>CM035422.1:159739688-159767188 GCA_020310875.1 Ceratopteris richardii
GATAGATAGATAGATAGATAGATAGATAGATAGATAGATAGATATTATAGATAGATAGATAGATAGATAGATAGATAGATAGATAGATAGATAGATAGATAGATAGATAGATAGATAGATAGATAGACAGATAGACAGATAGATAGATATATAGATAGATAGATAGATAGATAGATAGATAGATAAGATAGATAGATATATACACACACATACACACACACGCGCACACACGGCAAGAACAAAGAGAGTAAGACAATGGAATCACTTCTATTGCAACAAAGTTCTCATACAAGCTCAAAACTACAAGAAGCTAGCCCCAAAAATGAGCTCTCTAGCTTTATTTATAGTTTTTGACTAGCTTTGGCCCTGTCCAGACCTAGTGTCCGGCCTAGTTAAAAATTAGGTTCCAGGGCTTATTTGAGGGCCCAAACGAGATCTAAAAATTATGAAAATCGACAGGCAACTACTTCTAAGGCTCCCCAAGCTCGAGGACTCCTCGGCTTGTACAAAATGGAGCTAGAAAAAGGTGAAATGATATTTACAAGGGTTTGTAGTGATGAGAATCACTTTAAAATGATGTGAGGGTTTTGAAAAAAATGAAGGGTTGCCTCAGTGCTAGATCTGCATGTGTGTCCGTACTTGCTTCTTCCCGTATACTGTCAACACTCTCCCCCCCCTAGCGTCTGTCGCCTCTCACAGACCTTTGCTCCACTGTTTGATCAATGTACGCCTGCAGGAGGTCGGTTGCCACTTCTTGTTCCTTGATGCGTAGTCCCCGAACCAAGTCTCTCTGGAGGGTCTCCCAATTGACTGCACCCGGTATGTCTGGTTGTGGCGTTGTGTAGAGTTCTGAGTGCATGGTTTGTTCACACGCGAATAGATGTAGCAGGTGGGTTGGGCGTGGTGCGAACACTTCTGAGTGTGACTCCCAGAACCCCGTGGTAAACATATTGTCGAAAGTTTGCTTATAGCAGGCAGGGAGATATCTGATGCGTGCGTGCCATGCATAAGCAACTCGTATGCTGGGGGTTGTGCTCATATCATACAGGAGGTCATAATTACCATTGATGAAGCCAGGAATCGGAGGCTGAATATGGCATACATTGCGGAAAGTTTTGAGCACCACCTGCATCATATCGAATATCTTGCGCATCATCTGAGCAGCAACATCTGGCATGGGGTGGAGGCGTGGCAGCCAATAGCGAATGGTAGCCATCATGTACGCTATTGTAGGTGGGCCTATCGGTGGTGCGATTTTGGGGTAGTTCAGCCACTGTTTGCAATTCGCGTTGTTCTGGACCTTGATGGCGAATGCTTTCCAGGAGCGTCTTCTTTGTACTGGTCCAAAGCATGGGTTATACTTCAAATGCATGGGAGCGTGATCCCATGTTCTCAGCATTTCCGGGTATGTTTCCAGTAATCTTTGCCTCCAAGTAGGTTGAAAAATCGCCCCTTTCCTGGCTGCCTCTGGTATATCTTCTGGTTCGAACTGGGTGGCGAAGGTAGGGCACTTGTTGGTGACTCTTCTGATCTCTGCGTTGTAGTCGGCCAACAATACAAAATAAGGTTTGTATTGTAATTCGGAGCTAGTTATCAGCCGTCTAGGAGCCAAGTTCGAGAAATATTCAGACTTGAGTATGGTCTCCTCTATGGCTTTCATGGCTAGCATCTGAGTTGCAACACGCTCTTCGTGAGTGTGACCCATCTCCTCTACCTGCTTCATCCATGCGGACGGGGGTTCCTCATATGTATCCTGTCCCTCTTCAGTGATCCTGCCACCTGGAAGAGGTTGTGGCTCATAATTATCTTCGAATGTTTCTTCCACCGGAATAACAATAGTCTCCTCTTAACTTGGCTGATCAGGTGGGGAGGGGGGTCGTTCATATTGTAGCAACTTAATTTTTAACTCGGTCACCTGCTGACGTAGCTCTAGTACTTCACTGGCTACTGATAATTCCGGCTCTGGTGAGGTTGCAGCGTTGGCCATCTCTTTAGGTTCTTGTTGGTGTGGTGCAGGCACTTGGGCTTTCTGTAGGTCTTTGACTTGGTCAGCAAGCTGATCATGAGCTTCTAGGAGAGTGGCATAGGTTTCTAATATTTGTTGTATATTCTCTGAGGGGATGGCTTGGAATTTAGCCGGGTCAATGGGTGCCCCTGGAGTATTTTCCATGGCTGCTTCGAGGTTGTCTTGATTTTGTTGCTGTAGTCTTTTGTTTTCTTCTTGGGCAGCCGCTAAATGGCGTCGGAGTAGAGCCATGTTTCGTTGTAGTCTAGCATTACGAGCTAGCTGATTTCTAAGTTGTTCTTCCGTTGCCCTACTCTTCTCTGTATGTGTGGACTCGAGCTCCACCTGATATTGTTGGAGGGTGGTCACCTCTTGCTGTAACTCCGTATTAGACAACTCCAAGGCAGTGACACGTGCCTGGAGGTGGGATGACAATGTACATAGCTCTTTATTGTTTTCTTCTAATAACCTGTATTCCTGTTTAAGTTGGGCAGCAGCTTCGAGCATAGTGTTGAGTGCATGACTAAATGAAGTGGATGCAGGGGTAAAGGTGGAAGATGCAAGGGGTCGGGGGATGGGAAAGGGAAAAGTGGATGTTGTGCCTACAGTGCTTGGAAATGGTGACGTGAGTGAAATGATACGTGGTGATGTTGGGATAACAGTGGTGGTGGGTGATCCTGTGGATGGTGAGATGTCCATGGGATCGGACGTGAGAGTGTGTGATTCGTGCACTGTGAATACAGGAATGGTGGGTGGTGTGATAGTGGTGGCAGTGAATGTGGGGGAGTGGGGTTGGGAAAGGGACTTTTTATTATAAGTATCCACCTGTTGGAGTATATTTACAAGGTTTGTCCAGAATGAGGGTTGTGTGACTTGGGTTGAGTGTGAGGCAGTTACTAGGGGAGAGGTGGATAGGGTTTGGGTGAGGATGGATGGAAAAGGCTGGGATAAGGTCTGGCTAGTGGCAAGTGGTTGTCCAAGGGTGGGGAGATAAGAAGGGTGACCTAATATGGTTTGATCGGTGGCCGGATGACCGGTGTGAGGTTCAAAAATTTGGGTGGAAGTGCTGGATGTGGGTAAAGGGAAGGATGTAAAAACGGAGGTGTGTACAATGGATTCATGATGGGTGGATCTCGGTTGTTCAGAAGGGATAGTGGAGAAGGGTTCTGAAGGGTGGATGGAAGGTGGCGGTGGAGATGGTACGTGTGTAATTACCTCTTGTTCGTTAGTGGGACTTGGGCTCGTCATGTGAACATCCTCTGAAATTATAGTAGGCAAGGCGGTAGAGGCTTCCATTTGAATCATTTTCCCGCGTCGTGGCTGTGTATCAATCCTTCGTTGATCATAGATAGGGTTTTCCTGATAGACCATTGTCCTCAATGCTTCCCCGATCCCACATGTCTCTGCCAATAGATTCAATGATCCCACAAAATGTGGGTTGACATTCTCGGTTTGAAGCATCTGATTCACTAGAGCTCTATTCGCCTCTTCTGTCATCTTATGTCTTCTCTGTACCTGCTTGATGGTCTTGTACAGCCGTCTGAGTTGTGCCGTGTAGGCAGGGGCCTCCTCTTCACTGTCTTCTAGGTCATTTCTTTGTGCACCGTCCTGAACTTGTGTGTTTGGGTCAAGAGGATGTTGTGCCATGTCTTCCCCATGTACTCTGCTCGTCTCGCCCCGTGGCTGTTCTCTTTGGATTGATGCACCCGGATCAACATTGTCAGGGGCATCTTCACTGTCTGATAGGGGGACCGTCTGCAAGAATCTTTCAAAATCGAAGTTTGGATCTTCCGTGAAGGTGGCCATAGATGCAAACTCTGCATCGGTAGGTAGTGGAGGGGCGGATGGAGCGGGTTGTACCACCTCCCCAGCTTGAACTCCTTGAAGATGGATCGTGAAAGGTGTGACATGAGCTTCTGGTCGGGGAGAAGCTTCGGTCGTGGCTTCTTGAGGGATCGTTACCTGGGAGAGCGATCCACGCATTCGTTTGGCAGGCTGACTCCCTGACTTCCGCCCTTTGAACAGCTCCAGTTGTGCATACTTTAGGGCTCGGGCAACTGGCACATCATATGCAAGACATCTGTAGATGATTCTTGTGAGCGCACAACAACCATGTAGGGTAGGCTTCCTCACACCCCGCTTACCTGCCTCATACACTTGGTCTAAGATCCATACCGGCATCTTAATGGGCAAGCTTCCAGTCTCTACTAGATATAGCCCATACCATATTTTCTTGTGAGGTTGAGTAAAACGGTCCTGAGCGGGAAATGCGAAGTGTTGGAGGCACATCCGCAAAGGTATGGCGATGTTGGGGGTGAGGGCGCACATTTCCTTTAGTTTCTTGATTCTATTGCTTTTCATCGACTCCGGTATCAAGGGGTCACGGTCCAGAAGGTACATGCGTGCCATACATCTGAAGTGCTTCCCTGATTAAAGTCACATTCAATTCGAACTTCCTCATTTCCTCCAGATTTGACAAGGAGGGCACCCAGAATGTGCCTGAATGATCCTTATCCCCTGTCGGCTTCAGCGTGGCAATTAGGTAGTAGCACTTGAGGAAATCTGGTTTAGGCAGAGCTGCACTGAAATAAGTTTGTAATCCTGCTTTTTGCCAGATATCTTGAAGTGGAGCTGCATTTTTCAATGCTTCGAATTCTCGTGAGAAGAATTGGAAGGTCCACCACACTCCTCCACATTCCATCTTGGATTCCCAGATATGATCCGCGTCTCCCAAATCTCCTGGCATCTCATTGAACCAGTGAGAATGTCCCTTTACTCTTTCGGTTAGGCCGTTTGGTGGATCTGGAATAGGAATCCTCCGCACATTCACGAACTCCTCAGGTCGAGCTGTTGGTGGGGCCTCCACCGGCATGGCATCCCAGTTGATTGGAACACCAGATCCTGCCTGAGAGCTTGTGCCTGCCGCTGTTGCCATGAGAGTAGGTTGCTTATCTGCTGGAAGACGAAAGGCACATTAGTGTTGCATAGGAAACAAGATGTAATGGTGTTCCCTTCACAATACTAACATGACAATCCCGAAAGTCAGTGGTTAGTGGTGAAGTGTTTGTGATAGGTGTGAGTGGTGATTAAAGGTCAGTGTCATCCTAGATGCATACTTTGGTTATGCAATGGGCTCGAAATGCTCCTGTGTTAGTGTGGACGGATTTACAGAATAGGGTCAGGGGGTTTAGTACACAGTTTAATTCTCCACACTTTGATAGAGGAGTCGTAGCTCTTAGAGCTAAAGACAAGTGAAGATTTCTGTATGAGAGTGTGATGTATTTGGGACCTTTTGGGTACCCATTTCCAGACATTCCTAGGGTTGATGGGAGTGGGGATAGTGAGAGGTGTAGGTATCTTTTCATTTTCTGAGTTGTTGGTGATGAGTGCTTGTGAAAGTTGCTTCATCCTAGTGCCTGAAGGTGAAGTAATTTGGGCTTGTAAGCAGGCCTTGGGCACCCATATCTGTCTAGTATTAGGGGTAGCCTTCGTTGACCGCTTAGGGACCCAAATAGAAATGGTATGCCTAGGGGTTATCATAGGGGGCTTCTTAACTTCGTTCCTTGACGGTGAGGCTCGTTTCTTGTCTTCTTGAGAGTCTGCTATTAGAGTTGTGGGTTTTCCATCCTTGCGTATCCAGATCTGCTTCACGCCACGAGATGCTCCATGTTGCACGGGTTGGCGCTCCTGCCTCTTGATCAGCAGCCTCCTTCGTGTCGAGTGATGTTCGGTCTGCTCGTTTAGAATCTTCTTTGGGTCAGTTAGGAACTCTTTATTGGCTCCTGTACCTTCAGTAAGATTGACAATCCTCTGCACCATAGAAGTTTGGACAAGCACAACATTGTTATCTTCATGTGGATTCCTGTAGGGGCCAGGAATTGGTGCATGTTCTATTAGTTTGAGTGCTTGATTTTCTAATTCAATCGTGAGACGGCTTTGGCCTACCCAAGCCTGAAGAAGTCCACTTCTTAGGTTGAGGTTGACCGCGTGATCATAGATCCAGTCTTGGCCTAAGACAAGAGGTTCGGTCAGATCCTCGTCTTCACACACTAGCACTTTTGCTGGCATGAGGACCTCTTGTATGTAGAGGGGAAGATCCACCTCTCCCATGCAAGGGGTTTCAACACCTCCTAATCCTATCAGGTATGCTTCTAGGGGTTTTACCTCCAAATGCAACTGCTGGCAATAAGAAAGCCGAACTGCACTTGTGGCTGCTCCTGAATCAATTAATGCTCTCACGCTTGTGCTGCGGTCTCTTTGTCCTAGTTCTAGGGTCACAAAAGGTCGTCGGTCCACTATCTTATGGGTACGTTTACCTACAGTCTCACACATGGCCATGTGATAGCCTGGAGACTCTTGAGTGTCAGTCATAGGCTGATCCCTCCCTTGTCTCCTCAACTTCATTCGTCTGATACGCTCTAAGGCCTCTGCTTGTGCTTCTTCTCGAATTCGTTTTTCCTCCTCTTTACGTTGCTTAGCAGTATTGAGTCGACTTAGCATTTCCTCTGTGAGGGGTTCCTGATACAGCTTGACTCTGCATCCGCTAATATAGTTTGGGAGGACATCCCCCTCTAAAGTGGCTAGTTGTACTGCTCCACTCGTGGAGATCCTATTGATGATCATAGGTCCGTAGCCTCTCTTTTCTAGCTTTCTTGCGTGTTGTTTCAATGTGTAGACTAAAACTAGATCTCCTGCTTTCAAGCCCTTATCCTTCACATGGGCATCAAAGTATGCCTTTTGCCGTTTCTTTGCAGCATAGATGCCTGCTGCTGCTCGTAACCTCGTCTCACCTAAACGTTCTAGATCAAAGATTCTAGAGGACAACTCATGTCCATTCCACTCATGCTCTTGTGCTACCCTTAAAGCTGGAATTAGGAAATATAATGGTAGCACTGCATTCTGTCCGAAGACCATCTGAAATGGGGTGGCATTGAGTACCGTTTTGTAGGCAACTCGGTATGCCCAAACAGCATGATGAAGTTGTTTGTCCCAATCAGAGCGTTTATTGTTTACAAGTTTCGTCAATACGTTACATAGGATCTTATTCGTGCTCTCGGCTTGTCCGTTAGCTTGTGGGTGATAGGGGGCAGACTTCTTATGTATCACCATGAATTCTTGAAGTAGATTTTCAATGACCTCATTCAAGAAGTGCGTACCTCTATCACTAACCAACTCTATTGGTAACCCATATCTAGTGAACACATTTTCGAATAAGAACTTAGCCGTCGTTTGAGCATCATTCTTTGTCGTGGCTTTTACTTCCACCCATTTTGTGAGGTAATCTGTGGCTACAATAATGTATTCTGCATGGGAGTTTCTAGCTGGGGGGTTGATGGGACCTACAAAGTCTATACCCCACTTTGAAAATGCACGTCCTCCCATCATTGGCCTTAAAGGCATTTCATCTTTTCTTATCGGATATTGGGCACGTTGGCATGTGTCGCAACTCTTCACATAAGTATGTGCATCCATATGAAGAGTGGGCCACCAAAGCCCCGAGAACTCTTGTATTTCTTTGTCCATGCTAGGCCAATACACTCCTAAACGTTTTAGATTCTGCAATGTTCGTTGTTTAGGGTAGTGATTTCCTAGCAGACCCTCATGGGCTTGTTGCAACCAACTAGCATGTTCATCATCCTCGACACAACAAGCTAATACGCCCTCGGTATCTTGCTTGTACATACTTCCGGCCAATATTTGATACTTTAGTGATTTTACAATTTCCTCTTTGCTTGTTTTAACATTTTTATTTGCAGGCCCGAAGGTTAGGACTGGTACCAACTTATTTGCCCATTTAGGAACAACTTCTAAATTGAACAGATAAGCATCGGGCAATTCATCAGACACTCCTTGCGGTGGCTCTCCGGAAGTGATGCGAGAAAGATGATCTGCCCTAAGATGGGTTCTACCTTTCATGACAACAACTTCAAAGTCGTATTCCATTAGTAAGAGGAACCATCTTACTAAGCGGCCTGTATTGCAAGGTTTATTGACCAAATATAGTAAAGCTTGATGATCAGTGAAAAACTTGAATTTATTGGCCAATAGATAGTGTCTAAACTTCTTCACAGCATATACCATACCTAAGCCTTCTCTTTCCGTTGTGGTATAATTTCGTTCAGCTGCATTTAATTTCCTACTAGCATATGCTATCGGCAAATCTAGGTTTCCTTCACCTGTGGGTTGTGCTAGCACACATCCTATTGCATGATTGGAGGCATCTACATGGACATGAAAGGGTTTGCTCCAATCCGGAGTAGTCAATATTGGTGCTGTGCACAAACGTCTCTTCAGCTCGTTGAAGGAAGTCTCGCATTCCTCGCTCCACTCAAAATTTGTTAACAACCCATAAAGAGGTTTAGCTATGATGGCATACATGTGGATAAACCTACGGTAATATCCACAATGGCCCATAAAGGCTTGTACCTCTTTAACATTCCTTGGTCTGGGCAACTCTGCTATTGCTCTTACTTTGTCTTCATCTGTTGAAATTCCATTCTTAGAAACAATGTGACCTAAGATCTTACCTTGTCGTACCATGAACACACACTTCTCTGGATTCAGACACACTCGATAGTCTCTACACTTGTTGAAGATTTGTCTGAGCTCAGGGATGTGGTAACTTCTTTCTTGGGAATGAGCGCATAAATCATCCACATATACTTCTAAGCTCTTCTGCAAGAACTCTTTGAAGACATGACACATGAGTCTTTGGAATGTTGCAGGTGCATTGGTGAGCCCAAATGGCATCACACGAAATGCAAAGATTCCCCATTATGTGGCAAAGGCCGTTTTGTGTTGATCTTCGGGGGCAATGGCTACTTGGTTGTAACCTGAAAATCCATCAAGGAAGCTGTAAACTTCCTTGCCTGCAACACGCTCCAATAGATGTTCGGTGATTGGAAGTGGATAACTATCTCTGATTGTAGCGGCATTAACTTTTTTAAGGTTAATGCACACTCGCAATTTCCCATTCTTCTTGGGCACCACTACAATGGGGGACACCCATTCAGTGTGCTCAATCTCATAGATGAATCCAGCTTCAATCAGCCTGTCAATTTCCTCTTTTATTTTGGCTGCATAATTGTCATTATATGTGTAGGGCTTTTGTTTGGTGGGCTTGGCATCAGCGGTCATCGGAATCGTATGAGAGCAAATCTCTGGATCTACTCCTTTCAAGTCTCTATAGTGCCATGCGAACACATCCCTATATTCCCTTAATAGAGCTACAAGCTCTAATTCTTCTTTTGCACTTAGGTCATCTCCTATGTACGTACATCGCTCTTCGTTCCCTTCAATGGTCACTACAATTTTTTTGGTCTTTTCTTTATTGTCATATGCTTCTCCTATAATGGCCTCTCTCTTAGGCATTCGTACCAAAATTTTTCGATCTTCCACTTCATATTTCTTGAAATTTTCTGGTACTTCAAACAATGATTCTTCCTCTTCTTGTTTCACTGCTTTTCTTTTCTTTTTCTTTTGACCTCCTTCACTTCGTTTCTTTGAATTTATCGTTTTAATACTCGCAAGGGGTTCTTCTTCTTTTTGGGTTAACACTCCTATGTCTTCTAAGTAGTGTTCCTCTGAGTCAAAGTAAGTATCCATCACAATGGATTCTAGATCATCGTCATTCTCTTCTTCTTCTATGAACTCACTAGGATCACACTCTTCCAACAAGGGCTGACACATGAACACTGAAATATCATAACCCTCCTCATCACAATGGGGTGTCCATTGTTCCTCATTGACTGCAATGTCCATGGTGGCTAAGATTTCTGCCCAACCATGAGGCTCAAATTCCTCATCTGGAAATATCATCGGTGTATAGGCTGGGTCTTTTATTGGTCTATCTCCTGGGGGGGTTCCTTCTTCTCTCACTTTTAGGCGCTTTTCCTCTTCCTCCGCGACCTTGCACATCCACAAGTGAGTATCTTCATGCAGCCAGGATGGTTCAGGTGAACTTCCTGAATGCACGGAGATAGAATCTTCTTTCGCTTTGTGGATAGGATTCCACTGTAGGGGTGGTACATCTCTGAAGGTGTAATCCTTCAGATTGACCTTGGTGGTGACCCCTAAGTGCTGTAAGTACAAGGAGTTGGTTCCCCAATCCTGTACTATTTGCAATTGTCGTAGGAAAGGTCTTCCTAGGATCATCTCGTAAACATTATTCTTCTCAAAGTCACATATAGCAAATGTATGTTCAAACTCTACTCCACAAGTGGTTAGAGTTATCCCTTCAAGCAATCCGAGAGGTCTTTCAAAATGACCATCTGCCATTTGAAGTTTCATTCTCGTTGGTCTTAAGGTGGGTTTGCCCCATTGCTTCCACAAGGAAGTGGTCGCAATAGCAACACCAGCACCCGAATCCACAATTGCTTTGGTTGTGTAACCTTGGTAGGTGATCGGAAGATAAGTGTTACCTTCTTCACCTTCGCTCATGTCTCCTATCTTGTCGAGAGGTATCTCGGGAACTTTTTGCTTAGAGCCTACTTTTGGTATATTGGATTCAAGTTCTGGAACCTGATCCTTCACATGATTCCAGAGCTCCGGTTTTGCTTTGAGGAGCTCCTCTACAGTGAGATGACATTGAACCTTAGTGTTCTTCACAACATCAGTGTTTCTTGGAATCACTGAGTCTTCATTTCTTACCAATATTGTGGGGGCTCTGATCTGGAGAGATTCAGATTCCCATGGGCCTGTGAAATGAGGCAAGTCTTGTAAAGAATTAGATTCAAAATCTAATCTCTCGTCCTCTTGTTGCTCTGTTTGATCTCCATAGATAGACGGAATGTCCTGGGGAAATTGATCACGAAGATCATCAATCTCAGGAATAGGAGGGGAATCACCCTTCTCCTTGGCCCATTTCTCTTCTTGTATTTCCCGCAAGAACTCTTGAGAGTACTGTTGAATTGAAGGAGGTATTCCAACATCCGTGGAATTAGGAACATAAGCTCCCTTTGGTGGTGAGCTTCCTCTTTCAACAACTGGTTGAGCCTGTGGAGGTAAAGAAACTTGTGATTTGTTTACCAACTGCTCTAATCTTTCTAGTAAGCCTTGGAAATGCAAATCCGGCTTGACAGAGTTTGTCTGATTGAACTTTTGAATAGTCTCAAGTATAGCTTGAGCTTGTTCTACCATTTTCATGCACATTTTCATCCGTTCAATCTCTAAATCTGCTCTAGGGTAACTCTTGTCTAAGTGTGTAGCTGTTGGCCCTTCTTGAAGTCGAGCCTGGTAGGCCTTGAACATCATGTCCAAGCCTTCAGGAGTGGGGTCAGCTAATACTGATCCTACTTGGGGTGGTGGGTGGGTTACGTGGGGTGTATTAAAGGGTGGAGGAATGGAGGGTGATGGGGATGGTAGTGGTGGAAGTGTGTGGGAGTGCGGTTGAGATGTGATCTCTGTGATTTTTGCCTTGGTTTCTCTCAGGCTTTCTTCAAGTTCGTTTATCTTTTTTGCCCATTGCCTCTTCATTCTTTCACGACTATCCTTCTAGGCTCTAGTCCTCTTTTTGGTTATGCTCTCTGTTTCACTCACCTCGGGGCTCTTTTCCGGACCAACACCTTGGTGTTGTTGAAGTGCCTGGGCTCTGGTGATCACCTGCACAGGTGCAGTGGAAGTCACACTCCCTGTGGAGTCTACAACTAACCCAACGACATTGATAGGAGTGATTTTAGGCATGTTATTAGGGTTCTTTGGGCAATCTCGTAGGAGATGTTCTTTCCCGCAGTCTTGACAGAAACCCTGAATGGTTACTGGTTGAGGTTGTGTCAGGGCAGGCAGTGGACAATCACGTATAAGGTGATCTCCCTGACATCTGAAGCATGGTCCTCTAGGAAATGGGGGTCGTACCTGCCTAGGTTGAGGTCTAGAGTTGAAGTTTGTGTTGGAGACCTCTTAATCTCCAAAGGTTTGATCTATACTGACTTAAGAACACTTCTATGTCAGTTATAAACCAAACTTTACACAAACAATGTTCTTCTTTACCAAAACTTTCATCAACACTTCTCTGAGTGAAGAAGTGTCTACTTCAGAAAGTCTGCTTCAGAAATCAACTTCATTACCTGCACATAACTTCAAATTTCTTCAAGCAAATGATGCACAAGTATTCCCAATACCTTTGCGCAATCATACTAATCATTAGTTCTCAAAACTAATCACCAAAAGTTTAATTTGATCCTTAAGATCAAAGATATGTCATAACTGTCTCTCAGAAGTTGCGCCTTCGACATAGTCAACTTCTTAAGTTGATTTCTCCCAATCTGAAACCCATTTTGCTAAATGCTTTTAGCCATAGCTTCCTTATCTTCTAACTTAAATTTTAAGTGCTCACTCATAAAAAACTTTACAGTATACACTCAGATCTGCTCAAAATACTGAGACGGAAAAGTGCGCTACTCTCAGACTTCAGTTTCCAAAGTTCACATATGAATGTTCCTATTGATCATTCTCACAGTAGGAGAGGAATTAGATTCTGAAACTCTAGACATAGCTTCATTAGCTTCTCAATTAGATGTGTACAAAAGGATTTCTGATCCACATGATCAGACAGAGAGCACTCAGAGAAAAACCCGTCGCTATTTTTTGGGAAAAAACTCTCTACACAACTTTCTGAAGTTTGTCATCTACAAATGACTCTCTTACATATTTCTTGTCATCATTAACTTATATATACATGACTTTAGACTCATCTCGTATCTATGACATTGCTCTTTATCATCCTAAAGGTTTTACTATACTCAATTTACAAGATTCTTCACTTATATGTACATATGTGTACAAGACATCACCCTGAAATCTTCTTCACTTTCACAAGTGTTTTCCTTCACTTCATTCTGACCATAAACCTTCTTCAAGATCTCTATAATCACCAATTTGTGATTGGCTTGTTCCAACAGCTCCCCCTCAATCACTAATTGTGATTATTCCATTCTTCTTCACTCCTGCCATCTCCTTGAATCTCTGTAGCTTAGGTCCATCCAAGCTCTTTGTCATCATATCTGCCACTTGTTCTTTTGTTGGAGTGTACATCACTTCAATCTCTTTATCAAGTACCTTTTCCCTCAAGAAATGATACTGAATCTCTATATGCTTAGTCCTGGCATGAAAAACAGGGTTAGCTGCCAAATACAAAGAACTCATATTGTCTCCAAAAATGATTGGAGTACTATGATCAAAACTTTTCATCAAGGTCTTCAACCATATCACTTCTTTTGCAGCTTCTACCATTCCCTTATACTCAGCTTCTGTGGATGATAAAGCAACTGTATGTTGCTTCCTTGAACACCAAGAAACTAGTTTATCTCCAACATAACAGAGATACCCATGAGTAGACCTTCTATTATCTGAGTCACCTGCCCAATCTGCATCACTAAACACTTTAATTCTTGTATCAGAAGTGAAACCATAATACAAACCTTCACTTAGGGTTCCTTTGATATATCTGAGTACCCTTTGAGCTGCAATCCAATGGGTCTTCTTTGGACAATGCATAAATTGTGACAACACACCTACTGCATATGATAAATCTGGCCTTGTCAAGGTAGCATAGATTAAACTACCTACCAAACTCTGATATTTCTTCATATCATTGAATTCTTCACCTCCATACCTGCTTAATTTATGATTTACCTCCAATGGTGTAGTTGAGGTCTTGCAATCTTCCATGTTAAATTTGACTAGAAGATTCTTCAAATACCTCTCTTGTGAAACATATACTCCATGTTGAGTATACACAATCTGCATTCCTAGAAAATAAGATAAGTTTCCCAAATCACTTATCTTAAACTCCTTCTCTATTTGCTTTTTGAGTTCATTGATTCCTTGAGCATCTATTCCTGTAACAATAATATCATCAACATAAATGCACATGTAAATGTATCCATTTTCACTTGCCTTCACTAGCAAGCTACTATCTGCCTTTGATGCTTGAAATCCACATTCATTCAAGAACTTGACCAATCTATAATTCCAAGCTCTTGGGGCTTGCTTCAACCCATATAAGGCTCTCTTGAGCTTACACACATAATCTGATCCAATTGATTCCATGAAGCCTTCTGGTTGCTCCATGTATACTTCATCTGTAATGTATCCATTTAAAAATGCATTTTTCACATCCAATTGTGATAATTTCCATCCCTTACAAGCAGCAATAGCAATCAATGTCCTAATTGTAGACATCTTAGCAACAGGACTAAAGGTTTCATCATAATCTACCCCATAAGTTTGGGCAAAACCTTTGACCACAAGTCTAGCCTTGTATCTAGACACCTTACCATCTGCAAACCTCTTTGTTTTATATACCCACTTACATCCAATGACTTTCTGATTCTTTGGTCTTGGTACTAATTCCCAAGTTTCATTTTCAAGTAGAGCATCATACTCTTCCTGCATTGCCTTCTCCCAATTCTGTTTACCTTTGGCTTCTTCATAAGTGGTTGGATCTTCTTCTGTCTTCACAATGTAAGCATAATCTTTTGTTGTTAGGAAAGATGTATCATAACTATACCTTATAGGTTCTTTCCTTTCCCTTGTAGATCTTCTGATTTCTGCACTTCTCGAAGTTTCAGCCTCATTTGACTCTGGATCAAATCTTGGCCCTTCTTCTACATGATCCTGCAATCTACTTCTAGAGTCAACTTCACACTTTTACTTTTGCCTTTCCTTTCCTTTGTATTTCTTCAACACCTGTATAATCATTTGGTGATCCTGTATACCATGTATTTTGCTCATCAAATGTCACATCTTCGGTAACAAGAAATTGCTTTGTGGATGGACTCCACAACCTGTAACCCATCTGTCTATCATCATATCCAATAAACACATACTTCTCTGCTTTTGGTTCTAGCTTATGTCTTAATTGTGAAGGAACATAAGCATATGCAATACATCCAAATACCTTACAATGATCAAGGGTAGGTTTCTTACCCCACCATGCTTCATAAGGGGTTCCTCCATCCAAAGCTTTACAAGGCAACCTGTTCACAAGGTATGTTGCAGTGTTAATGGCTTCTGCCCATAAGTAATTTGGACAATTCTTTTCGTTCATCATAGCTCTTGCAAATTCTACAAGAGTCCTATTCCTCCTTTCTGCTACTCCATTCTGTTGAGGGGAGTACCTGCAAGTTACTTCTCTTTTGATACTTGCATTCCATAAATAATCATCAAACTCTTTAGAGAAATACTCTCCCCCTCCATCTGACCTTAACCTCTTAAGCTTTTGCCCTGTGATCCTTTCTGCATAGGCATGAAAATGTTTGAATGTCTTGAAAACTTCTAATTTATCCTTGATTACATACAAAGTAATCCACCTGGTTGCATCATCAACAAACAACACATAATATCTGGATCCATTTATGCTATAGTCCCTTGAGGGACCCCATATATCTGTATGAACCAATTCAAGCATATTTGAATGCTTGTACCCTGATTTGTTGTAAGAACCTTTATGTGCTTTACCTAATTGACAAGCTTCACACTTGTACACCATATGTTGCCCTTCAATATTTGGCAATCCAAGCACCACCTGATTCTTTGACATTTCCTTTATAGCTCTCTCATTGAAATGACCTAGCCTTTTATGCCATAGGTCTAATTCAGATACCTTTTGACTTCCATAGGTAAATAATGCATGTCCCACATTACCTTGGACTTTGAGAGTGAACAATCTTCCTTCCTTTTTACCTGCAATTATGTTTCTATATCCCTGATTTGGATCTTGCACATAAACACCATCATTTGTAAATCTTACCTCATATCCTTTCTCCACAATTTGCCCTACACTTATCAAATTTTTAGGAATAGTAGGAACATAAAGTACCTTGCTCAGAAGTGTACTTCCACTCTTTGTCTTCACTGATCCAATGCTCTTCACTTTATGTTTGGTATTATCACCTGTTTGAATTGTATGTCCATTCACCCTTGCTTCCAAATCAGTCATCAAGGATAGATTCCCACTCAGATGGTTGCTACACCCTGAGTCAATATAAAACACTCTTTGATCTTCTCCCATTGATTCATGAGTTGCATTCAAGATAAGAGTCATGTCATCCTTCTGATCTGATGCATAATTATAATAATTGTTGTTGTAGGACTGAGATTGGAAGTTTCTTCCACCTCCTCTACCATATGATGTCCTACCACCTCTTCCTCTGAAGTTACCTCTTTGGTTTCTGCCTCCTCTACCTCTTTGATTATAATTCTGATTATTAATTCCACCATTTTGATTGTTATACCAACAATCATTTGCCAAATGATTAGTTCTGCCACAAATCCAACAAGCTTTAGCATTATCTTTGTTCTTACCTCCTCTTCCTTTACCTCTGAAATTCATCTTCCCTTTTGTGAAGTTAGCTTGATTTGAATTCCCTTCATCATCATTCGATTGCTTTCCCTTGCCATTCTTTTTCTTGTCCTTGGAGTACATAGCTTGACTTGTACTTCTATCATTGTCTCCTTTAAGATCCTGCTCAAAGGTTAGCATATGTCCTAGCAATTGATTAAGATCAGGAGTAAAGTGATCAAGTGACAATTCTATGGACAATATGAAAGGCTTCCACTTCTCATCTCCTCTCAAACCTGTAAGTATTTGTCTTACCAACTTTTCCTCTTCAATGTCTTCATCCACTGCTCCCAAGCTATCTGCAATATCCTTCATCCTTGCCATATAATCAGAAATTGATTGTGAGCTCTTCTTCTTGAAGGTTGTGAACTCAGCCCATAGTGAGGACTTCCTTGACTTGGTTGTATTCTGGAAATGCTCTTCCAAAGCATTCCAAACATCTGTTGCACTTTCCAAACCTCTAATGTGAGGTAGAAGATAATCATTTACAGCCATGTAAATGATACTCCTTGCTTGAGCATCCTTTCGCATCCATGTCTTCAAAATTGCAAGCTCTTCCCTAGTAGGAATACTAGGATCTGCAAATTCAGGCTTTTCTTCTTCTCCTGTAATGAAGGCCATCAAATCTTTACTCATGAGGTGTGCCTCCATCCTCATGGACCATGCTGGATAGTTCTCCCTATCTAGCTTATCAATCTGCAAGCTTTCTCCCATCCTTGACCTTCTGTATCTGCAATTACTATGATTTATGAGGATAAAGTGTACCTTTGATATAGGCTTTGTCCTTCTTGATTCTTTCAAACTCGTGCTTTGAACTTCTCCAGGTTATCTTCAATAATTTGTCCTTGTCCTCCTTTGATTTGGAAGAACTCCACTATCTGCACCAATCGGAACTTCAATTGTCTCTCTTGTATTTCACCTTCAGCTCTGATACCACTGTTGGAGACCTCTTAATCTCCAAAGGTTTGATCTATACTGACTTAAGAACACTTCTATGTCAGTTATAAACCAAACTTTACACAAACAATGTTCTTCTTTACCAAAACTTTCATCAACACTTCTCTGAGTGAAGAAGTGTCTACTTCAGAAAGTCTGCTTCAGAAATCAACTTCATTACCTGCACATAACTTCAAATTTCTTCAAGCAAATGATGCACAAGTATTCGCAATACCTTTGCGCAATCATACTAATCATTAGTTCTCAAAACTAATCACCAAAAGTTTAATTTGATCCTTAAGATCAAAGATATGTCATAACTGTCTCTCAGAAGTTGCGCCTTCGACATAGTCAACTTCTTAAGTTGATTTCTCCCAATCTGAAACCCGTTTTGCTAAATGCTTTTAGCCATAGCTTCCTTATCTTCTAACTTAAATTTTAAGTGCTCACTCATAAAAAACTTTACAGTATACACTCAGATTTGCTCAAAATACTGAGACGGAAAAGTGCGCTACTCTCAGACTTCAGTTTCCAAAGTTCACATATGAATGTTCCTATTGATCATTCTCACAGTAGGAGAGGAATTAGATTCTGAAACTCTAGACATAGCTTCATTAGCTTCTCAATTAGATGTGTACAAAAGGATTTCTGATCCACATGATCAGACAGAGAGCACTCAGAGAAAAACCCGTCGCTATTTTCTGGGAAAAAACTCTCTACACAACTTTCTGAAGTTTGTCATCTACAAATGACTCTCTTACATATTTCTTGTCATCATTAACTTATATATACATGACTTTAGACTCATCCCGTATCTATGACATTGCTCTTTATCATCCTAAAGGTTTTACTATACTCAATTTACAAGATTCTTCACTTATATGTACATATGTGTACAAGACATCACCCTGAAATCTTCTTCACTTTCACAAGTGTTTTCCTTCACTTCATTCTGACCATAAACCTTCTTCAAGATCTCTATAATCACCAATTTGTGATTGGCTTGTTCCAACAGTTTGTGTACATGACATTAGAATACTCAGGTTCCCCACTATTTTCACTTGGGTCCTCATAATAGTATGACTCGTTATGCTCGGGTGACTGCATGTAGTAAGCCTGTGGGCTATCAATTTGTGTGGAGTCAAAACTATGGTCACTTGGATCACTGTCTGATAGCAATGGGGTGACTGGGACTATGGCTCTATTCGGATTTTCTTCAGTAGATGCATATTTCACTGGGATCACATTGGTTGGAGCAGGGGGTTGCTGCACTAGGACTGGTTGAGGTCTCTGCTGCCCTTGATAAGGTGGCTGATAAGTTTGTTGTGGTCTGTTGTATTGTTGTGATGGGTACTGATTCTGGTATCTACCATGTTGTGGATATGGCTGAGGATAATTTTGCCTAACAGTTTGTTTGTTATATGGGCAGTCTTGTGCAGTGTGGTTGGTGTACCTGCGCTCTATGGTGCAGTACTGGCTACTAGGATTCGCCTGGGGTTGGGCCATAATGGGACATACACTTGCCATATGTTCACCGCCACAATTGTAACACCGCTTAACTGGGGCAAATCTCAGAATTTGCTTGCTAGAGACACCTAGTTTTTGGGCTACCTTCTCTGCAAGTTCCTCGATGGATGTGGATTGACCAGATGTCATGTTACTAGAGCTATCAGATCCTTATAGATTTTTGATAGTTCTAATTCCTCACCTAGATTGTCCTCAATGTCTATGCACATGCGCACGCACTCTTCTATCGTTCTGGGGTCCTTCAGGTACACATATGACCTGAGCTTAGTGCTCAACAATCCATCTAGGAACAAGGCCACTTGTTTGGCTGGTGTGGGTAACTCCGGCATCGGGCATCTCTCCAGGTACTGTCTAAATCTTCTTCCCGCTAGTCTGACCGTCTCTTGAGGTGTTTGTTTGAAGCTATGAATTAGTGAGGAGGTGTTATGCCTGATTCCACTCTTAGAAAACTCAACAATAAATGCCTCTAAGAGCTGGTCTATGTTTCTGAAACGCCTCTCATTTAGTGGTTGAAACCACGTAAGGGCAGTGTTCCTAAGGGTTAGACCGAAAGCATTATATTGTGTGAATAGGTCCTCTACCTGTTCAGCTTTCAATACTTGCCGAAATTCTGCCACATGGTCATAAGGGCCTCCCGTGCCATCGAAGTAATTCTTCATGGACTTCACCAGTTGAGTTGGTCGCAGGGTCCTAGTGTCAATCACATTTCCAAACTCGTCTGTTCTATCAGGAAGAGTGGTGACTACATAAATAGTCCCCTCTTTATCTAGGTATGCTCCATTCTCAAACTTGACTACTGGGTGGTCTAATCCATGGGGTTGATCGGGGTTCTTAATCTGGACCACCGATCTTCTCAGCCCGTCTTCGTAGATGCGAGCACCTAGACGATTCGTCCTGATATATTCCAATTGAGTCTTGTATGGTCCTTCTGGTTTTTCTAGATAGGCCAATCCTGAACTACCTACTGGTCTCTCCATGTGATAGGACATCTCAGAATCACTTGTTTCTGATCTGGGAGTGTATGGGTAATCACTCAACTGCTGGGCCCAAGACCTGGCAGTGTGATTTGTTGGAGCAGAACAATCATCAATAGTGATTATATGAAGATCAAATTGAGAAGATATGTGGAAGAATGAAGATTACTTTCAGAGGAAGAAAATAGAATCAGAAAGGTTTCTTTTGTATATTACTCTTGTAAATAGTTCAATGTATTTTGAAAAGATGACGAGTTAGACTCGTATATATATCTACAGATACGTATTCATAGAGGAGAGAGTGATATAGATCAGATAGAGAAGAATAGGTGGAGAGGTGATGAACATTGTATATATCATCAACCATATGTATGAAAAGTAATGAAGAAGAAAATGTTGTAGAATTCTGCGCGTCGATCTTCTCTCCCATTCTCCTTCTGTGTTTAATCTTTTGAGAAATCCTTTTGCACGTGTCTAAGTCCATAGCTAATCTATCTATGGCTAGAATTTGAGAGATTAATTTCAATCAGGCTGTGAGAATTTTGATTAGGAACATTCATATGTAAGAATGTTCTAAGAGTCGAAAAATCTGGCGCACATTTCATCTTCAAAGAAATGGTCAGTGCTCAGTCCACAGTGTAAAGTTTTACACAAGTGAGAGCTCAAAATCTAAGTTGGAAGGTAAGCCATCTATGGCTAGAAGATCTTGATCAAACGGGTTCAGAGTTGGGAGAACCAGTGCTAAGAAGTTGCAGGTGTCAAAGTCGCCATTGCAGAGAAGCACTTTCAGACATAGGTAAAGTGTTTCACACATTTCTCAGTGTATACTTAATCTTTTTGAGAGATTTAACTTGGCAAAGTTGCGCAACCTTAAGGCGAAGTGTTGTGCAAAGTTTTATCAAAAACTTTACAGGATTGATTAGTCAATGAGTGACTAATCTGCAGCAGACTTTTCTGAAGAAACTGAATTTTTCAGAATAATCAATTTTCTGATAATTTGGTGAAGATTCTCTAAATTAGGTGGAGTCTAAAGTTGATCTTGATATAGAAGTGATCTAAATTCAAGGTCAACTTGTTCTTTTGGAGATTAACACTCTCCATCAGTGGTATCAGAGCAGGTTGTGTCAAAATTGAAGTGAAGATGACTCCGACTATTGCAGAAGTACAAATCTTTACATCTTGAAGGTGCAGAAGGGTAAAGGTTGAAGAAAACTTGAAGGAAGACATACAAAGAGCATCAAAAGGATCAGAAGGAGCAACATTCGAAGTAAAGGTACATTTATTATCTGTAAAGGTTAAAGATTTGAAGCTACAGGTGAAGTAAAGATGGGAGATAGTCTCCAAATTGAAAAGTTGGATAGAGAGAACTATCCTGCATGGTCTATGAGGATGGAAGCTCATCTTATGAGCAAAGATCTGATAGGATACATCACAGGAGATGAAGAAAAGCCAAAATTCAGAGATCCTAGTGTTCCAACTAGGGAGGAGCTTGCAGATTTGAAGAATTGGATGAAGAAGGATGCTCAAGCAAGAAGCATCATCTATATGGCAGTCAATGACTATTTGCTTCCTCACATTAGAGGACTTGAAAGTGCATGTGACATTTGGAATGCTTTGGAAGAGCATTTCCAAAATACAACCAAATCAAGGAAGGCTTCACTATGGGCAGAGTTTACTACCTTCAAGAAGAAGGCCTCACAATCAATCTCTGATTATGTGACAAAGATGAAGGACATTGCAGATTCTTTAGGTGCAGTTGATGAAGATATTGAAGAAGACAAATTGGTAAGACAAATACTCACAGGGCTAAGAGGAGATGAGAAGTGGAAGCCTTTTATTTTATCTACAGAACTTTCATTAGATCACTTTACTCCTGACTTGAATCAATTGTTAGGTCATATGCTAACTTTTGAGAATGATGTCAAAGGAGATGTTGATAAGAGTGCAGGTCATGCAATGTACTCTAAAGACAAGAAGAAAGCTAACAAAGGGAAGCAACAATCAGGTGAAGAAGAAGGTACATCAAACCAAGCAAACTTCATAAGAGGAAGAGGAAATGGCAGAAGTAGAGGAAGAGGCAGAAACAACAAAGATAATGCAAGAGCTTGTTGGATATGTGGTAAGACCAATCATCTATCTCATGATTGTTGGCATAATAATCAAAACAATGGTAATTATCAGAACTTTAATCAAAGAGCAAGAGGTGGTAGATTTCAGAGAGGAAATTTCAGAGGTAGAGGTGGTAGGAATTCTTTTGGAAGAGGTGGAGGAAGAAACTTCCAAAGTCAATCCTATAATAACACCTACTACAACTATGCATCAGATCAAAAGGAGGACTCGACTCTCATTATGAATACATGTGAAACTTCACATGAGGACATGAGAGTGTTTTATATTGATTCAGGATGTAGTAATCATTTGAGTGGAAATATTGCTTTGATGACTGACCTAGATCATAATGCAATTAATCATACAGTTCAGACAGGTGATAATACAAAGCATAAGGTAAAGTCAATTGGTTCAGTCAAAGCTAAGGATGGGAGCACTCTTCTGAGTAAGGTTCTTTATGTTCCCACAATCCCAAAGAATTTGATCAGTGTAGGTCAAATTGTGGAAAAAGGTTATGAGGTAAGGTTTACCAATGATGGAGTTTATGTGGAAGACCCTAGTCAAGGGTATAAACAAGTT
Organism: Ceratopteris richardii; assembly: GCA_020310875.1. Taxonomy (NCBI): domain Eukaryota; kingdom Viridiplantae; phylum Streptophyta; class Polypodiopsida; order Polypodiales; family Pteridaceae; genus Ceratopteris; species Ceratopteris richardii. The sequence goes on from CM035422.1 coordinate 159,762,160, forward strand.
ATTGCAGGAAAGAAAGAAGGAAGGCTTTTCACATTGAAGGTACAAGGAAATGTTGGACATGCTATGTTCACATATGGAGAGCAGAAGGTGTCAGAATTGGATCTTTGGCACAAAAGACTTGGACACTTTAATGAAAGAGGTATCAAAGAAATGATTAACAATGATTCAGTGCTTGGAATGCCTAATATTGCAGGTCAACACATGACATACAGATGTGAGGCATGTCAATTAGGTAAGGCTCATAAGCAATCCTATTCCAAGCATGGGTTTATGTATTCAGAAAGACTTGAATTGGTGCATACAGATGTGTGGGGTCCTTCAAAGTACTTTAGTATAAATGGTTCAAGATATTATGTCATATATGTTGATGATGCTACCAGGTGGATCACAATTTATGTGATTAAGGAAAAGTCAGAAGTGTTTAATACATTTAAACACTATCATGCATATGCAGAAAGGATTACAGGTCAAAAATTGAAGAGACTAAGGTCAGATGGAGGGGGAGAGTATTTTTCAAATGAGTTCAATGATTATTTGTGGAATGCAGGTATAAAGAGAGAAGTTACTTGCAGGTACTCTCCTCAACAAAATGGGGTAGCAGAAAGAAGAAATAGGACTCTTGTTGAGTTTGCAAGGTCCATGATGAAAGAGAAGAATTGCCCAAATTATTTGTGGGCTGAGGCTGTTAATACAGCTACATATTTGGTTAATAGATTGCCTTGTAAAGCTTTGCAAGGTATGACACCATATGAAGCTTGGTGGGGTAAGAAACCTACCTTGGATCATTGCAGAATATTTGGATGCTTGGCATATGCATATGTGCCATCTCATTTGAGGCATAAGTTGGAGCCTAAGGCAGAGAAGTATGTATTCATTGGTTATGATGATAAGCAAATGGGATACAGGTTGTGGAGTCCATCCACAAAGCAATTTATTGTATCCAAGGATGTTACATTTGATGAGCAAGATACTTGGTATGCAGGTAAATATAATATACATGCAGATGATGAAGAAGTAGTAGAACAAAGGAAAGGTAAAGCAAAGATTCAATTACTTGATGAAAGTGAGAGTAATGAAGTGCAGATTGAAGTTGAAGAGAGGCCAAGGTTTGATCCAGAATGTGATGAACCAGAAACTTCAAGAAGTGCAGAAGTTAGGAGGTCATCTAGGCACAAATGGCAACCTACAAGGTATAGCTATGATACTTCATTCTTGACTACTAAAGATTATGCTTATTTGGTAAAAGCAGATGAAGATCCTTCTACATATGAAGAGGCCAAAGGCAAGAAGAATTGGGAAGATGCTATGCAAGAGGAGTATGATGCATTAATAGAGAATCAGACTTGGGATTTGGTTCCTAAACCTAATAGTCAGAAGATCATTGGATGTAAGTGGGTTTACAAGACTAAAAGATTTGCAGATGGAAGTGTGTCTAGGTACAAAGCTAGACTTGTTGTGAAAGGGTATGCACAGACATATGGAGTGGACTATGATGAGACTTATAGTCCTGTGGCAAAGATGACAACCATCAGGACACTCATAGCAATTGCTGCTTGTAAAGGTTGGAAGTTGTCTCAATTAGATGTTAAAAATGCCTTCTTGAATGGTTACATTTCAGATGAAGTCTACATGGAGCAACCAGATGGGTTCAAAGATCAAGTGAGTCCAAATTATGTATGTAAGCTCAAGAGAGCTTTGTATGGGTTGAAGCAAGCCCCAAGGGCTTGGAATTACAGGCTTGTAAAATTCTTAAATGATCTTGGATTTCAAGCATCAAAGGCAGATAGTAGCTTGCTAGTCAAAGCAAGTGAAGATGGGTTCATTTATGTGTGTATTTATGTTGATGACATAATACTTACAAGAACAGATGATAAGGGGATACAAATGATCAAGAAGCAGATGGAGAAAGAGTTCAAAATCAGTGATTTAGGGAACCTATCATTCTTCTTGGGAATGGAGATTTCTTATACTCAACATGGAGTATATGTGACCCAAGAAAGGTATCTTAAAAATTTGCTAACCAAATTTAAAATGGAAGATTGCAGGGTTGCACCTACACCTTTGGAAGTGAACCATAAATTGTCTAGGTTTGGAGGAGAAGAGTTCAGAGATATGAAACTCTATCAAAGTTTGGTTGGTAGCTTGATTTATGCTACATTGACAAGGCCTGACTTGTCATATGCAGTTGGTGTGCTTTCACAATTCATGCATTGTCCTAGAAAGGAACATTGGATTGCAGGACAAAGAGTACTTAGGTACATCAAGGGTACACTCAAAGAAGGGTTGTACTATGGGTTTACTTCAGATACAAGAATCAAGATATATAGTGATGCAGATTGGGCAGGTAATGTGGATGATAGAAGATCAACACATGGATACTTGTGCTATGTAGGAGACAAATTGATTTCATGGTGTTCCAAGAAGCAACATACAGTTGCTTTGTCATCTACAGAAGCAGAATATAAAGGTATGGTGGAAGCTGCAAAAGAGGTAATATGGTTAAAGACACTTTTGAAAGTTTTTGATGTGATTCAGAGTACTCCTATTATTTGTGGAGACAATATGAGTTCATTATACTTGGCAGCTAATCCTGTATTTCATGCTAGAACTAAGCATATTGAAATACAGTATCATTTTCTGAGAGAGAAGGTCATTGAGAAGGAAATTGAAGTCATACACACCCCTACAAAAGATCAACTTGCAGATATGATGACTAAAAGTTTGGATGGACCTAAGTTGCAGAGGTTTAAAGATATGGCAGGAATAAAGAAGATGCAGGTAATCACAATTGAAGATTGAGGGGGAGCTGTTGGAGCAGAACAATCATCAATAGTGATTATATGAAGATCAAATTGAGAAGATATGTGGAAGAATGAAGATTACTTTCAGAGGAAGAAAATAGAATCAGAAAGGTTTCTTTTGTATATTACTCTTGTAAATAGTTCAATGTATTTTGAAAAGATGACGAGTTAGACTCGTATATATATCTACAGATACGTATTCATAGAGGAGAGAGTGATATAGATCAGATAGAGAAGAATAGGTGGAGAGGTGATGAACATTGTATGTATCATCAACCATATGTATGAAAAGTAATGAAGAAGAAAATGTTGTAGAATTCTGCGCGTCGATCTTCTCTCCCATTCTCCTTCTGTGTTTAATCTTTTGAGAAATCCTTTTGCACGTGTCTAAGTCCATAGCTAATCTATCTATGGCTAGAATTTGAGAGATTAATTTCAATCAGGCTGTGAGAATTTTGATTAGGAACATTCATATGTAAGAATGTTCTAAGAGTCGAAAAATCTGGCGCACATTTCATCTTCAAAGAAATGGTCAATGCTCAGTCCACAGTGTAAAGTTTTACACAAGTGAGAGCTCAAAATCTAAGTTGGAAGGTAAGCCATCTATGGCTAGAAGATCTTGATCAAACGGGTTCAGAGTTGGGAGAACCAGTGCTAAGAAGTTGCAGGTGTCAAAGTCGCCATTGCAGAGAAGCACTTTCAGACATAGGTAAAGTGTTTCACACATTTCTCAGTGTATGCTTAATCTTTTTGAGAGATTTAACTTGGCAAAGTTGCGCAACCTTAAGGCGAAGTGTTGTGCAAAGTTTTATCAAAAACTTTACAGGATTGATTAGTCAATGAGTGACTAATCTGCAGCAGACTTTTATGAAGAAACTGAATTTTTCAGAATAATCAATTTTCTGATAATTTGGTGAAGATTCTCTAAATTAGGTGGAGTCTAAAGTTGATCTTGATATAGAAGTGATCTAAATTCAAGGTCAACTTGTTCTTTTGGAGATTAACACTCTCCATCATGATTGACACTAGCTTCAGAAGATCTGAGGCTTTGTCTGTCCCGGCCTAAGTGTCTGCCTGATCTAAGGTTCATATGCCTGATTTATCTACCCCCTTGGACTCAAGCACACTCTCGTTGCAAGTTAATTTGCACCAATCACTTTGTTCTTTTGAGTTGAATATTATGTTTATGGTCTTGTCTAAAATCGCGTCGTCAGGAGTACTTAAGTGAATTTCCGCACTTGATAAGTGATCGATTCCCGTTTACCTTTTGTCCCTTAGGGTTTTTGCACTTACGACCTATTTACTTCTTGCACTTGGTTGCTTAATACTCTTGGACTTGATTCGTGCCTAACGTTGCCCTATTAATTACCACACCTAAGTCGTACTTAGCCTAGGCTAGGAATTGACAAAGGAGGGTTGAGAGATCTTCCAACCTCAATTAGCTGGTTGACCAGACTGCTACACAAGCCCAGGAAGCCTTCTCCCAAGCTTGGTACTCACCCTTGCTAGCTTGCTTTGGATTGCCTTGAGTGCACACAAAGTTCCTGCAAAAGCTCACCCGTTAGTATAGCTCTATTGCCACAAGTAATTGAAAGACACACATCAATAATTTTAGTCCCCCTGGAGTAGTTCACTGTACCCCCTGAATCTGAGGACCACTTAGTTCCACCTAAAGGTCAACTTAAAAATGCATGTTCTAAAACTCCGCGTATGATTCTTACAAAAACCAGTCGAGGTCCACGTAGGATTCTCAACGAGCTTTCCAACAAGATCAAAATCTCATCAATCGGAGTTTGTATGGTCAAGTTATGACCATTCAGGCACTAAAGGGTCAAAACAGGCTCTCAGGGTTCAGGAGATCCCTCTCTGGTTTCTAGGCCTTTTGCCCACTTCCAAGGTTCTAAAGTTATACCAAGGTGCCTAAAATTAAGCTCAACTACCCTTCCAATCACTCAAAAAATAACCCTAAATTTTCATGCGTTAAAGGCCGTGTATCGCGATAGGTCGGGTCGAGGTGTCGCGATAGCTCGTGAGGTGTCGCGATAGGTCGAGGTGTCGCGATAGCTCGTGAGGTGTCGCGATAGGTCGAAGTGTCGCGATAGGTCGAAGTGTCGCGATAGGTCGAGGTGTCGCGATAGCTCGTGAGGTGTCGCGATAGGTCGAAGTGTCGCGATAGCTCATGAGGTGTCGCGATAGGTCGAAGTGTCGCGATAGCTCGTGAGGTGTCG
>CM035422.1:159807188-159819688 GCA_020310875.1 Ceratopteris richardii
ACATACATACTTATTTAGCTCAGTCACCATCTCCTCCAGGCTTAACTCCTTGGAGATTACCCTTGACAAAGTTGATATAATCAATGTATCATCTTTGATTCCTTGAAGGGCTCTCCATGGTGTCAGCTTCATGTCCTCAGGAGCCTCCTCAATTGAAAGGTCAAATTTCCTTCCCTTTCCCTTCAGATCAACCTGTGGGTCTAGCCTCGACTTCCGTTGCTTCTGGCCCTTGACCTCCTTGTTCTCCCACATTGTGAAAATCCTATCCTGCAGATCCCAGATCTCACCTATTCTGAATGCAAGTTGAAACCATGTATCATATTTTCTCAAAGCATCAAACTTTCTATTTTCATCCAGTGCAATGGCAACCTCAATAAGGCATTGCTTTCGTAGATTGGGATGTATTCTTCTAGCCTCCTTCATGAGACAATCTTCCTATTCATGGTGGAAGAACTGAATTCTCTCTATGGAGGACATTTTTTGCCTCTATTCATTGTCATTGTTGTGATCCCAAGCAAGAAGCTTGGCTTCCTCAATTGTAAGACCAACATATATTTTTCACTCTATGTACCTAAAGAAGAATGTGGTGGGATGCTCCTTCACTAGCTGTTTGTGGGCCTCTGTAGAGTGTGAACCACCAATCACATAATATGTATAATCCTCAAACATGCCCTCATTGAACTCCTCCACAGAGCTGCACTCATTCGAATCCACCATGACAAAGAAAGGCACAACAGTAGCATTTTCATTTTCTTCTTAAAGATTCTGCACGTGCAAACTGTGTGGCTCCCTTATCTCAAGGGGCCTCCTCCCTGTGACTGGATCCATTGGTGGCCTATGGATGATATTGATTGACCGGTGGAACAAATGCCCCTTCTTCACAACTTTTCTTCGAGCTATGTCCTCCCTCATCTTGTTCTGCTCAGTACCAAGAATACCCGAAGCAAGCTCCCCACCAGGTGCAGCAATAATATCCTCGGAGCTAGAGCTCGACTCAGAAGACTCCTCATCAGCAATTCTCTTCTTTTTCTTCAATAGCTTCTTCTGCATGCACTGCTTACCCTTTGCCTTTACAGAGGTTGTCATCTTCTATTGTGTTGGCATAATGTTGCCCTCGATCCATGGCATCCAGTCTTTAATAAGATTCAATAGAGTCCCTGCAAATCTCTGCAAGCCTCTCTGGAACACAGCACTTAGGGCACAAGAAATCCATCTTGCATATTACATTTTGTAACCCCTTCGATGTCTCTACCAGGACAAGGAGGTTGTTAGAATCCTCATCTTCATAGTCCAGTTTGAACACAAGGCCATACTGAAAACCCTCTGTTGCCGTGATCTTGCCTCTCCCATACGCCCCTGCGAACACAAGAAGGACTGCATTCTTTTCTTCCACATATTGAAGGCACCACTCCAGGTTTGTCATGTCCGGTAGAGGATGATCTGTCCTTAAGACCTCTATGTCCCTCGACTTTTCCTTCCTAGTTGCATGATCCTTAGGTATTTTGATGCTACTCTGTCCACCAGATGACATTCCAACTGGATTGCTGGCCTTCTGATAGGATAAGGATGCAATGTTTTTCTTCGATTTTGCTTGGTGACCAATGCCTCTGTTACATTGCTGATCCATAGAGCTCAATGTCACTTTGAAATTCTTGAAGGACCTCTCACGTTTTGACTCAGTATCTCTGAAATGGCCTCAGAAATATTAGCGCATACATTAATGTGTTTTTCAAGCTGCAATGTCGATGCCAGGCATCGACTTGAGGGTGCAGGTTGATGCCAGGCATCGACTTTGTGTGCAAGTCGATGCCAGGCATTGACTTGCACACAAAGTCGATGCCTGGAAGCATCGACTTGCACCCTAAAGTCGATACCAGGCATCGACTTTGCACCCTAGGCAAATGCCAGGCATCGACTTTCAGGCCACATTCGATGTCAGGCATCAACCTTCCAAGTTGATGCCAGGCATCGACTTGAGGGTGTAAGTGGATGCCAAGCATCGACTTGGGGGTGCAAGTCGATACTAGGCATCAACTTTTAGGTGCAAGTTGATGGAGAGTGTTAATCTCCAAAAGAACAACCTACTCTTGAATTTAGAACACCTCTATATCAAGAGTAAGTCAAAACCTTCACTTAATTAGAGGTCCAATCTCCAAATTATTAAATCTGAGAAAATATGTGAAGAAGATAAAACACAGAAAAGTCTGCTGCAGAATTTCTTCACATTGACTTATCAAATGTGTAAAGTTTTTTATGAAACTTTGTACGAATCATCTCCTAGAGATTGCGCATCACCTCCAAGTTGAATTACTTCATAAGCTTTAGTATAACTTGAGAAATTGTCTTCACAAGTTACCTATGTCTGAATCTGCACTTCTGAGAAGTCGATTTAGACACCCCTAACTTCTTAACTTTGGTTCTCACAATATCTAACCCGTTTTGCCAAATGCTTTTAGCCACGAGTAGATCACCTTCCAACTTAAAGATTAAGTGCTTTCTTGCACAAAACTTTAAACTATGGAGTGAGCACTGACCAAAAGATTAAACTCGAAATTTGCGCCTGTTTCAGAGAACTGTAGACACTCAACACATATGAATGTTCCTACTCACAATTCTCCTAGCCTGTTTACAATTGGACTCTGAAATTCAGGTCACAGGCTCATTAACTAACAACTTAGATATCCTCAAAAGGATTTCACAATTGATCAAACACAGAAGGAGCAGACACGAAAAGATCGGGCGCAATATTTCTTCATTAACTCAGAAAAATACAACTGAGTGATGAGAGCTAACTCAACTAACTTTTCTCTATCTCTTGACTCCTAACTTCCTCAATCTTGGTTTCTACATATGCTCTCATACATGCCCCGACTTTTCTCAAAGTATTTATAGATAATTTGTACATGATTCTTACTGAACAAAAGATCTAAGTCATCTATGACTATGCTAATGTACATATATGTACACTTCTCTTGTCCTCTGAATGTAATCTTCTTCCACACTTTAGGAATTGATTCTTCCTTCATCATTTGATCTCCCAAGCCTTCAATTGGTGATTGGTCTGCACCAACAGCTCCCCCTCAATCATCAATTGAGGTTTTCTCTGTCTTCTTTATACTTGCCATGTCTTTGAACCTTTGTAACTTAGGTCCATCCAGACTCTTTGTCATCATATCTGCCACTTGTTCTTTTGTTGGAGTATACATCACTTCAATCTCTTTATCTAGTACCTTTTCCCTCAAGAAATGATACTGAATCTCTATATGCTTAGTCCTGGCATGAAAAACAGGGTTAGCTGCCAAATACAAAGAACTCATATTGTCTCCAAAAATTATTGGAGTACTATGATCAATCTCAAAACTTTTCATCAAGGTCTTCAACCATATCACTTCCTTTGCAGCTTCTACCATTCCCTTATACTCAGCTTCTGTGGATGATAAAGCAACTGTATGTTGCTTCTTTGAACACCAAGACATTAACGTGTCTCCAACATAACATAGATATCCATGAGTAGACCTTCTATCATCTGAGTCACCTGCCCAATCTGCATCACTAAACACTTTGATTCTTGTGTCAGAAGTGAAACCATAATACAGACCTTCACTTAGGGTTCCTTTGATATATCTGAGTACCCTTTGGGCTGCAATCCAATGAGTCTTCTTTGGACAATGCATAAATTGTGACAACACACCTACTGCATATGATAGATCTGGCCTTGTCAAGGTAGCATAGATTAGACTACCTACCAAACTCTGATATTTCTTCATGTCATTGAACTCTTCACCTCCATACCTGCTTAATTTATGATTTACCTCCAATGGTGTAGTTGAGGTCCTGCAATCTTCCATGTTAAACTTGACTAGAAGATTCTTCAAGTATCTCTCTTGTGAAACATATACTCCATGTTGAGTATACACAATCTGCATTCCTAGAAAATAAGATAAGTTTCCCAAGTCACTTATCTTAAACTCCTTCTCTATTTGCTTCTTGAGTTCATTGATTCCTTGAGCATCTGTTCCTGTAACAATAATATCATCAACATAAATGCACATGTAAATATATCCATTTTCACTTGCCTTCACTAGCAAGCTACTATCTGCCTTTGATGCTTGAAATCCACATTCATTCAAGAACTTGACCAATCTGTAATTCCAAGCTCTTGGGGCTTGCTTCAACCCATATAAAGCTCTCTTGAGCTTACACACATAATCTGATCCAATTGATTCCATGAAACCTTCTGGTTGCTCCATATATACTTCATCTGCAATGTATCCATTTAGAAATGCATTTTTCACATCCAATTGTGATAATTTCCATCCTTTGCAAGCAGCAATAGCAATCAATGTCCTAATTGTAGACATCTTAGCAACAGGACTAAAGGTTTCATCATAATCTACCCCATAAGTTTGGGCATAACCTTTGACCACAAGTCTAGCCTTATATCTAGACACCTTACCATCTGCAAACCTCTTTGTTTTATATACCCACTTGCATCCAATGACCTTCTGATTCTTTGGTCTTGGTACTAATTCCCAAGTTTCATTTTCAAGTAGAGCATCATACTCTTCTTGCATTGCCTTCTCCCAATTCTGTTTACCTTTGGCTTCTTCATAAGTGGTTGGATCTTCTTCTGTTTTCACAATGTAGGCATAATCTTTTGTTGTTAGGAAAGATGTATCATAACTATACCTTATAGGTTCTTTCCTTTCCCTTGTAGATCTTCTGATTTCTGCACTTCTTGAAGTTTCAGCCTCATTTGATTCTGGATCAAATCTTGGCCCTTCTTCTACATGATCCTGCACTCTACTTCTAGAGTCAATTTCATCAACAATTTCTTCACATACTTTTACCTTTGCCTTTCCTTTCCTTTGAATTTCTTCAACACCTGTATACTCATTTGGTGATCCTGTATACCACATATTTTGCTCATCAAATGTCACATCTTTAGTAACAAGAAATTGCTTTGTGGATGGACTCCACAACCTATAACCCATCTGTCTATCATCATATCCAATAAACACATACTTCTCTGCCTTTGGTTCTAGCTTATGTCTTAATTGTGAAGGAACATAAGCATATGCAATACATCCAAATACTTTACAATGATCAAGACTAGGCTTCTTACCCCACCATGCTTCATAAGGGGTTCCTCCATCCAAAGCTTTGCAAGGCAACCTATTCACAAGGTATGTTGCAGTGTTAATAGCTTCTGCCCATAAGTAATTTGGACAATTCTTTTCCTTCATCATGGCTCTTGCAAACTCTACAAGAGTCCTATTCCTCCTTTCTGCTACTCCATTTTGTTGAGGGGAGTACCTGCAAGTCACTTCTCTTTTGATACCTGCATTCCACAAATAATCATCAAACTCTTTTGAGAAATACTCTCCCCCTCCATCTGATCTTAACCTCTTGAGCTTTTGCCTTGTGATCCTTTCTGCATAAGCATGAAAATGTTTGAATGTCTTGAAAACTTCTGATTTATCCTTGATTACATACAAAGTAATCCACCTGGTTGCATCATCAACAAACAACACATAATATCTGGATCCATTTATGCTATAGTCCCTTGAGGGACCCCATACATCTGTATGAACCAATTCAAGCATATTTGAATACTTGTACCCTGATTTGTTATAAGAACTCTTATGTGCTTTACCTAATTGACAAGCTTCACACTTGTACACCATATGTTGCCCTTCAATATTTGGCAATCCAAGCACCACCTGATTCTTTGACATTCCCTTTATAGCTCTCTCATTGAAATGACCTAGCCTTTTATGCCATAGGTCTAATTCAGACACCTTTTGACCTCCATAGGTAAACAATGCATGTCCCACATTACCTTGGACTTTGAGAGTGAACAATCTTCCTTCCTTTTTACCTGCAATTATGGTTCTATATCCCTGATTTGGATCTTGTACATAAACACCATCATTTGTGAATCTTACTTCATATCCTTTCTCCACAATTTGCCCTACACTTATCAAATTTTTAGGAATAGTAGGAACATAAAGTACCTTGCTCAGAAGTGTACTTCCACTCTTTGTCTTCACTGATCCAATGCTCTCCACTTTATGTTTGGTATTGTCACCTGTCTGAACTGTATGTCCATTCACCCTAGCTTCCATATCAGTCATCAAAGATAGATTCCCACTCAGATGGTTACTGCACCCTGAGTCAATATAAAACACTCTTTGATCTTCTCCCATTGATTCATGAGTTGCATTCAAGATAAGAGTCATGTCATCCTTCTGATCTGATGCATAATTGTAATAATTATTGTTGTAGGACTGAGATTGGAAGTTTCTTCCACCTCCTCTACCATATGATGTCCTACCACCTCTTCCTCTGAAGTTGCCTCTTTGGTTTCTGCCTCCTCTACCTCTTTGACTATAATTCTGATTGTTGTATCCTCCATTTTGATTATTATACCAACAATCATTTGCCAAATGATTTGTTATGCCACAAATCCAACAAGCTTTAGCATTATCTTTGTTCTTACCTCCTCTTCCTTTACCTCTAAAATTTGTCTTCCCTTTTGTGAAGTTAGCTTGATTTGAATTCCCTTCATCATCATTTGATTGCTTTCCCTTGCCATTCTTTTTCTTGTCCTTGGAGTACATAGCTTGACTTGTACTTCTATCATTGTCTCCTTTAAGATCCTGCTCAAAGGTTAGCATATGTCCTAGCAATTGATTAAGGTCAGGAGTAAAGTGATCAAGTGACAACTCTATGGACAATATAAAAGGCTTCCACTTCTCATCTCCTCTCAAACCTGTAAGTATTTGTCTTACCAACTTTTCCTCTTCAATATCTTCATCCACTGCTCCCAAACTATCTGCAATATCTTTCATCCTTGCCACATAATCTGAAATTGATTGTGAGCTCTTCTTCTTGAAGGTTGTGAACTCAGCCCATAGTGAGGACTTCCTTGACTTAGTTGTATTTTGGAAATGCTCTTCCAAGGCATTCCAAACATCTGTGGCACTTTCCAAACCTCTGATATGAGGTAAAAGGTAATCATTTACAGCCATGTAGATGATACTCCTTGCTTGAGCATCCTTTCTCATCCAAGTCTTCAACATTGCAAGTTCTTCCCTAGTAGGAATACTTGGATCTGCAAACTCAGGTTTTTCTTCATCTCCTGTAATAAATGATATAAGATCTTTGCTCATGAGGTGTGCTTCCATCCTCATGGACCATGCTGGATAGTTCTCCCTATCTAGCGTATCAATCTGCAAGCTTTCTCCCATCTTGTATCCACCTGTGTATTGAAAACTTCAAGCTTTACAAACAATGTATGTACCTTTACTTTGAATTGGACTCCTTTTGCCTTTCTTGATGTCAAATAGTCTTCTCCTCAAGCTTTGATTCCAAGCTTTCACTTCTTAGTCCTTCAAGTGTTGAATTTCTTGAATCTGCAGCAGTCGGGATCCTTCTTTCTTCAAGTTGATGTCTCCTGCTCTGATACCACTGATGGAGAGTGTTAATCTCCAAAAGAACAACCTACTCTTGAATTTAGAACACCTCTATATCAAGAGTAAGTCAAAACCTTCACTTAATTAGAGGTCCAATCTCCAAATTATTAAATCTGAGAAAATATGTGAAGAAGATAAAACACAGAAAAGTCTGCTGCAGAATTTCTTCACATTGACTTATCAAATGTGTAAAGTTTTTTATGAAACTTTGTACGAATCATCTCCTAGAGATTGCGCATCACCTCCAAGTTGAATTACTTCATAAGCTTTAGTATAACTTGAGAAATTGTCTTCACAAGTTACCTATGTCTGAATCTGCACTTCTGAGAAGTCGATTTAGACACCCCTAACTTCTTAACTTTGGTTCTCACAATATCTAACCCGTTTTGCCAAATGCTTTTAGCCACGAGTAGATCACCTTCCAACTTAAAGATTAAGTGCTTGCTTGCACAAAACTTTAAACTATGGAGTGAGCACTGACCAAAAGATTAAACTCGAAATTTGCGCCTGTTTCAGAGAACTGTAGACACTCAACACATATGAATGTTCCTACTCACAATTCTCCTAGCCTGTTTACAATTGGACTCTGAAATTCAGGTCACAGACTCATTAACTAACAACTTAGATATCCTCAAAAGGATTTCACAATTGATCAAACACAGAAGGAGCAGACACGAAAAGATCGGGCGCAATATTTCTTCATTAACTCAGAAAAATACAACTGAGTGATGAGAGCTAACTCAACTAACTTTTCTCTATCTCTTGACTCCTAACTTCCTCAATCTTGGTTTCTACATATGCTCTCATACATGCCCCGACTTTTCTCAAAGTATTTATAGATAATTTGTACATGATTCTTACTGAACAAAAGATCTAAGTCATCTATGACTATGCTAATGTACATATATGTACACTTCTCTTGTCCTCTGAATGTAATCTTCTTCCACACTTTAGGAATTGATTCTTCCTTCATCATTTGATCTCCCAAGCCTTCAATTGGTGATTGGTCTGCACCAACACAAGTCAATGCCAGACATCGACTTGAGGGTGCAAGTCGATGCCAAGCATCGACTTGCACCCCAAATTTGATGCCTGGCATCGACTTGCACCTAAAATTCGATGCTTGGCATCGACTTACACCCTTAAGTCAATGCTTGGCATCGACTTGCACCCTCATTGGATCTAGACTTCATGAGCTTAGAAAAATAAAAACCTAGAGAGCATACTATTTACTCAAACATACAAAACGAATCTTTTAGGAATCTTTTTTTGTGGTATGATTTTGTCTACCTCTGGGTACTCTTGCCAACATTCTTCTTCTCCATGAGAGTTGCCTTGCTGGTTTGTTGAGCTCTGTGCTCCTTTGCTATCTGTGCTCTATTGCTCTCTCTTGCTCGTGGATTTTGGAAATGAGAATGATCTCCTCCTTTGCTATTTATAGACACTTGGGTTACTTGAACTAGATCAGTCAACTGATCTAACCAGGAAATACCACTCACACAAATAGGCTGTTTCACCTCGACTTTAGTGATGTGCGGATAGAACCTTGCACACAAGTGCTTCTTAATGCAACTATTTAATTATACATGTTCATGAAATTTTACACTTCAATGGCAAGAGTATGGTATGTACATGAGGAAGGATAATCTCATGTATAAATTGTTTGTTGGAATCTACTACTTGGGGAAAAATCAAGTCTAAGTTGGGTTGAATATGGGAGATTAATGGTATCTTTATAGTCTTAGCCTTTTCACTTCTGTTCATATTCACATTTATCTTGTAACACGGCGTTGAAAAGGAAAATCAATGTGGTTTAATTAATAAATAAATGTTGAAAAGACCTTGGGGGTTCAAACGTCTTCAACAAAATAGGTTGGAAATTTCAAGGTCAAATATATAATTTGTTTTTGTTAAAATGAAAACATAGTCACTCATTGTCTTGGCATGTCAAATGTTTAATATCACATATGAGCTTGAAAAGAGAAAATCAAATGAAGTTATCTTATAGCATCCAACGTTCAAGTAAATCTTAGATTCAAAATTCATTTGAAAATCTTTTGTCACAAGCGGTTTGACACGGATATAGCTTTCACACATAATTCTTTCATATACTTTCCATGTACACCATCTTGTGCTCCAAACCTCTTTGAGATCTAGCCAAGACCACAATAAAACCTAATCCTTGAAATCTTAGCCAAAGGAGAAATTTCTTCTTGTAAAGTGGCCAATGGCACTACTCCCTTTGATAAGAGATCCAACAACTTTAATATCTAATCCAATTGGAACTCAACTTGGATATATTTTGATTCACTCATAATCCTAAAACTCAATGACTCATATCTAGTTTAAAATCAACTTTGTATCTCATCTTTCAAAAGTGAAAATCAAATGTTTGGTTCCCTTATTAGTTTGGAAACATAAATCGTGTATATCTGAGTAATTAAGTACTTTAATTTTAGGCATTAAGTACTTTAATGTAATTTGATGTTTAATGCACTTTCATGTACTTTAATGAACTTTTGATTTCATATCTACTTGATGTGACATTTGATGTGACATCGTCACTTGATCTCGGACTTCTACTCATTTAAAAAGGTATTTCATCTTCAGTCTTCTTTGAACTGAGTGAAGATGAGCTCAATCTTTTCAGTGGATGTTTGGGCATCAGCTTCCTCTGCTCATATTGATACAGTTTCGAATTCATTGTTCTCAGTTGACCCTTTCCTCATAAGTGATGATCCCTATGGTTTAGAATGTGGTGATGATTCTATGTTTTTTGTTGAGTCATTTAAATTATCCAATTCATAGTGCAATGTTGCTCAACCAAATGCACCACTTGATCTCCCATCTGATCCAACCATTGATCTCCCTTCTCACTCAAGTGCATGTGGAGCAAAGGAAAGGCAAAGCATGCTCAATCTACATTTTAAAAGAAGGCCTCGTGAAGTAAGTCAAAAAAGATTCAAATTTCTTACTTCAGATAGACAGATTGCATTGGATATTGTGAAGCATTGTTGTGCTTTGAAATGTTTGTACAATTTAGGAATGAAGAAACTAAAGCACCTATGAGAGAAATTCCTCCATTTAGATAGTGCAAGGCATGATATATACCTTGTTTCTCACATGCAAATGATTGAGGATAACATGTCAGTAACACATGTTGCTTTTGAATATTTCTTTAGTCAAGGGATGCGATGTTGTAAGGCTGCATTTAGAATTGCAATGGGTGTGGGAAATTTTAGAATACATAGGGTTCAACATGGGCTTATGAATGGGGATCTCATTTTGGATACATTCCATGTTGGGACCAAAGGATCTGTCGGACGTCATGCAATGAATTGGATGATGAACTATTTTAGCTTGCATTGTGAGGTTATGCCTACAACTGGAAGGTTGCACTTGTCAGATAACTTTACTCGTTGAGAGGTATTTCAAATGTATAGAGAAGACATAGAAAATAGAAATGAGAAGTATGTGTTGTATCATCACTTTACTCGATTATGGAAGCAAGAGTTTAACAATGTGTCTATTCCTCGTAAAGTTAGAATGGGTGAATGTTCAATTTGCGCCACTTTCAAAAACATGGCAAAGGGGGCTACAACACCACAAGAAAAGGATAATTTTAAAAACCTTCTTAACAACCATCGTGAGAGTCAAGCTTTAGAGAGAAAGAAAGCAATTCATCATCGACGTAAAGCACTCAGAAATCCGGAGCATTATATGTGTTTGTTGATCGATGGTATGGATAAAAAAAGAACTTGTTTGCCACATTTTTATCGCATCCCTAAGGACATTGGAGATGAAGTCCTTGTGCAAATGCATTTGGTTGGTGCTTTGGTATACAATGGAACTGTAATGTCCAAGGTTTTCTTCACATATCGGAATGTGCATAATGATCCAAACCTTATAGTTACTATCATTCATCGAGTTTTGCAATCATGGAAGGGTCTTTTGCCACCAACTCTATATTTGCAACTTGATAATACTGCAAGAGAGATTAAAAATTCTACAGTCTTTGGATATTTATGCATGCTTGTTGATAAACAGGTATTTCAAAAGGTTAAGGTAAATTTCCTTCTGGTTGGGCACACTCATGATCACATTGATCAAATGTTCAGTACGTTCTCTAAGAAGTTGGCATGTAACAATGCTTTTACTCTTCCGATTTTATCTGAGCTGATTTCAGAAGCATATACTCCGAAACCAGAAGTTCAACACCTCACACAAATTTATAACTTTAAGCACTTTTGCTCAATGGGCCTTGATAGCAGTGCTAAGGTTTTGGCTCCATTGCACAATATTAGTTTCAACCATGTATTCTTGATGAGGAGGGTTGATGAAATAACCCTTTTATTTGCAAAGCAATATTCATCTTCTCCTGGGTGGGAGCCTAAAGAGGGATGCAGATTCTTATTGTAGGTGCCTAATTTGTCTATGTATGGTGCAAAGCAATCACCATATGAAGATAAAAACAATACAGAAAGATGTGGAAATGTGGTTGATCAAAGTAAAAGCTGGATGCATGCACTCATTGAAAAGAAGAGACATATTGACCGTGCAAAAAAATATGCTAGAGATCAAGATGTATCTTGGTGGAAGGACTTTTTTAATCATCAACAAGAGATTATACAGTATACGATTGCAGGTCATTGGCCAGTTGATGTTCCATTCACATGGGATTTTTGTACACAAAGATCAGTGAATGTGGCCCAAGCATGTAATGCAGATGCACTTCAAAGTTTTATACATCCACCAGAAAGAAATATTTATGTAGGCCCAAGGATGACAAAACAGGCAGAAGCAAGATGGCAAGGAAATTTAATAGAGATAAATGTTGGAAAACTTATTGCAGTACTTGTTGATGGTGATGAGGCCACCAGACCATTTTGGATTGCAAAGGTTTTAGAGATAACTAAAGATATTGATCAGAGAAGAATAGAGGCTTTGATGGTGCATTGGTATTACACTAAAAGTAGTAATGCACTCACAGGTAAATATAACTTAGAAATGGTGTGTGATACT
>CM035422.1:159824688-159829688 GCA_020310875.1 Ceratopteris richardii
TATCTATCTATCTATCTATCTATCTATCTATCTATCTATCTATCTATCTATCTATCTATCTATCTTGTTGCAAACATTTGTTTTATATAGGCTACAAGTTTCAAATTATGTAAATACCTTTGGGAAGTCTTCAAATACTTCAAGAAGGCTCATATTATTCATAAAATGTAGCAAAAATACCACGTGAGTTCTAGAACATGGTGAGTCAAATTAGTGAGTCACAAGGGAGGTGCAGTGGTATCCTAGTGGAAGGTCGATGTGGCTAGTTCTCAAATTCCATCAATACTTTGCTTATTTGAGCACTTGAGTCATGTAATACCTCCATCCAAGTGTCTACCACGAATTTAGATGTATTAGGAAGGTTTTAGATTAGTTTCCCATGCTATAAAAAGAGGAGAAAAGTCGTGATCTTGTGGGATGTCCAAGAGAGTCATATGCGAATCTCTATGCTGCTGTAGTTTTGTATGCAGAGATTGCAGAGCTTGTATCTCCCTCAATATATATCTAAATTACATGTTTAGTAGCTCATTTGAAAGCTCTTACTGTCTACTTTCTTCGGGTAAATTTTCATAATCATTGGATTTGTGAGCTGAGAGTAGCACTCTCTGCAAGTAGTGTGTGTTCTCTGGTTTTACCCCCTGCTGAAGGTCTCCATTAAACCTCAAACTTGCAGAGGTCATCTCTCCTTGTGTATATATCCAAAACATGTGTTCTTTGGCTTGTTAGAAAGCTCTCTAAGTGTCGTTGTATTGTGGAAAGTTTCAGATTCATTGGAGTTGTGAGTTAAGAGCAGTAGTCTCTGCAAGTGATGTGTGTCCTCGGGTTCATCTTTGTTTCAAGGTCTCCATTAAAGCTGCATATTGCAGAGGTCATAGCTCATAGTGTATTTATCCGTTTGAGGTGTTCTATAGCTTTTTGGAAAGCTCTTAGAGTCTAGTTTATGTGTTTGAAAGAGTTTTGGAAAATTCCAAGTAAGTAAAGAGCAATTTGCTCTGCAAGAAAACTGGTCTATGCATACAAGTTTGTGAAAAAGTCAACTAGGTCCTATTGGGTTTCACCTACTTCTAGCTGTACTTTGGAGATCAATAAACTCCAACAATGGTATCAGAGCAAGTATTTGGAGGCTTGGAGAAGGTTATCATACCTTGATGAAGAATTTGAAGCTATCAAAGAAGCAGTTCATCATCAACACTACACAAAGGTAGAAGAAGATTGCAAGGAGGCATCTCAAGCAACATCCAAGCAAAGAAAGGTGCACATACCTCATTTACGAGGTAAATATTATATTTCTTCTCATCAAACACATTGGAAAGAAGGCTTAAAGGAGGAAGCTTAGCATTTGTATTATGGGAGACCAACATGCACAAATAGAGAAGCTTGATAAGACCAATTATCAAGCATGGAAGTTTAGAATCACAACATACTTGCAAGGTAGAGGCTTGTATGGTTTGATTGATGGCACTGATATCAAACCCACATTACCAGAGGACCCAAATCAGCATCAATTGAGGGAATTTAGGCTTTGGAATAAGAGAGACAAAAGGGTTATATTCATTTTATCACAAAATATTCAAGATTCAATGGTAGGACACATACAAGATCTAGACACAAGTAGAGATGTTTGGCTTGCATTGGAAAGGTTGTATGCTACAGGTACACGAGCAAGGAAGATTCAACTAAGGTAATAAGTACTATGTATCATTCATTGATGATCATAGTAGAATGACATTTGTGTATTTCATTAAACATAAGAGTGAGGTCTTTGATTGTTTCAAGAAGTTCAAATCATATGTCGAAAAGCAAACAGGAAGGTATATTAAGAAGCTAAGATCTGATGGAGGGGGAGAGTATTTCTCTCAAGCTTTTACTGATTTTTTGTATGATGAAGGTATCAAAAGAGAAGTTACATGCATGTATACTCCACAACAAAATAGAGTCGCAAAAAGAAGAAACAGAATCATAGCAGAAGCATCTAGAAGCATGCTTAATGATATGTGTTTGCCTAATTATTTTTGGGCTGAAGCTGTTAGCACAAGTGTTTACATTATGAATAGAGTTCCGACTACTGGAGTTCATCATTTGACACCATATGAGGTATGGCATGGAAGGAAACCAAGTGTAACTCATTTGAAAGTATTTGGTTGTGTATGTTATGTACATGTACCTAGTGAGGTGAGATCTAAACTTGATGTGAAATCAAAAAAATGTATATTTATTGGTTATGCAGATACTCAAATAGGATATAGATGCTATAATCCTCATAGCAATAAGGTTGTTGTGTCAAGAGATGACTTTGATGAATCACTTTCATGATATGCAGATAAGAATTATTTGCAGGTCATGGATGAAAATGAAGAAGGTGTGGCTGAAGGAGATGAATGCATAGTTCAGCCATCAGGAAGTTTAAATGATGAAAGGAGTGGTTTGGATGAAGAAAGAGGATCACCTTTCAATGGAATATTAAGGCAAGAGTCACCTCCAAGTGTTAAAAGTAAAGGTAAACTCAAACTTGTTGAAGTTAATGATGAAGGAGAGGAAATTAGTGATGTATGTGAGTATGGAGAATCATCAAAGGTTCCTAATAAAAAAGGAAGAGCATCTACATTGGAGGTAAGAAGAACTTCAACAGTGAGTAAGCAACCTCAAAGGTATACTTATGAATCTTTCATGAATACTCATTATGCTTTTATGACAAAAGTTGAGCAGGAAAATGAACCCACATGTTATGATGAGGCAAAAGGAGATGAAAAGTGGGAGAAAGCAATGAGAGAAGAAATGGAAGCACTACAGGATAACAAGACTTGGAATTTAGTTCCAAAGACACCAAAACAAAAGGTAATTGGTTGCAAGTGGGTTTTTAAGATTAAAAGAAATAGTGATGGTAGTGTGTCAAGATATAAGGCTAGACTTGTAGCAAAAGGATATAATCAAACTCAAGGAGTGGACTATGAGGAAACATTTAGTCCAGTAGCAAACATGGCAACGGTAAGAACTTTGTTGGCTTTAGCTACAAGTAAAAGGTGGAATATATATCAACTCGATATAAAGAATGCCTTTCTTAATGGTGAGTTAAATGAAGAAGTGTATATGTCACAACCAGATGGTTATGTGGATGCAAAATGTCCTAATCATGTATGTAGGTTAAAGAAGGCATTGTATGGTCTTAAGCAGGCACCAAGGGCATGGAATGCAAGGTTGATAAAGTATCTTATGCTGCAAGGATACACAGCGAGTCATGTTGATCCTTCACTTTATGTAAAACATGTAGATGACATGTGTGTCTATGTATGCATTTATGTGGATGACTTGTTGATTACAGGGAACGATGCAAAAGAAATTGATGAGATAAAAGGTAATTTGGGAAAGGAATTTAAAATTTCAGATCTTGGTTTGCTTAGATACTTTCTTGGGATTGAAATTGTGTATAGCGATGAAGGTATGTGGTTGATACAGGGAAAGTATATATGTGATATGCTGAAAAGGTTTGGTATGTAGGAATGTAAATTTGTTTCTACTCCAATGGAATGTAATGTAAAGCTGAGTGCAAAGGAAGGTGATGAGTTGCATGATATGAATGTATATAGATCCATGGTAGGATCTTTGATTTATGCAACAAAAACTAGACCTGATATATGCTATGCAGTGGGAGTATTGTCACAGTTTATGCATGAACCTAAAGTACCTCATATGCATGCAACGAAAAGAGTGCTTAGGTATTTGAAAGGTACCATGAACGAAGGATTATTTTATAGTCATGATGCTGATCTAACTCTTAAAGTCTTTAGTGATGCAGATTGGGCTGGAAGCAAAGATAACAGAAGATCCACAAGTGGATATGTGGTAATAGCAGGAAACAAGAAATTAACATGGAGTTCAAAGAAACAGCCTACAGTTGCTTTATCTTCTACAGAGGCTGAGTATAGAGGTATAGCATTGGCTACTACTAAGGTTATGTGGTTTAAAAAGTTGTTTCATGACTTGAATGTGCAGGTTGATGTACCACTGATATATGGGGATAACTTGAGCAGCATTCATATGACCTCAAATCCTATTTTTCATGCTAGAACAAAGCATATAGAGGTTCACTATCATTATGTTCGAGAGAAGGCCATAAACAATGAAGTACAAGTTTCTTTTGTGGGACCAAAGGATCAAGTTGCAGATATCTTCACCAAATCCTTGGATGGACCAAAGCTTCAAAGATTCAACTATATTCTTGGCATGAAGGAAATACCCTTTGAAACTTGAGGGGGAGAATGTTGCGAACATTTTTTTTATGTAGGCTACAAGTTTCAAATTATGTAAATACCTTTGGGAAGTCTTCAAATACTTCAAGAAGGCTCATATTATTCATAAAATGTAGCAAAAATACCACGTGAGTTCTAGAACATGGTGAGTCAAATTAGTGAGTCACAAGGGAGCTGCAGTGGTGTCCTATTGGAAGGTCGATGTGGCTAGTTCTCAAAGTCCATCAATACTTTGCTTATTTGAGCACTTGAGTCATGTAATACCTCCATCCAAGTGTCTACCACGAATTTAGATGTATTAGAAAGGTTTTAGATTAGTTTCCCATGCTATAAAAGGAGGAGAAAAGTCGTGATCTTGTGGGATGTCCAAGAGAGTCATATGTGTATCTCTATGCTGCTGTAGTTTTGTATGCAGAGTTTGCAGAGCTTGTATCTGCCTCATTATATATCCAAAGTACATGTTTAATAGCTCATTTGAAAGCTCTTACTGTCTACTTTCTTCCTGAAATTTTCATAATCATTGGATTTGTGAGCTGAGCGCCGCACTCTCTGCAAGTAGTGTGTGTTCTCTCGTTTTACCCCCTGCTAAAGGTCCCCATTAAACCTCAAACTTGCAGAGGTCATATTTCCTTGTGTATGTATCCAAATCATGTGTTCGTTGGCCTGTTACAAATCTCTAAGTCTACTTGTAATCTGGAAAGTTTCAGATTCATCGGACTTGTGAGTTAAGAGCAGTAGTCTCTGCAAGTGATG
>CM035422.1:159859688-160259688 GCA_020310875.1 Ceratopteris richardii
AAGTTAGTTGGTATCAACTGACGCCGTGAGAGAGAGAGAGAGTGAGAGTGAGAGAATGTGAGAAAGTGTTCAGTTTGTATGACTGAGAAATAATCGGGCTTCTTTTTGTGAGAAAACACCTGCAAAAGTTTTGAGTTTTTCATAGTTATCCGAGAAATAATAGAAGTTCTATGTATGAGACACTCTTCTCCATCTTCATGCTTTTCCTAATGTGTAATGATCTCAAAAGTTCCCAAGTAAGCCGATGGATCGCATCGAGACTTAGATGATAAGTCATTAGTGTATCCATCTGCTTTAACTACTATTGTAAGGTTTTTCAAAAATAGGAGATTGTTGGACCAACTCGATGCCTGGTATCAAGTTGTAGTTGATAACTTCATATTTTCTATGCCTATGATTCACGTGTTGATTTTGTTCTTGAACAAGTGAGGTTTTATTCAGGAAGTTGATGCCTGACATCCAATTGCTGCTGAGAAGTGGACTTTTATGCACCAAGTCGATGCTATGCATCGAATTTGTAGTATAGGGACATACTTTTTGCTAAAACAGGCAATGTTTCCTATTTTGATAGATTATATAGGGTCAACATGTGAAGGTCATAACTTGGTGAATAGTGTAAAGTGGTTAGCAAATAATAGCCTTTTAGAAAGATCTTCTCATCTACTTTCATCCACCAAAAGATCTTGGAAAAAATAATATTTGTGCTAAGAGAAATAAGCAAAAGAGTGAAGGTATGTCATTTTAGTGACTAGAAATTTTTGTAGAAGCAAAGTTCTCAGTTTATACAATCATTTCTCAAAGTTTGGAGAAGCACTGAGTTAATGGTCACCATAGAGGATGTCTAGTGTAACATTAATTCATTTCTTTTGATGTTTCATACATCAACAAGTGGTATCAGAGCAAAAAGGTTCTAGAGAGTAGAAGGCGTCAAATGTACGAGAAGTTTTGGAAAGTTTTCATTAAAGTTTGAAAGCTGAAGCATTCAACGACACAAGGCATCCGAATATTATTTCAAAAGTATATTCATACACAAAGAACTCCAAAAGGTATTATTCTTTATCCTTTAAACTCACATGTTGAACCAAAAGCAAAGAATTATGGCGTATCATATCTCCATTGACAAATTGGATAGAGATAATTATCCTACATGGGTAATGAGAATGGAAGCCTTGCTTATGAGTAAGAATATCATGGTGTATATAAGAGGTGAAGAAGAGAAACTAGTATTTGAAGATGAAAGCCAACCAAAGAAAGAGGAACTAGATACTTTAAAGCATTGGCAGAAGAAGGATGCAAGTGCAAAGGTTTACATCTACAATACAATCTCAGATCATTTTCTACCACACATCAGAGGATTGGAATCAGTTGACGATATATGGAATGCATTGGAATATCATTTCCAAAGTACTACCAAAGCAAGGAAAGCAAGTTTATGATCAGAGTTTACTAGATTCAAGAAGAAGCCAAGTCAAAGTATTAGTGATTATATCACCAAGATGAAGGATCTAGCAGATAGTCTTTGATGGAGATAATTAATCTCCAAAAGAAAAAATACACTTGAGTTTAGAACACCTCTAAGTCAAGTATAGCTCAAAACTTTCACCAATTTTGAAATCTTTTACCAAAATATGAACACTCAGCTTCTCTATGGAAAACTAGCTTCACTCAAAAAAGTGTGCCTCACAAAATTCACTCATTCACTTATGAAATCATTAAAGTTTTCTATGAAATTTTGGAACAACACTCTTCTAGTATTTCCACAACTACTCGACATGAAAGTTCTCCAAAAGAACTTACAAACTTTAGATAAGTAAACCTATGTCTGAAACAAGCACTTTCTATAGGCGACTTTTACATATGCAACTTTAAACAGTTGGCCCAATCTGCATCACTATAAATCTTGATCCTTGTATTTGATGTGAACCCATAATACAAACCTTCTTCAAGTGTACCCTTGATATATCTTAGTACCCTTTGTCCTGAAATCCAATGTACCTTTTATGGGCAATGCATGAATTGAGATAAAACTCCAAATGCATATGATAAATCAGGCCTTATTAATGTAGCATAAATCAAGCTACCCACCAAACACCAAGTCGCCGATCTTAAATTCTTTCTCCATTTGCCTTTTGAGATTCTGAATGCCTTTTTCATCTATACTTGTAAGTATTATGTCATCAACATAAATACAAACATATATAAATCCATCTTCACTTGCTTTAACTAGCAAGCTACTATCTGCCTTTGATGCTTGGAAACCAAGTTCCTTCAAGAACTTTACAAGCCTGTAATTCCATGCCCTTGGGGCCTGCTTCAAGCCATACAAAGCTCTCTTAAGCTTACACACATGATCTGGATAAAAATGATCTTTAAAACCATCAAGTTTTTCCATGTAAACTTCATCTGAAATGTAACCATTCAAAAATGCATTCTTCACATCTAGTTGAGATAATTTCCAACCTTGGCAAGCAACAATAGCTATGAGAGTCCTTATGGTTGTCATCTTTGCAACACGACTATAAGTTTCATCATAGTCCACACCATATGTTTGTGCATATCCTTTTACAACAAGTCTTGCTTTGTACCTAGACACACTTCCATCTGCAAATCTTTTTGTTTTGTTAACCCACTTACAACCAATTACCTTCTGATTAATTGGTTTATGTACCGATTCCCAAGTCTCATTTTCAATGAATGCATCATACTCTTCCTTCATAGCTTTTTCCTAATTCCACTTTCCTTTGGCTTCATCATATGTGGATGGGTCTTCATCTGCTTTTATCATGTAAGCATAATCTTTAGTAGTCAAGAATGAAGTATCATCGTTATACCTTGTGGGTTGCCATTTTTGCCTTGATGATCTTCTCCACTTCTTGAAGTTTCAGGTTCATCACATTCTGGATCAAACCTTGGCATTTCTTCAACTTCAGCTATTGCTTCATTGTTTTCTTCTTCCTCAAAGATTTGTACCTTTGATTTACCTTTCTTCTGATTTAATGTTTCTTCAAGACCTGCATAAGTATTATTTGTACCTAAGTAACAAGTACTTTGCTCATCAAATGTGACATCCGTTGATACAAGAAATTGCTTTGTAGATGGACTCCACCACTTGTATCCCATTTGCTTATCATCATAACCAATGAACATATATTTATCAGCCTTTGGTACCAATTTATGCCTTAATTGAGAAGGAACATAAGCATAGGCTAAGCAACCAAATACTTTGTAATGATCTAATGTAGATCTCTTACCCCACCAAGCTTCATATGGTGTCATACCCTACAAAGCTTTACATGGTAGCCTATTAACCAAGTATGTGGCTGTATTTACAACCTTAGCCCACAAATAATCATTGATCATGCAAACTCAACAAGAGTTCTATTTCTCCTTTTTGCTACACCATTTTGTTGAGGAGAGTACCTACAAGTAACTTCTCTCTTTATACTTGCATTCCACAAATAATCACTGAATTAATTTGAAAAATACTCTCCCCCTCCATCTAACCTCAATCTCTTCAACTTTTTGATCTTACAAACTCAACAAGACTTCTATTTGTCCTTTCTGCTACACCATTTTGTTGAGGAGAGTACCTGCAAGTAACTTCTCTCTTTATACCTGCATTCCACAAATAATCACTGAATTCATTTGAAAAATACTCTCCCCCTCCATCTCACCTCAATCTCTTCAACTTTTGTCCTATAACTCTTTCTGTATATACATGATAGTGTTTAAATGTACTAAACACTTATGACTTATCTTTGATCACATAAATAGTGATCCACCTGGTAGCATCATCAACATATATGACATAATATCTTGAACCATTTATGCTAAAGTCCTTTGAAGGACCCTTCACATCTCTATCTACCAATTCAAGTCTTTCTGAATACATGAAACCATGCTTATTATATGATTGATTATGAGCCTTACCTAGTTGACATGTTTCACATCTGTATGTCATGTGTTGACCTACAACATTAGGTAATCCAAGTACTGAACTATTATTAATCATCTCTTTGATACCTCTTTCATTGAAGTGTCCAAGTCTTTTGTGCCAAAGATTCAACTCAGATATCTTTTGCTCTCCATATGTGAACAAGGCATGTCCAACATTACCTTGTACCCTCAATGTGAAGAGCCTCCCTTCTTTCTTTCCTCTAACAACTTGCTTATACCCTTCACTACGATCTTCAACATAAACTCCATCATTAGTGAACCTCACCTCATATCCTTTTTCCACAATTTGTCCTACACTAATCAATTTTTTTGGAATTCTAGGAACGTACAAAACCTTACTCAAGAGAGTACTTCCATCCTTAGATTTAACTGATCCAATAGACTTCACCTTGTGCTTTGTATTATCACCTATTTGAACTATATGATTAATCACTTTATTCTCCAAATTAGTCATTAGAGAAATGTTACAAGTGGGATTATTGGTGCATCCTGAATAAATGTAAAACACTCTTTGATCTTCACTTGGAACTTCACATGTTTCATTCATGATTAGAGTTTAATCGTGCTTCTGATCTGATGCATAGTTGTAGTAGGTATTGTTGTACGACTAACTTTTAAAGTTTCTTCCACCATTTCTTCCAATGAAGCCTCTACTACCTCTACCTCTAAAACTTTCTCTTTGATTTCTTCCACCTATGCCTCTTTGATTATAACTCTAATTATAGTTACTAACACTTTGATTGTTATGCCAACATTCATGAGCTAGATGATTAGTCTTACAACATATCCAACAAGCTTTGACATTGTCCTTGTTGTTTCTGCCTCTTCCTCTACTTCTACCACTTTCTCTTCCTTTTAGGAAGTTTGCTTGGCTTGGAGTACCTTCATCTTCAAGTGATTGTTGCTTTCCTTTGATAGCTTTCTTCTTGTCTTTAGAATACATTGCATGACTTGCACTCTTCTCAGCATCTCCTTTGATATCATTCTCAAAAGTTAGCATATTTCCTAACAATCGATTCAAATGAGGAGTGAAATGATCTAATGAGAGTTCAGTTGACAAGATGAAAGGCTTCCACTTCTCATCTCCTCTTAGACCTGTGAGAATTTGTCTTACCAATTTATCTTCTTCAATGTCTTCATCAACTGCACCTAAAGAATCAACAATGTTTTTTATCTTTGTCACATAATTAGATATTGATTGTGAGGCATTCTTCTTGAATGTGGTAAACTTTGCCCATAGTGATGCTTTCCTTCACTTTGTTGTATTCTAAAAATGCTCCTCTAAAGCATTCAATATATCACTTGCACTTTCAAGTCCTCTAATGTGAGGAAGTAAATAATCATTCACTGCCATATAGATTATGCTCCTTGTTAGAGCATCCTTCTTCATCCAAACCTTTAAGTCTGCAAGCTCTTCCCTAGTAGGAACACTAGGATCTTTAAATTCTGGCTTTTCTTCTCCTGTAATATATCCTATCAGATCTTTGCTCATAAGATGAGCTTCCATCCTCATAGACCAAGCTCGATAGTTCTCTCTCTCCAACTTTTAAATTTGGAGACTATCTCCCATCCTTTTTTCACCTGTACTATCAAATCTTCAACCTTATGAGTGATGAATGTATCTTAGCTTCAAATTTTACTCCTGATCTTTTTGATTGCTCTCATGTGTCTCCCTTTAGCTTTTCCTTCACACTTTGTCCTTTTGAATCTTCAAATGTTGAATTCTGTATGTCTATAGTAGTAAGGGTTTTCCTTTTCTTTAAATCTAACTATTCCTACCTCTGATACCACTGATGGGGATAATTAATCTCCAAAAGAAAAACTACACTTGAGTTTAGAACGCCTCTATGTCAAGTATAGCTCAAAAATTTCACCAATTTTGAAATCTTTTACCAAAACATGAGCACTCAGCTTCTCTATGGAAGACTAGCTTCACTCATAAAAGTGTGCCTCACAAAATTCACTCATTGACTGATGAAATGATTAAAGTTTTCTATGAAAATTTGACACAACACTCTTCTGGTGTTTGCGCAACTACTCAAAGTTAAAGCTCTCCAAAAGAACTTACAAAACTTTAGATTTACTTCAATAAGTAAACCTGTGTCTGAACAAGCACTTTTTATAGGTGACTTTTACATATGCAACTATAAACAGTTGGTTCTCATAAAATATAACCTGTTTAATGAAATGCTTTTAGATATAGATGGCTTACCTTGCAACTTAGATTTTGACTCCTCATTTGTGGAAAACTTTACAGTATACATTGAGATTTGATCAATTCTTTGATAATCGTTATTGCGCCTGTTTGAGAAGACACTCATCACTTCTTCTGTGACATACAAATGTTCCTACTTACAATTCTCTCAACCTGATTACAATTAGACTCTCAAATATTGACCATAGATGCCTTAACTATGGACTTAGACATCTATAGAAGGATTCCTCAAATGATAAGCTTAAGAGACTGAGGTCTGATGGAGGGGGAGAACACTTCCCATGAGTTGAATGATTATCTTTGGAATGTAGGTATTAAGAGAGAAATAGCCTACAGGTACACACCACAAAAAAATGGTATAGCAGAAAGAAGAAACATGAATTTGGTTGAGTTTGCTAGAGCTATGTTGAAGGAGAAGAATTGTCCAAATTATCTTTGGGCTAAGGTTGTACAGCTACATATCTTGTGAATAGATTACCATGTACAACTCTAAATGGAATGACTCCATATTTAGCCTGCTGGGGTAAGAAACCAACACTAGATCATTGTAACGTGTTTGGATCAATTGCATATGCTTATATGCCATCACAACTTAGACATAAGCTTTAACCAAAGGTAGAAAAATATGTGTTCATTGGTTATGATGAAGATCAGATGGCTTACAGGTTGTGGAATCCTCTAACCAAACAATTTCTTGTTTCTAGAGATGTTACATTTGATGAACAGAAATGTTGGTATGTACATCAAAGTCATACAGTTGAAGAATTTGAAGAAGAGGTAAGGAGATGTGAGAAAGGAAAATCAAGTGTGCAGGTGAATGGAGATGAATAGTATATGCAAGCAAGTACATCCAGAAGTGGATTCACAAGAAGAAATGAAGAAGCTCCTATATTTGATGAAGAGGTGTATCCAGACACATATGAAGAATGTGAACCAAGGGGGTGAAGTACAACAAGAAGGCAACCACAAAGGTATTCTTATGATACTTCTTACATAACTCAGAATAACTATGCATATATGGTCAAAGATGATGAAGAACCTCAGAACTATGATGAAGCAAAAGTTAAGAAGCAATGGGAAGAAGCAATGAAGGAAGAATTCAATGCACTAGAGGAGAACAAGACTTGGGAGCTTGTTTCTAAACCAAATGGTAAGTGTTGGAGTTAGATGTCTTCGGAAGTACGTGAGCAGCACAAGGAAGAAGAAGAAGCTTGGAGCACAACATGGAATGCTAAATGTATTACCACTAGAATGTACAAAGATAAGTAGCCCATTAGGGCAATAGGCGTATATACAAGGGGGGGAAACCTCTTAAAGGGGGAAAAAAGTGCCTCGGTATTCCTAGAGTATTCACACACATCACTACCTAAATATATAAACAAATCCCCCCTGGGAGTGATGCAGTGAACAAGGAGCTGGCACTCATGTATAAGGAAGTGCGAAGCTATGTGGAATCAGTCCACAAAAGGAAGTAAGCCCAAAGCTTTACGGAAGGCTTCAAACTTCTCCCTAGGCAGATCCTCCGTAAAAAGGTCTACAATGTTCTCCTGCATGGGCACATATGTCAAGCTGATCTCCCTAGTAGAGAACATCTCCCTGACATAATGATAATGCACCTCAATGTGCTTAGTGAAAGCATAGAACATAGGGTTCCTCGCAACTGCCAATGCGCACTGACTGTTAGTGAAGATGGTGGTGGCAAAAGACTGACCAACACCCAAATTAGTCATAAGGAGTCTGAGCCACACACGCTCAACAGTGATTGTGAAAGCTACCCTTTACTGAGCCTCACAACTAGAAGTGGCCATAGTAGGATGCTTCTTGCTCAACCAAGATATACATGAGCTACCAAGCATGAAGCAAAAGCCACTGTTGGACACACGAGTGTCATAGCAACCAGCCCAATCACTATTGGAAAAAGCATTCAAATCTGGCAGTAGTGATACCCCCTTGGGATAAAACAATACAAGTAAGTGGGTACCACTCAAGTAGCGAAAGATGCACTTAACGGCCTGCCAATGCTTGACACCTAGGCACTGCATAAACCTGCTCATCTGTGAGACAGCAAACTGAATATCTGGTTGAGTAATGCATAAGTAAATCAAGCATCCAATAGCCTATTGATACATCAAATGCATGTCTAGCATCATAAAGACTCAATCATAAACCTGTCTCCATAGGAGTGGCAATAGGCTTACAGCCTTCAAGGCCAAAATGTTGCAATAATGTGTCAATATATTTCGTTTGACACAGGGCCATTCCACCATCAGCTTGCATAAACTAAAAGCCCAAATAGTGATGCAAATGCCCCAAATCAAACATCTCAAATGAGGCATGCAAATGAGCCTTAAAATCAGCAATATGCATGTCATGAGGACCAGTGAGGAGCATCTCACAAACATACACCACAATGATCAAAAGCACATCATTAGCACGCTTAACATATAAGGTGCTTTCAGTTGGATTGTTCTCAAAACCATGTGCAATGACATAGGCATGTATCTTTTCATACCAAGCACGTGGTGCTTGCTTTAAACCATATAATGTCTTCTTTAACCTGCCAACCTAGTTTTCATGCCCTTTCTGCACAAAGCAACGGGGCTTAAAAACATACACTTCTTCATGCAATTCACCATTCAAAAATGCTATTTTAATGTCCAACTAAAGTACATTCCAACCATGATGAGCTCCAAGTGCACAGATGTTATGAATAGTAGCCATTCAGCAAGTAGGAGCAAATGATTCATCAAAATCAATGCCTCTTTCTAGTGCATAATCCTTTCCAACAAGCCTAGCTTTATACTTGTCAACTGTTCCATCAGGTTTATGCTTCAGCTTGTATACCCACTTAGTGCCAATGGCCTTCTTGCCAGGAGGCAAGTCACATAAAGACCACGTACCATTTTTCATGATAGCATCATATTTAGATTCCTATTACAGCCATCCAATGTTCAGAATTTTGTGCTTCATCAAATGAAACAGGTTCAATCTCATCATAGAGACTAGAGGCAGCCATAGCATAGCAACCTGATGCAAGAGGCACTATGAGATCTTGACCAAGTATGATATGATAGAGGTGCGTGCATCTATTTTGCTGTCATGCAAGGTCTGCACCAGCCATTTTGGAATAGTTTTTGCCTGCTCAATATCAGCTCTCTCATCAACAAGTGCATCATGTAAATATGCATTAGAAATGGAATGATTTGCATCATCACATGAAACCTTCAAAGGCTGAGAAGTTTCCTCATTAGGACCAGCGCTAGACTCTCCACCTGTAAAAAGACGCAGCAAAGTATCATACATGTCTTTGGAGCTAACATATGTCTCCTTAGTACATGAAAGCAATGGTTGAATAGCATCTTCCACAAAAACAAAATCAGAGCTAACTAGAATGCATTTAGTCTGTGGATGATACAAACAATAGCCTTTACTTTCAGAACTATACCCAAAAACATGCAGATGAGCAACAGATGGCTTGCAACCATGCCAAGCCTCATATGGGGTGATAGACTATAGCGCATTAGTGGGACATATGTACAGTACATATGTTGCACACATAACAGCCTCAAGCCACAAACTATGTGCTAAATCCTAACTCTTGACCATACACCTCGCCATCGCCATGAGTGACATGTTCTTTTTTTTAGCAACTCCATTCGGTTGAGGTGTATATGACACTGTACACTGACGTTTTATCCCACGTTCAACCAGAAATGCATTAAAGTCAGAAGACATATATTCCCCCCCTCGATCAGAATGGAGAGTGCCCATTTTACATGTTGAAAGATTTTCAGCCAAAATCAGAAACTGTTTGAAGCACATAAACACTTTGGACTTTGCCTTCCATGGATATACCCATGCATGCCTAGAAAAATCATCAATGAAAGTCACGAATTAAAGATAGTTCGCAAAATAAGGTATCTGCATAGGACCATAGACATCACTATGTACAAGCTCCAATTTTTGAGTAGCCCAAATTGAACCATCTTTTGGAAAGGAAGAAAGATAGATTTTTCCCAAAATATAGCCTTCACATACATGTTTACCAGGTGCCTCAAGTTTGGGCAAAGAGGACACCATTTTAGATTTTTGCAGGTATAGCAAATTAGCAAAATTCAAATGACCAAAGTGTGCATGCCAAAGCTTTGCATCTAACATAGCCTGAGAATCATGTAGTGCACATGCCAAATCATTTACAAATCTTTCATAGTCTATGAGCTTATATAGCCCATGACATAAAATGCGAGAAGAAATAATGACATTTCCATTTGACAGATCATGAACTGTACATCTGACATCAACAGATTTCGCAACCAAGCCAATCTTGGCTAATGCAAAAACTGATAACATTTTTTTCTTGATCCCTAACACAAACAAAGCATCTGACAAAGTGAAAGAACTACCATCAACAGTAGTCAAAATGATCTTACCAACTCCCATAAGAGGATAGGAGGAGTTGTTGGCACATGTAACAGTATTCTGTGTAGGGGTAGGCTCAAGTGAAGAGAAGAAACTGTGTTACGAGGTATTATGTTTGGTCGCCCCAATGTCAAAGTACCAAACATTTGAGTCTATTGTAGACATGCACTGCTCATGAGAAGATGGGTCCAAATTACAAACAGTAGTAAACACCCATTCTTCTTCCTGCACAAGAGTAGCAGTCTCTCTTTTCGATGTAGAGGCCTCTACAACAACCATTCCGATGTCGGAAAGAATTTATTCCTCTTAAGATATTATTAAAAATTAAAAGATTAATTGATTAAATTAAGTTTGAATAATTTATGAAAAAATTGACTTATGTTTGATTTTAATTTTTGCAGGACAAGAAGTTTGATGATCAGTACAAAGATGAAAAGGTGTTTTTAAATGTAGCTATGGGTATAGATTAAAAACTAAGGGTTAGTTAAAGGTTTATTTAGGTTTTGAAAGAAAATTCAAGGGTATTCAAGGGTCAAATGTAGGGTCTGAACATGTTTTATAGGGTAAAAGCTTGGTTTCAAGGTTAATTAAGGGTTGAATTAATAAATCTAAAGGGTTTTTGAAGGGTAGAAGATTAGTTTATGGATTAATTGAGGATTAAAAACATGGTTTAAGGTTAGTTTAAGGATAAACCTATGGTTAAGAGGTTAATTAAGTAGGTTTAGTCTCTAAATGAGTTAATAAATAGGGTAAATGTATTAAATGAAACCTTAGCAAAATTTTTTAAATATAAATGATTAATTAATATGTTAATTAGTAATTTTCATTATTTAAATGTGCACTCATTTCCATGCTGTCCTTCTGGCAGAAGGAGATAGAAGACCATCTCTCTTGCTTTTTGCAATTCATTTAATTCAAAGCAATTTTTTTTGCTTTTAAATTCAGTCAACGCAGAGACAGGGGAGAAGTTTTTTTTTCTTTTTCCTTTAATTCATTTCCTTCTTCTTCTTTTTCCTTTTTCCTCCCATTTTCTTCTTTTCTTTTTCTTTCTTCCCTCTCCTTTCTTTAATGCCCTTCTTTTTTTCCTTTATGTTAGTTAGTGCATAGATGTTAGATGTTAGTGCATGCATATGTTAATGCATGTTAGATGTTAGTTAGTGCTTGCATATTAAATGTTTTGCATGTGAATGTTAGGCATGTTAGTGAATGTTAGGCATGTTAATAGTTATGTATATGTTAATGCATGATAGTGCATGTATATGTTATTGCATGATAGATGTTAATTAGTACATGCATGTTAGATGTTTTGCATGCATGATAGGTAAGTATATATGTTTATGTATATGAATTAGTGTTTATGCATGTTCATTTATGTATGTATGTTCTGTATGCATGTTCATTTATGCATGTGCATGTATGCATGTGATTTATGTTTGCATGTTCATGCATGTGTGTTAGTGCATGTATGTTCATGCATATGTGTTAGTGCATGTAAGTTCATGTATGTACGTTGTGTATGCATGTATGTGTGTTATGTATGCATGTTCATTTATGTGTATGCATGTATGCATGCGTGTATGTTAGTGCATGTATGTTCATATATGTGTGTTAGTGTATGTAAGTTCATGATAGGGATGTTATACATGTATGTATGTTAGTAAGTGTGTAGGAATGCATGAGAGGAATGTGCATATAGATGTATGTTAGTATGTATAGTATGTATGTATATGCATGTTAAGTGTATGAAGTCTATGTATGCATATGAATTATAAGATGTATGTTTAAGTTATGCATGAATGAATATTTGATGTATGTGTAAGTATATTAGTATGAAAGAAATATGTTTATTACAATGTGTATATTAAAATGAATGTATGTAC
This sequence comes from Ceratopteris richardii, assembly GCA_020310875.1. Taxonomy (NCBI): domain Eukaryota; kingdom Viridiplantae; phylum Streptophyta; class Polypodiopsida; order Polypodiales; family Pteridaceae; genus Ceratopteris; species Ceratopteris richardii. The sequence continues at coordinate 159,872,160 of CM035422.1, forward strand.
TTATGATATATATGTATTAGAAGAGTTAATTAATTTATATTAACATGAGTTTTTAATATGTTAAGTTTTAAATGAGTGTTTTAAATCTATTAAAGAATACTTACGGTTCTGATGTTCATTTTCAGATTATATGAAGATAAATTTGATGAAAACATAATTGAACGAGAAGTACAAAGCTGGACTTTTGCTGCTAGTTTCTTAGCTTTTGTATAGGATTGTCATGTTAATTTTGAGATGATCTGCAGCCTCTTGAAGACGGATTGAAGAACTGAAGATTGGAAAAGAGAATTTACTTAGCTAGAATTCTATTGTTTAACCTTGTATAGGAAATCATTCATATAAATAGCTTATATAATATTAATCTATTTGCATTTTATCTTTTATGTGTGACGAAGCTTTATCGAGTAGTATTTTTTTACCTCCATCTTTGTTTGAATTGCTAGTTCCTAGTCCAATAGAAGTTAATGATACTCAAAATACAGAAATTGAAGAATTAGTTAAGGATAAAATTGTAGAGGAAACTTTGCATTCAATAGAGTTTGATCATAGATTGTCTAGAGTATTACCTTTAATTTCCATTGTTCTACCTAATTCAAAAAATTATGAAAATCTATTCCCTCCATCCGTAGCTAGAAATACTGATAATTCTCAAATAGACTCAAACGTAACAGAAATTATAAAAGATAAAGTAACTAGTGAAGAGTTGATCATTCCATCCTATATAGACGCAGTCAATAGATATAGAAACGCTTTGCCTTACGGTCCTTAGTTAAAAATACTTGTTCTGCCATATTCACCCTGCGTGCGTTGTTAGCGAGACAATTGAATTGATCCACTAGTCGTCACGAATCGCTCCCACATTTGAACCCGACATGAACAACGGCACGATAGGATAGGTATAATTTCTTTTCTTTCTTGCATATGCAATAGTGTTGTTTAGGTTACGTGGTTGCAGCAGCTGTGGTGATTCATTTTTGTAGAGGTAGAATTCTCAAACCTTGTAATTCCTTGGGTGTTGAGGGCTAAGCTTATGCTCTGAGCACCTCCACCGGAATAGGCAAGTAGTTGAGCCTCATATCTCCACCCTTACCATCAATAAACTTGAAGAATTACGTTTGCACAAACAGCATTTAGTTTCTTTGTATTAGGCATTTTCTTACTCAACAAATGTATACTTGAAAAGCATCAAAGCTAACAAAATAGTGTAACAAAATTGTAAATCAACCACAAGGTTAACTCACAAAAGATAGTTACAACCACCTCGTAGAAGACTTCCTGCTGCAATGAGAGAAGCCTCTCCTTCACCACAAATTCACCTCCTTCAAGAGTGTGAGAACACTCTGTCTTCAAGAAGATCTCCAAGCTCTAGATCTTTGAGTGAGTGATTATACAAAGAGCCAAGGGCTTCCTTATATAGTAGTTGAGTATCTATTGAAAAGCTATAGCAAAGCCTCCACGAATAAAGCAAAAGCGTGCGCATGTGTTAATAAAGCAAAAACGTAGCGATCTAATAAAACTCCATCCATCGTTGCTTTGTTTATGAAAAGCAATGATTTACTTTTAGAATCGTATTTTGCAACGTTTGCTTTGTTTTCTTTTAGCTTTCTAAAAGATGGTTTCACACTATGCAATTTCAAGTTCGCATGCACGAAGAATTATTGGACATTGATTCCAACAATCCCTCCTTCAATGTCACAATGGTACAAGCTTCAGTAACCTGCAAATCTTCTCATGACTATCTCTAGTCAATGCTTTGGTAAATATATCTGCAACATTCTCACTAGATGGAACATAGACTAGCTCAATGTGCTTCTTAGCTATCTGCTCTCGAATATAGTGGTAGTGTACCTCTATATGCTTTGTCCTTGCATGATGCACTGGATTTTTAGCTATAGCTATAGCACTCTGGCTATCTGAAAATATCTGAATGGGTTGATGTACTCTTACATCAAGATAACTGAAAATCTTCTGCAACCATACTGACTCTAGAGTAGCTGTAAATGCTGCACGATATTCAGCTTCACATGATGAAGTGGCAATAGTGGGTTGTCTTTTTGAAAACCATGAGATAAGACAATCTCCAAGATAAAAACAAAATCCACTAGTACTTCTTCTTGTGTCTTTATCACCTGCCCAATCAGAATCTGAAAATCCTTTTAGTAACAAATGTGTAGATTTCAAAAATACCATAGCATAATTTGAAGTTCCCTTCAAATAACGAAAGATCCGCTTTACTGCTTTCCAATGTAACACTGTCGGATTCTGCATGAACCTTGATACTTGAGAAACTGCAAACTGTATATCAGGACGTGTATTACAAAGATATATCAAGCAACCTACTGCTTGACTATATAGAGTAGCATCAAATGGATCTGCATCTGCTACCATTTGTAAAGACGTGTTCTGATCCATAGGTGTTTGCATAGGTTTAGAATCACCCATCTGAAACCTTTCCAAAAGTTTCTCAATGTACTTCTGTTGTGTCATGTAGATACACTCATCTTGAAACAGAAACTGAATCCCAAGATAATAATGTAGAATGCCTAAATCATTCACATCAAATGTTTGCTTCAATTCTTCTTTGAACATCTGCAAATCTTCATCTCTGGGACCTGTGACTATAATATCATCCACATAAATGATTGCTATAATCATCATACCTGTTTCAGCTTTGACATAAAGAGTTGGAGCTGCATCTGAGTTATGGAAACCAATGGATAAAAGATATGTATGTATCTTTTCATACCATGCTCTAGGTGCCTGTTTTAAACCATACAAAGCTTTTATAAGCTTACACACTAAGTGTTCTTTACCTGTCTCTTCAAAACCTTCTGGCTGCTGAATATACACATCTTCGTGTAAATCACCATTTAGAAAAGCAGTCTTAATGTCAAGTTGATATATATGCCAACCAAAATGTGCTGCTAGAGCAAGTACTGACCTAATAATAGTCATCCTAGACGTAGGAGCAAATGTCTCATCATAATCAATACCTTTTTGTTGTGCATATCCTTTGACAACCAACCTGGCCTTGTATCTATCAATAGTACCATCTGCTTTCCTTTTGATTTTAAAGATCCATTTTAAAACTATAGCCTTCTTTCCTTCTCGTAACTCACATAGCTGCCAAGTTTGATTCTTATGAATAGAATCAATCTCTTCTTGCATAGCTTTTCTCCAAATAGGAATTTTAAGTGCATCTTTAACACACGCAGGTTCATCTTCAATAGTCGTAAGTGCCAAAATATCATGAATCTCAAAGTCTTCAGCAAAACTTACATGATCTTTTTGCTATCTAGTTTGACTTCTTGTTCTTACATGATCTTGTTGTTGTTGTCTAGTCTGACTCCTTGTTCTTCCAGTAAAAGTTTTTATACCACTATCTTTCCAAGTCTGATATAACCATGTAGGTGTATCCTTGAATAGTGGTGAAACTCTTTCTGAACTTCCAACTTCCACAGGTTCTGGAACTTGTCCTGTCGAGGTACTAGGACTTTCTGGAATTTTAACTTCTTCCATTTCTGGAACCAAAGTTTCTTGTGGAACTGACTCTGTAGAAGGTTGTGAAATTCCTCTTTCTTCAACTTTTTCTTGAATACTAGGAATTTGAGGTTTAACTCCCTCCTGATATGGCTGAACATCCACATCCAAAATCTTTTTTTTTTTTTTTTTTTTAATTCCATAGTCATTTTCACTAATGAACTCCGGAATTTCTGCTTCTTTATCATAAACCTTGTCTTCAGCAATATAAGCATTACGTGAAAGAATAACTTCACCTGTTTCTGGAACATAAAACCTGTATCCTTTGCTTTCAACAGGATATCCAATAAAAACAGCTTTCTTTGCCTTTACATCTAGTTTGCCTCGGTCCTTTTTCTCAACATGTACATAAGAAAGTGATCCAAACACTTTGAAGTAACTCACATTAGGTTTTCTACCATAATAAGCTTCATACGGTGTGATTACCTTTAAAGCTTTTGTAGATGACCTATTTAAAATGTGATTAGCTGTATGTACTGCATCAAACCAGAATTTCGGTGAAAGCCTCTTGGACGCCATCATGCTCCGCATCATTTCAACAAGCACTCTATTCTTTCTTTCTGCAACACCATTTTGCTGAGGAGTATAAGCAATAGTAAGATGTCGAGTAATACCTTTCTCATCGAGAAATGTCTAGAACTCATTTGACAAGTATTCTCCACCTCTATCACTTCTGAGAATCTGGACAGTTTCCTGACTTTCATTTTCAACCATAGCTACAAACTTCTTGAACATAGGAAAGACTTCTGACTTCGACTTAAGACCATAGATCCATGAGTATCTTGTAAAATCATCCACAAATAGGACAAAATACCTGAAACCCTGAATAGAGTCTACTCTCATAGGACCATTCACATCTGAATGAATAATCTGCAATTTCCTGGTAGCTGTAATATGACCATGTTTCTTGAAAGGTAGTTTATGCATCTTACCTTCAAGACAACCTTCACATATATCTGAATCATCAGGTAGCTTGAATGAGGGTAAACTCTCAACCATACCTCTATCTTTGATATTCTTGAGAGCTCCAAAACTGATATGTCCAAATCTTTCATGCCATAGCTTCATATCTTCCACCGGTGACGAAGATTTGACTGCATATGCTTGACTGATTTTTGACAAAACAAAGACCCCTCCTTTATGCTTACCTTGTAAAAGACACTTGTCTTCTTTATGTGATAAGATCTTACAAAGATCTTTCTCAAATACAACTTTAAAACCATCACTTAAAAATGCAGATATAGATAGCAGATTCTTCTTCATTTCAGGTACATAAAGGACATCTGAAATTTGAAAAACACCACCTTCTCTTGACTTTAGGGTTACTGTACCTATTCCCACAACATCCAAATCATTGCCATCTGCAATAGTAACTCTTCTACCTGAAGAATAAGAAAGAGAAGAAAATACATCTCTGCAACCTGTCATATGCTTAGTAGCACCTGAGTCGAATATCCAAGGACTTGCTGAAAGAACTTGTAAAGCTGCTTGATCAAAAGCTACTTCCTCAATAGTGATACAGGCATAAGAATCACCTTGAGATTTCCCTTTTTTATCATCTTCTGCAACATTACCTGATGCCTTTTTCTTTTCTGCTGCAATCCTTTTATAACATTCTGATTGAATATGTCCACGTTTCTTGCAAAAAGAACATATTTTTACCTTCTTCTTAGAAGAATTCTCTTTAGATGTCGTAGATACAGAATCTGAAGTAGAAGGTGAGAGGGACCTACTTTTTCTTGGATTTTTGTTCCTTCTTCTTATCCTTCTTCTTATCCTTCTTCTTCTTACCCTTTGATGAAGATGAAAGTGCTTCTTCATTCTCTTCCATTCCCTTCAACTGATCTTCATCTTGAAGTAACAAGAACTCTAACTCTTCAAATGTAACCTCTCTATCTCTTGTGGTAAGGGTAAGAGTGGTTATGAAAGATCGATATGAAATAGGAAGTGAATTAATCAGCGTATTTACCATTTCTTCATCTGATATCTCAACTCCTACATTTAGAAGTTGATCTCTTAAGTCAACGAGTCTCGTAATGTGGGTTTGAATTGACTCACCAGCTTTCATCCTTGTATTTGCTAGTTGTCTCCTCAAGTGAGCTTTTCTAGCAGGATTTTTGCTTTGAAAAAGATTCTCGAGCTTTAACCAAGCTTGACTAGAACTTCTGCAAGATCTGATCTGTGGTAGAATATGCTTTTTGACACTCATTGCTATGAATGAAAGTGCTAAAGCATCTCTAGCATCCCATCTTGCCTGATCTTCAGTAGGAGGAACTCTAGGTAAAGACCTAGCAGTGACTCTGGATGTCGAATTGGTTACCTCTTCTTCTGTTGGTTCTGTAATAGCAATTCTAGTACCTGTTGAAGCTGCTGTAGACCCTTCTTCGCCTTCTCGTCTTGGTCTTGTTAAGGATCCATTGACGATACTCCATAAATCCTTTGTCACTAACAAGTTCATCATCATGAAACTCCACATGGGATAATTAGAAGATCCATCCAACTTGTCTTCAATCTCAATTTTAATCTCACTCATCTTATCTTAAGTGTGTATGTCAATTATGTAGCTCTGATACCAAGTGTTGGAATTTGGGGCCCCAGGATCGTTCCAATACTAAAACCTTTTGAGCATACACAACTTAATTGACAAGATGATAAGTGAGATAGAGAAAGAAAGAGATCTTGAGACAAGGATAGGGAACGTAAGCTGGATGCTTACTTCACTAAAAATAATAGATGTCCAAATTACAACATGGGAGTACTACTCAACCATATAAAGTGGTGCACTCACTAATGGAAGAATAAGAAGATGATGATACAAGATTTAGATTATGTCGAAATAATCTAAGTGTGTGTGAAGAGAATGAAGCATCGAAGCTAACAAAATAGTGTAACGAAATTGTAAATCAACCACAAGGTTAACTCACAAAAGATAGTTACAACCACCTCGTAGAAGACTTCCTGCTGCAATGAGGAAGCCTCTCCTTCACCACAAATTCACCTCCTTCAAGAGTGTGAGAACACTCTGTCTTCAAGAAGATCTCCAAGCTCTAGATCTTTGAGTGAGTGATTATACAAAGAGCCAAGGGCTTCCTTATATAGTAGTTGAGTATCTATTGAAAAGCTATAGTGAAGCCTCCACGAATAAAGCAAAAGCGTGCGCATGTGTTAATAAAGCAAAAACGTAGTGATCTAATAAAACTCCATCCATTGTTGCTTTGTTTATGAAAAGCAATGATTTACTTTTAGAATCGTATTTTGCAACGTTTGCTTTGCTTTCTTTTAGCTTTCTAAAAGATGGTTTCACACTATGCAATTTCAGGTTCGCATGCACGAAGAATTATTGGACATTGATTCCAACAAACTTTGCAAGCAAAAGCAAGTGGAAAGGGAAGAAGAAAGGACCAAAGCAAGACAAAGCCAAAGGTCAAAATGTTCAACCTTGTGCCATGTGTGATAAGATCAACCACACCACTCAGAATTGTTTGTTCAATGGGAAGACCCAGAAAGGAAGTGGAAGAGGTGGATATGGTAGAAATAGAGGTAAAGGTGGACACAACTTCAACAATAACAATAGAGGCTATAATAGAAGGGACTACAACATTTATTCAGAAGATCAACCACATGAAGACTCATTGCTTCTCATGAATCTAAGCCATAGAGATGGTAAAGAAGATGATCATTTGTTCTACATAGATTTAGGATGTTTGAATCATGTTGAAAGCAACATTGCTCTCTATCTGATTTGGAAAGTCACAAAGCACAATGTGGAGAATATTGGTAATATCAAAGCTTCCCATGGCAGGACAAACATTCTAAGTAAGGTTCTCTATGTACCCACTATCACTGAAAACCTAATAAGTGTAGGCCAAATAGTCGAAAAAGGCTTGCAAGTTAGGTTCACCCAACATGGAGCTTTTGTGGAAGAGCCATGTGGCTTCAAGAAGATAGCCACAGGTCAAAAGCATGGTAGGCTCTTTACTTTTGAAGTAGGAGAAACCAAGAACATAGCTCTATTCACTTTTGGGCCTCAAACCCTAAGTGAGGTTGAAGTGTGGCATAAGAGACTTGCTCATGTGAATGAAAGAACCTTGAAGGTTATATGCGGGGATCAAAGTGTTCTAGGACTGCCAAACATATCAAAGCAAAACATGATCAAAAGGTGTGATGCATGTCAGATTGGGAAGGCACAAAGACAACCATTCAACCACAAAGGCTACATCCACAACAACTTATTGGACTTAGTACATACAGATGTATGGGGACCAAGTCAAGAACCTTCATTGGCACGATCAAGGTATTATCTCTCATTTACTGATGACCATAGTAGATGGACTATTCTATACGTTATCAAGAGTAAGAATGGAGTGGTTGATTGGTTCATAAAGTATCTAGCACATGTGGAGAATTATACAGGTAGATCACTCAAGAAGCTCATATTTGATGGAGGGGGAGAATACTTCTTCAAAGAGTTTGATGAGTTCTTGTAGGATAAAGGTATCAAAAGGGAAGTGACTACGAGGTAATCTCCTCAACTAAATGGAATCGCCAAGAGGAGAAACAAGACATTGGTTGGATCAGCCCGAACAATGCTTGAAGAGAAGAAGTTGCCACATTATCTATGGGCAGAAGCTATTTCAACTGCTATGTACCTTGTTAATAGCCAACCATCCAAATCACTTCAAGGTATGACTCCTTATGAAGCATGGCATGGAAGAAAACCTAGTCTTGGACATTGCAAGGTTTTTGGTTGTTTAGCTTATGTTCATGTACCATCACAAATAAGAGGTAAGCTAGATGAAAGGGCAACAAAGGCAGTGTTTATTGGATATGATTCAACTCAGATGGGTTACAGGTTCTATAATCCTTCAACCAAGCAATTCACTACAAGTAGAGATGTTGTGTTTGAAGAACACGGGTCTTGGTATGATGAAGACAAACAAAAGGTAACTGTACCGTATGATCTTGATTCTGATTCTCATCAATTAGGAAGCAAGCATGATACACAGGTCTAGGATCCAAGAAGTGATACAGACAATGAACAAGGTGAAAGGGAAAAGGATTATAAGCTATGTAAGTCAAGAGGCAAAGAAAAGATGCAAGAGGTTGGAGAATGCTCCAAATAAGCACCTCAAAGATCAGCAAGAGAGAAGAAACAACCAAAAAGGTATGGATATGATTCCACAGTTGTTACAAAGCATTCAATCTACTTGGCAAAAGATTCAATTTCAGAAGAACCATCAACCTATGGAGAGGCAAAGGCAAACCCTAATGGGAAAAGGCCATGAAAGAAGAAATAGATGCATTGAAGGAGATGGACACTTGGGATTTGGTTCCAATGTCGTTGAATATAAAGGTAATTGGTTACAGATGGGTATATAAAGTTAAACGAAATTCAAATGTATTAGTTTGCAGGTACAAGGCAAGATTAGTTGCCAAAGGATGCTCTCAAACTCATGGTATAGACTATGAGGAAACATTCTCACCACTTGCAAAGATGACTACAATAAGTACATTGATAAGTGTAGCTACTACAAGGAATTGGATACTCCTCCAACTTGATGTAAAAAATGCATTCTTAAATGGTTGGATAATTGAAGAGCTATACATGTCACAACCACCAAGTTTTGAAAACCATAATCATCCATCTTATGTTTGTAGACTTAAGAAAGCATTGTATGGATTGAAACAAGCTCCTAGAGCTTGGAATAACAAGTTGGTTACATATCTTTAAGATCAAGGGTTCAAACCTAGCAGCTCAGATCCTTCTCTATTCCTCAAAAGGGATCACGATGAGGTTATCTATGTGTATATGTAGATGATATTTTTGTGATAGGTGATGATCTAAATGGCATTCAAAGGATCAAGAGACACATGCAAGAGGAGTTCAAAATCAGTGACCTAGATGAGCTCACATATTTCCGAGGTATGTAAGTGATATACACAAATGAAGGAATGTATTTGACTTAGACAAGATACATTCAAGATCTTCTTCTCAAGTTCAAAATGGAGAATACTAAACCTGCAGGTACACCTTTGGAGATGAATCATAAACTTAGTGTTTATGAAGGTGAGAAAATTGAAGACATAAAAGAATATCAAAGCTTGGTAGGTAGCTTGATATATGCTACTTATACAAGGGTAGATATCTCATGTAGTCTGGGAGTGCTTGGTCACTTCATACACTTATGGAGAAAACCATACATGGATGCAGCTAAGAGAGTACTTAAGTATCTCAAAGGTACAATCAACGAAGGTATATTCTATCCTTACTCTTCAAATTTGGATATCAAAATCTATTAAGATGCAGATTGGGCAGGAGCTAAGGATGATAGAAGAAGTACTTCTGGTTACTTAGCATTTGCAGGTTCAAAGCTAGTGTCATGGAGTTCCAAGAAGCAACCAACAATTTCTTTATCCTCAACTGAAGCAAAGTATAGAGGTTTGACCATAGCAACTCAAGAGGCAATATGGTTAAAGACATTGTATACGAATTTGGGACTTGTGAGTTCCAAACCTCACATATTTGGAGATAATGTAAATTCCATGCATCTAGCGACAAACCCTATTTTCCATGCAAGAACCAAACACATATAGGTGCATTACCACTTCATCACCGAGAAGCTCATGGCAAAGGAGATTGACATTTCTTTTGTTCTAAGTGAAAAGAAAGTAGCAGATATGATGACAAAGGCAATCGATGGAATAAAGCTTTGTAGATTGAAAGCTATGGTAGATATTCAAACTATCAAAGAATGAAGACTCAAGCATACTTTAGCTTGAGGGGGAGCTATTGGAACATCAAGCTTACACTATGCTTGAGGTGAAATTGATCTACATAAAAAACTATCGCTTGGATTACGACAAAAGAATATCCGTTGGAGAGTTCTTTTACCTATGCTCATTTATTGTATTTTTTTGAGGGATTTTTTGATGGTTCATTTACCATTGTAAAAGGCTTGAGGGATTTTTTGATGGTTCATTTACCATTGTATTTACACATGTAAAAGTAGAAAAAGAGAGCCCAAATTTGACGAATTTGTGGTGGTTGAGTTGCATTCAATCAAGCAATCAATCACCTAAAAGTAGATCAAACTAGATCTTCACTTTTCCTAGATTATAGGAAAGTGAATTGATTTCCTCCAACAACCATTCCCACCTTCATTTGAATTCAAAATCCACTTGTAGAAGTCTTGGAACACTTCTAGAGTCTATATAAATACTTGAAATCACTTGTACAATATATGGAAGCAATATACATACACTTGTGACCATCATTATCTTGCTCCTTCAATTTTCTGCATCATCTTCTTCACCAATAGTAATCTTGCAGAGGTTGCTGCTCTCTCTCTAGAGCTTTGAGCAATGGCTCATTAGAAAGATATTAGTTTCTAGTTTATGCTTATGAATTTTCATAGAATGTGGTTCAGTATATTGGGAGAAATCTTAGTTTTGTTGTCTCTGGGTCAATCTCTATGTATTTCTAAAAAATAGGAGGTACCACTGTTGAGTGTCTGATTCATTCCTATAGCATATTTTGCTTATTCCTTATACTTTTGTACATTAACATTATATACACTCAATCCTATGTGTATCACTCCCATAAAATGATTTTTTCTAATTCTAATCATGCTGGTCACTATGGGGATTTGAAGCGCATTGTCTCTTCCATAGATAATAAGTTTTTGAGCTAGTCGACACATGAACGTATCTGTTTTGTATCGACTCTTTCTCCTTGATGCTCCAAAGTACATAGTGCATTTCTTTGCACTTATCGCATGCCTATAAGGTCTATTTGAGCCTCCATAAGCTCAAGGGCTAGTCTTGTGCCGTTTGGTTGGACCAAAATTCGTCGCTTCAAAATGCACTTTTCTACCTCCTACAAGCTTCTCCAAGTTTTTTCATGCTGCACCGTTTAGCATCTAGAATGTGGTTTTGTGTGAACCTACATAAATTGACTTTCAAGTCCATGTAGCTTAGATCAGGCCTTGTAATTGTGAGATATATGAAACTTCTCACAATTTTCCTATATTTAGTAGCATTTTCCAATGCTTCACCTGATGTAGTATCCAACTTGAAAATATTATCTAATGGCATAGAGATTGTCTTACAATCACCCATACCATACTTTTTCAGCATACTCAAGGCATATTGCATCTGCGACATCCATATGCTCTTCTATGTGTATAAAATCAACACCCAAAAAATAGCACATCACACCTCAAATTTCATGTGAATTCCTATATCTCATGATTGGTTCATATTTTTTAGAAAATAATGCTTCCATTGCATCCAAAACATGTCGAAACCCTAAGGTCGACTATTTATTTGCCTCATTCTAATGCCCAAAGACCTTGTTTTGATCTGATGACATCATCAATTCATAGCTACCCTTGAAAACCTATATAAGAAGGGGTTGGCCACATATATTCTTAGTCTTGCCAATGCCAATCTTGGGAGCTCAAGGAGTCATGATCACCAAGTAAGTACTCTCCAAGTTCTAGTTTGCATTGTAGTTTTGTCCTTTGTTCTATTCTTGTATCCTAGACATTATGTCTTGTCTTATTGTAACCTTGTAGTATGAGGTCCTATCGAGTTACTTCTTGTACCTAGTTTGTCTCCTTGAAAGGAGTTCCTATAATCCAAATTTCTTGCTTCATACCTATGGTCAAGGGTTGTGGGATCTCCTATTTCATCTCTAGTTCACTTATCCATAATTGTTAGTCCCAAGTTGTGGGACATCTTGTATGAGTTATATATTCTTGTATTATTTCCCCTATGTGGGTGAACTTATAATCACAAGTGTAATTCCAAAATCTTGTCTAGTCTAGTTAGAGGGCACATTCTAGTGCTCCCCTTACATTTTGGCAAGACTACCACATCAAGTCCATGTCAAGAATGGTGGATTCCATATCTATACTCAAAAATATCAAAGTTAAGTTGAATAATATATATAAAAAAGTCCAAGATTTTTAGAGGAGGTTACGACAAGCTGATCGGTGAGTTGCAAAATTTGCATTTGACTTCAGAAATTTATTTCAAGGATCCACATATCAAGAAGAATATCTATTTAATCAATTTCAAAGTGGTCTTAGAGATGAAATAAAGCATTGTCTACCCTCTACATCTCAGGTAAATACTTTAGATGAGGCTATAAATCAAGCAATTCAGTGTGAGAATCAATTGTTCAAAGAAAGCAAAGTCCAAGAGCTAGACATGAATAATCAAGATACTATTCCTCAAGAATCCAAATCAAGAATATTTGAAGCCCAAGAAGTGATTATTACAATTGACATGGAGTATATATTATGACGATAACAAGAAGGTAAAGGAGAAGGATGAGTTCATGCTCAATCAAGGAGGTGTGCTTACTAAAAGCTCTCCATCAAAGATCTTGGAAACACCACAAGATACCACTAGAAGTTCATCTATCACATGAAGAGCCCAAGGAAGCTCAAAAGATACCCAGTCGTTCACCACCTATCAAGATTGAGGATCATGAAGAATTCAATATTGTGCATGTCTTAGATTCACAAAACTTCGTAGGAAGATTGGAATACCTTATTCATTAGAAAAGGTATGATGTCAGTGATCATACTTGGGAACTTAAAAAAAATCTTCAAAGAGAAATAATCAAGGTTCGTGAATTCCATAGGAAGAATCCAATGAAACCCAAGCTAGCGAACATGGGCGCTCCTCCTGGAACCCCTCCCTTAAGGGGGAGTTGTTGTCATGGACACAGAAGAAACCATCATGAACCTCAAATTCGATTTTGATTCATCAACCTGCAATGGCTTTCAAAGTATCCATGCTTACCATAGTTCCAACATCCTTTACTGTCATTACTTGAATCATTTCTTTGGAAATTTTTGCAGCCTCTTTGGCTCCCCCTGCCTCAAAACTGTCCTGTACCTCCTGCATAATTCTGATCTTGACCTATGTTTTTTCCTCTTCCACTTTTGAAACCTCTACCTCTGCCTCTTCCTCTGCCATAGTAGAATACCTACTCAGAACTAGGTTTTCCTTAGGATTTTGAGTCTTTACCAAGATTCGTTTCTTCAATAATCAATATGGACACCAAATCAACAAAATTCAAAATATTTTCCTTGTTCTAAGTAGAAGTTTTGAACTGCTTATATGTAGCACCTAATTCATGAAGGCACACTTCCACCTTAGCATCTTCATCATCATCATCATCATCTACATTCATGCCAATAGATGAAAGTGACTCACCTATGTTTTTGATTTTTATGGTGTAGTCACTTACTGAAATACCCTTTTTCTCTAGTGTATGCAGCTCGTTCTTGAGTTGGAATTTTCATGCCTTTGTATTGGTCTCATACAATGTGACCAAAATACTCCAAGCCTCTTTCGGAGTCTTGGCATCATGTATGTGCCCAATCATGCTATTGTGCATGCCAAAAGATAGCCAATACATTACCTTTCATGTTTCTTGATTCCATTCTTCATATGCTCTTGATTGGTCCACAATCTAATTCCTCTTTGGTAACTGAGGAGTGTTTTCATTCTCTCCTTTGATGGACTTCCAGAAGCCGTTTCCCATCAGGAAATTTGTCATTCTGAATCTCCAGGCATGGAAGTTTTTCTTGTCTAGCTTATCACTCATAAGTTGACTCATTCCATCCACACTTGCCAATTCTACGAAAATTTGCAACATTACAAAAACACTAGAACTAGAACCTCTACTTGAATACTGTCACACTATGACATGACAATTCGATCTCAGAAAACATAGTTTTCTTTTATCAACAATAATCTCTCTCTCTCTCTGTCTCTCTCTCTCTCTCCCTCTCCCTCTCTCTCTCTCTGCATCGTCTGCTAGAATTGCCGTCAGACTGCTTATTTCTCTCTCTCTCTCTCTCTCTCTCTCTCTCTCTTTCTCTCTTTGCACGATGTGTGTGTTTAGAACCACTGTCGAGAGGGGAGGGCAAGGTAAATCTCTCTCTCTCTCTCTCTCTTTGTCTATCTCTCTCTCTCTGTCTCTCTCTCTCTCTCTCTCTCTCGCACGCGTACACAACGTCAGAATCTCTATCTCTCTCTGTAGCACCCAACAAGGAAAAGGAGTTATAAGACAAGTGATTTCATGCCCATCAAAGCTCAGATGCACACATGCACATCAGCATTCTAATGTGCTCTGAACTCTCCACATGCTCATATTCTCTGAACTAAGCGTGATCTGGAATCGTCATGTAGCATCGGTGTATGCAAGAGGTGACAAAGGGAATTGTCCACTCAGAAGTAGAATTAGACGGTAATAGCTGTCGGAAAGCTCTGATATCTCTCTTTAAACGATGACCTCACTCTTGCATGAGTAGCAGGGAAAGGGAAAGAAGAAGAAAAGATCAAGGGGAAAGAAGAAATACCTGCAAAAAGAACTTTAGTAAAAGTAGAATTGTGCATATATATATATATATATATATATATATATATATATATATATATATATATATATATATATATATATATATATATATATATATATATATATATATATATATATATATATATGTATATACTATGTGCACACATTTATCTTTTCATCCACACTTCACTTTAGCACACTCACATACAACATTCCTTTATCTTATTTCATTTTTACTTTTCTATTTCTTTGTTCTTTATTTTAATAATTCTTTAATATATTTAATTTAAGTTCACATTAAGGTACAATTTATTTAAATAACTTAATAATTACATTGAATCTAGTAAAGCTCACTAAATTATCCCTTACATATACCAATGTGACCACTATACATTTTTGAGAAATCAAAATGTGATACATATCATCCTCGATCGTCACATGTTGAACTTGATATCTCAATAAAATGGACTTTGTGTACAACCCAAAAACAGAGATTTGGCTTGGGTATTATGGACTTTGTTGGTATGGTTGATAAAATGGCAGCCAAATGGGTGATCAAAGCATGGTGCAACTCAAATGCATCATCGGTTAAACTAAATCTCAGAAACAAATCTTCACTTATTTTAAGGGGGCTCCCTAGATGAAGGATCTTCACCTTCTCACTTTGATATTTTCCCCTATTCCGATGACTCCTAGAGATTCAAACTTTGTTTGCTCCTTGTGGAAGTGGATTGGCATAACTCTCTCAACACGAGGTGGTGTCTCAATTGGTCCAATATTAGATGGTTGTATAAGTTCATAGACCTATGGCACCCCTCATTGTGATAAAAAAAGTCAGTTCTAATGTGGAAAATTATCCACTAGGGAATTTGGACCAATGCTAGAGCTAAAAAACAAAATTATGGGGCCCCCCATTGGTGTAACCACTATTGTAGGGCTAGAGAAGACATTGACCACCTTTTGTTCTCTTGTCCCAAGAGCCACATGGTGTGGCAAGATATTGTGGTAGTTTGAACCTCAAAAATCAAGTCAATCAAAAACAAGTGCTACTTGGGAAAGCGATTGGTTGCTCCTCTACCTTGTGGAACACCATGAGAGGGGAAGCTCAATGGAAGATATGGAAAGAAAGATGTGTGGCCAATTTCCATGAAGCTCGAAAAGAATGGTCAACTGTTAATTCATTTGCCATGCTTGGGAGAAAAATACATAATTGTAAGAAATCCCCTCCCTTCAAAATGTTGGAACATCAACCTTACACTATGCTTGAGCTGGATTTGATCTACATCAAAAAAAGCTATGGTTTGGATTCTGTCAAAATATCCATTGAAGCGATCTTTTACTTAAAAGATTTTTTTGGATCATTTACCATTGTAAAGCCTAGAGCTTTACACATGTAAAAGGAGAAAAAGAGAGCTAAAATTCCATGAATTTGAGGTGGTTGAATTGCAAACAATGAATCAATAAATCACCTAAAAGTAGATCAAACTAGATCTTCACTTTTCCTAGATTGTAGGAAAGTGAATTGATTGTCTTCAACAACCTCTATTGCCTTCATTTGAATTCAAAATCCACTTGTAGAGGTCATGGAGAACATCAAGAGTCTATATAAAGACTTCAAATCACTTGTACATTACATGGAAGCAATATACATACACTTGTGGCCATCATTGTCTTGCTCCTTCATTTTTTTGCATCATTTGCTTCAACAATAGTAATCTTGTAGAGGCTATTCATCTTTCTATAGAGCTCCAAATTGGATGGCTCAACACTCATTGGAACGACATTAGTGTCTAGTTTATGTCTATAAATTTTCAAATCATTTGGATGAGTAGATTGGGAGAAATCTTAGTTTTTTTGTCTCGGGGTCTATCTCTGCACATTCTTGAAAACCCTATGTGTGTCACTCCTCCAAAAGGATTTTTTCCAATTGTAATCCTATTGGTTGCTATAAGCATTTGAAGTTGATTGTCTCATTCAAAGATAAAAAGTTTTTTGAGCTACTCAATGCACAGACCTATCTATTTTGTATTGACTCCTTCTCCTTGATGCTCCAAAGTACATAGTGCAATTTATTGCACTATCACATGGCTATAAGATCTATTTGAGTCGTCATAAGCTCAGGAGCAAAGTACGCACTGCATTTTAATTCACTTGTCGCATGCCTATAAGGTCTATTTGCGTAGCCATAAGCTCAAGGGCTAGTCTTGTGCCCATTGGCTAGACTGAACTTCATCGCTTCACAACTCACTTTTCTACCTCCTACAAGCTTCTCCAAGTTCTTTCATAGACACCATAGGATCTTTCATCTTGAAGAATAAAAAGCTAAAAATTAAATGAATGGCCCATGTGAGTGATAAAAACATCATTGACCTTCTCTGTAACATGATATAAACCCTTGTTCCTCCTCCTATGGATGGCTCTTTAGCTTCAATGTTCCAATTCCTTGTCCAATCCTTCCCATACTTTGTGGGATAGGAAGCATCTGTTAGACGGCCGTCGAACAAAGGACAATTGTACTTAGACAGAGGTTTTTAATGTAGAAAGAACCCTTCTGAAAGTACGCGGTAAAGAAAGATTCGCGTAAGCCTTGTAACAAAACTCTATTTAAAGCAATGAAAAGGGACGAGAGAAAGAGTCCCCGTTTTTTTGGGAAGTTGCGAGTGTATTGTGAGAGTCCCGTTTGTTTTTGGGAATTGCTCGTATAGTGTTGTATGTATAGAACAGAGTAACGCTGGTCTGTTTCGTCGGCTCCATTCCCTCTCTTGTGTATGTGCTTGTGTGCGTATGTGCGTTATACGCAGTGTTACGAATTGATACTGTGTTGCAGAGATTTCACCCGGTAATGATTGAAGTATTTCCTAAGCGTTAGTCGACAGGAATGCGTTTGTCTGATCGTTCTTCTGTGGAGCACGGAAGCATAGAGAACTAACATGGTTCGGTTGTGAGTTGTGAGTCTCTGTGAATGACTGGGTAGGTAGTATATCTGTGTTCAGATTAGTACCAGTAGTGTTCTGAATACGAGTAGAATGATGATAAAGTGCGCGACAAGTTATGGTCAGTAGGTCTTGCGATTTGAATGTGGTACTTGGTAAAGTTGTAAATTGTGCAGAAGGATTTCGTGGTGTGGTCGTGTTAAGTTACCAGCAGTGCGCTTGCGTATTGATTCTCAGTCCGGACTACTGCTCAACTGTTGTAGCAGGCAGATCTTGGAGTACGGGATTCTAAGACGTTGATAGCCTTGGTTGATCAGAAACAACTACTGAGCTAAGACGTGCTGACCGAGTGACGAGTGAGTGAGAAGTTGGGAAAATAGTATAGGGCCTCTGTCTAACAGACCCCTACCACTCCCAAGGACCCACTTGGCTAGAGTCAGTCTATTCTTGCGGTAAGGTTGAGTACAGAGAAAGGGAGACTCGGAAATATCTGGTACGCAGGTGTGGAACCAGATTCTGGAGTCTCTGAAGGATTGTTGTTTTACGCCAGTAATTAACGGCTGCAGTAGGTAGTTAACAGTTAAGTTAATAGTAAACGACGATAATACCTTTAACACATCCCATGGGTGCTTTGACCCTTCATTGTCCTATTGAGTTCTTTTATTAATTAAAGCATTGGAAAATAGTCCTCGGCTGAACTTCCTTTTGAAAAAAACGATTAATACAAATTAAAAGACCATATACACTTTCCTTCTAAGAGATTAAAAATCATCTTTCATTCGTCTATTGAAAATTAAACTTCATTGAGTACACAGATAGCATATACATACACATACATAATTGAAAGAACTCTTGGTGTGACCTTCGCTATTATGTTTGTATGTATATAATTCCAACTAATTCCAAAAAGATAGACGTCAAGACCGAACTTTCTTAAAGGAAAAAAGACAAACTTGAAATATAGGCTTATAGCTACTTATACTTATAAGCCAAATCGTTTGAAGAAAAGGAATGTGCTTTTTTTTTTGGGGGGGGGAAGGAGCGATAAGATTTTCTAGGAAAAGCAGCAGAGATGGCTGAAGGAAAAAGCAGAGACGGTCCGCGGAATTGTTTTTAAGGAAAAGCAATGGGATTTTGTCGCCTTGCTGTCTCTTGCCAGAGCACGCTGTCCACATGCTCAAGCCTCAACCAGATCATCATCAGGCCGCCCGTCAGAGCGCAACACAGTCCTGCTATTAAAAGAAATGCGGAAAGCTACAAAAAGCAAATTAAAAGCCGTCCAGTCCACTTCCATAATAGACAAACAATAAAGCAAACCTTTCGCATGGTCAACAGCAGTCGTCCTCGGTCTTCAACTCAGTCGACATAGCATGATGCTTTTTTTTTTTTGAGCACAAACAGAAAGTATAATATTGATGCTAGAAAAAAAGGTTACAACAAAACACTCCCAAAGAAAATCAGGGAGAGAGAAGCCTGGCAGGAACCACAGCAAGGAACAAAAGGTCCCCACCCAAAATATAGATTACATCAAACAGACTTTAATGTACAAGTTGAAGAAATTGATCATATTGTCTCTGTCACTAGACTGTGTCTGGAGTAATTTGTTTTTCCAAGAACTATAAGGGTACTTCTTGATAATATACAAGGGGTTCTTATCTAACAGCTTCCCATTGAGGGGTATATTGCTGCACATGTGGATCACCCTCCTGATTCCAACTAAGCAGGAGAATAGGAAATTTTTCCCCATTCTGTCAAACAGATTGCTATTTCTACTTTTCCAAACATACCAAAGAATGTGAGCCCTTAAAATCTGCCACAAGGCAATGTCCATCTTGTTGGTTTCTCCAATGAGCAGTTCCCTGAATCCAAGGGATTTGATTCCAGCAGTCTGGCAGTAGAGATGAATGATTTTCCAGAAAGCCATACTAACTCTACACTTAATGAACAAATGCTCCAGATCTTCAATCTTGCCACATGCTTTACAAAGTCCAGCATCAATATTATACTTCCTTGCTCTGCTTCCAGTCCAGACACCTTTGTGGAGGATCAGCCAAAGAAGGCAGGACTGCTTGTTAGACATAGGATAAGCCCAGATACTTTGAAACCTGTACCTCCATTGCTAATGCGTCCAAGCCAGGCTCCACTTATTATTCAACCTCCCACAGATGCTTTTGATGTTGATGTAAGAGTTTTTGAAGCAAGAGTACATGTCCTGAGCCACCTCAGAGATGTCAATAGATTTGTCCCAAAGATTTTCTGCAGTCATTCTCAGCAACTGCAGCTTCTTATCTTTGATTATCTGCTTGCAGGCAAAAGATAAATTGTTAGAATTCAAAATATGCATATCATCAACCACTTGACCATTTATCACAAGATCCTCCCATTTAGTGAAACCATACTTTTTACATTTATGCCACCTTATAGGAAGGGAAGCATCCCTAAAATTAGAAAACCACCCAACCCATAAAGAATCCTGCAAAACAAAGGAATATTTCTTGGCAAACCAGATGGGCAGCTTGTACCCTTCCTTGACAGACATCCAAGCTCTCCAGAAGTTACAAACCAATTGACTCCCTTTGGGGATAAAAATGGCAGGGGAAGACACAACATCCCAAAGAGAAAAATCAGTCCAACTCTTGTTATTACTCAAACAAAAGTTGTTAGTATTTCTTTTAATGAGGCAGGCCCAAAAGTCAGATGAAGAGACAGCCCTAAGAATCCATTTAGCAGCCATTTGAGTAGCCATCCTTGAGGGGCAAAACAGGCCAAGGCCACCCTCAGACTTCTTCATGCAGCAAATCTTCCAGGCTACTTTTGGAATTTTAGAGTTCCCCCATAAGAATCTCCTGGACAAAGCTATAACTTGGGCCAGCTGCTTCTTGGTAGGCTGCCAACATGCAAGGAAATATGTCAGACCAGGGAGAATATAATGCTTCAAAACAAAAGCTCTTTGAGAGATGTTAGACTGCATATCAATCCATTTAAATATCTTCATTCTAAATTTATCCATGACCCAATCCCATCTCTATTGAAAGGTAATTTCAAAACCCATTGGGATGCCCAGCAGTCTGAAGACAGTACCTTTTTTGATGATGTCACAACCTGCCACAAGCACACACTCAGGAACAGTATCATTAGAAGAAAAAAAACCAGTTTTGTGATGATTAACAAACAATGAGAGGGACATGATCCGAAAGCTGAAGGGAGGAGTCAATAGCACAACTGCTATTCCACAAATCTTGAAATCTGGAGGAGTTCATGTAGAACCTATCTAAACCGGTAGATAACCTATTATTAACACTCTTATTATTCCAAGTATGCCCAGTGTTAGTAGAGATATCAGAAAGATTATGCAAGTTAACCAATCTAAACCATTGATTTTTTCAGAGCCAACAATCACATTGTTACCATTGCCCGTCCTGTCAGCAGAGTGAGTTACCATATTAAAATCTCCAGTAAGAATTAAGTCACCATCAAGATAACTAATCTCCTCCCAGCACTTAGACCTGTCTATAGAATTATTAGCAGCATACACACAAACAATAGTGAAATTAAAGGGTTCTTTACACTTGAGGCCTATCCACTGATTGGAATCACTAGTCAAGGCCTTTTCAACAAATTGAGTGAGACTAGCTTTTATACCAATAGCAACACCTCCTTTGCCATTATGATTGGTGTGAAACCAAGAGGAGCTACTGGAAATAATCTTCAGGTTGGTAAGAAGTTGATCACCACCAAGTTTAAGCTCCTGCAAGCAAATGAAATCAGGAACCAAAGAAGCATCTTTTAACCAGTTACAAATGGTCTTGCCTCTAACAGGATCAGACAGACCCTTAGTATTAAGAGAAATAATGTTGAGGAAATCCATCAAAAATAAATAAACAACCAGAGAAAGACTAACTAATTACTTTTTAAGGTTCTTAATCGGTTTAACAGCTGAGATGGATGATCTTATCACATCGTTTCTTTTGGTTTTAGTTTTGTCTTTAACTAAAGGGCTAGTCGTCCTATCAATTGCCATATTATCTTCATTACCATCCAAAAAACTTGCCTGCAGCATACCTTCTTCATCACTTTGGTTTAATTGTTCAACAAAAATATCATTATGCCTTTGGAGATCGACTTCTGGCTTGTTCTGATCATGGGAGGGATTAATTTTAGGGGATTGAACCTTAGCACTATTTTTCTTACCAACAGTAGTCCATCCTTCCCCACTGTCTTGGATACTACTACCCGATAGACCTGAAGGAGTATCTTTATTCACCTTTTGATCACCTGCATATTCTGAGTTCTTAGGCTCAACAAAAAAAATCTCTTCAAGAACCTAAAAAGGGTTACTTATAACCTTCTCAAGAGTTTCAGGTTTCAGACCAACCTGGAAGGGCCTTCTTCTGTTTTTACCTGATTGCTTTTTGAACCCCTGGTCTTCCTTGGAAGTCTCCTCTTTTTTAAAATCAGGAACCTGTTTCTCTGTTCTTTCACCTCTGTGGTCCTTACCTTGAGTGTTCAAAAGTATGGGGCAGTCTTTAATCAGGTGCCCCTACTTATAGCAATGAAAACAAGCATTAGGCAAATTCTTGTAAACCACTCTTTGTTCATGCAGCTTAAAACCTTCAGAATTTTTAAGAACAAGCATCGTTTTAATATTCTTGGAAATATCCACTTCTACTAGCATAAGGGGATCCCATTTGGGATTAAAGCCATTTCTAGGCTTCTGAGCAAGAACTTTACCAATTAGTCCCCCCAACTGTTCAATCCAAGGATAGTATTCAACAGACAAATCAGGCAGTTCAATCCACACAGGCACCTTAGTCGGTTTTGGGCCTCTAGGGTTGAACCCTGGAAACCATTTAAAAAAGGAAATGGGAGTATTTCTGATGATCCAATGCCCCTCAGCAATCACTTGCATGGCATTGTGGGCATCTTCAAAAAAGAAAAGGAAGTAATTGTTAGGAAGATATTGAATATGCTTAGCTATCAGCCCCCTACTTTCCCAGTTGATTTTCATCCAGCTTTTTAAAATATCCTGAGGAGGTCTAATACCATGACATAGTCCAATGACAACTTTCTCAGTCAAATGGTTGTTCCAGTTTTCTAAAGACGTGCTTTCAATAATCAGAGTGGAGTCCTCATTGTCTTCCTCTTCGGGATCCAGATTGAGGACATGCTCAGGACAACCTCCAGGGTTTGCACCTTCCTCCTCAATTCCCATTTCCATTTTCTTCTTACCTTTATAGTCTCTTTCAACCGTGGGAGAAGGGGACATACCTGAAAATCCTTGCATGTTGAAAATGGAGAAAGGACCTTGTTGTTGAGCTTGCAGAGCACTGGCACACGACTTCACACTAGCATTTTGCAAGGTATTAATAGGGTTGGAAGATACCTGAAAATTATCATGCCCTCGGGGGCACGAAATAGTCCCCAATGTACCAGCTAAAGTTCCAATGATGTCGTAAACAGGGTTAACCACTGAATGTATTCCATTCAACCCCTCAGTCACGTACGATGAACCCGCCATCCCATTTCGGAGTGCATCATGCAGTGCCATATCCCCTAGCAAGGACAACCTTCCGGAGATACCCCCCCCCCCCTCAGGGGGGCGCGAGAGAAGCAGAGAAGAACTCGATGCCTAAGAGTTGCGAACCCGCAAACCCTAGGTCATCAATGATAGCTTCAATATGATATGCTCAACATCTCACAGTTTTGTTGTGAAGACTCAAGCATTATGCTTTTTGAAGAGGCAGCCCTTCCACTACCCTGTCTGTGTTGTATCAAACAATTGATCGCACAAAAGCGAAGTATGCAGAAGGCCTACGATCTCTTCACGCCCATGCTCTATATCCACTAAACTTGCGCAAAGAATGACGTCATTAACTAATTCTATGCTTCTCTCTCTATAAACATATAGCTGTTGGTAATGTATTGTAAGAAGATGCGATCCTTGGCAATGTATTATAAGGAGATAAGATTCTTGGTAATGAAGTCCTAGATGTCGGTTCATATCCTTTAATCTCAACAACTTATTTAGTAGAATGCATGTCTTTTATTCATCGTTGATGGCACCCGTGCACGCACACACATATATTCATATACATACACACACACACACACACACATATATATATATATATATATATATATATATATATATATATATATATATATATATATATATATATATATATATATATATATATATATCACAAACTCAATGAATGTCATCATGCTAATATGGACTTTTATATTATGTTGCATTTATTTAATCGAATAATAGAAAATATCAAATATGTTTGATTTATTTAGGTATTTCTAAATAAATTCGAATAAAAAATCGAATATGAATTTATTTTCGATCCAAAGCTCTTTTATCAAAAAAGTTTTCGATCAAAAAGTTTTTCAATTGAAAGCACTTTCTATTGAAAAGCTATTTCTAAGCAAAAAAATAAATAAAAATAAATAAAGATATATATATATATTTATTTAATTCAATTGAAAAGCTTATTCTGCACGTGCTTCCTAACAAGTTGTTAGAGGTTTACTACTATCATACTATTCATAGAGCTCTTTCCTCACCATATCATTGAGGTATTGATTTATTTTTCATTTATTTTCTACTTTATTGTTATGTTTCTTGTGTGTCAGGCATATATTATGATTTGCATATGTGTCTCTTACATATGTCTGATTTGTATATATGTGACTAGTTTTTATGTTTTGTAATCATTCATAGCATACATGTTCGATTCATGAAAGCGTTTCTTATTTGTATACCTTGATGAATCAAACTTAAAATAAATCACTACTGTGATTGTCTAACTTGCCACATCTATTCTTACTCTTGCAGTAGTATAGGACTGAGCAATAGATCTATTCAGATTGTTTGAATCACCGCCTCCATGGATTCCTAGTTTCTAAATGTAGTTTATAAGGACTATTGTGATTGCTTGATTCTTTCACTCTCACTCTCACAATAGCGAGTTAGATTTGTGTGAGCATAATTACACAATGTAGGGTCACACGTTGTATAGAAAATACTGTGATTGTCTAATTTTTTGACTCTTACTATCACAATAATTATATACATTCATGTTACAAGAATCATACTTAGTATAGGAAGTGTATATGAACTATTATGAATGTATGCTTCTTTGAGTCTTACGTTCTAATACTTACATAGGTTCACTTCAAGATAATAATTAAACTTTCTATTCATATATAAATCTACTTATCTAACTATCTATCCATGAAATTATTCGTCTACATATCTACTTGTCTATCTATATTTATCTATATATTCATCTATTTATTCATGCACTTTATCATCTATCTATCTATTCAATTAACTATCCATTCAAATTTTCATCTATCTATCATTTATTTGTTTATATATAGATCTATCTATCTATATTTATCTATCTATATTTATCTATCTATTGAATTATCCATCCACTCAACGATTCATCTATCTATCATTTATTTATCTATATATTCATCTACCTATCCATACACTTATTGATTTATCTATTTATATGTGTACTTAAAGACATATTTAAGTATCAATCATTTCATTTATGAATCTTATTTTTAATTATTGCTTTTGTGAATTGGATTAGTGTTTAAAGATTTAATATTAATCAAAATTTTAATTTGATATGATAGTCTATTTCTTATATTTGCACAAATGGTAGGTGTTGAGATATCAAGCTCAACATGTGATGATCCAGGATGACACATACCATTTTTTCATTTCTCTGACATGTATAGTGGTCATGTCGGTATATGTCAGGGAAACTTCATTGAGCTTTACTAGATTTATCTACTGAGAGTGATGGCACATTTGTTTCTTGCGAGCTCACTCATTTCTGGACATTAGGATTTTCCTTATGTACTTTTCATTATATATGGCACTTGTTATATTGTTGTTTTTAGGTCATTCTTGTACATTCCTTTTATGTAATAAAAGGAGAAAAAGAAGATCATTCTTCCTTACCTCAATCTATGTGTGTGTTCCTCTTTGATTGTGAGAGTGTGTGTATGAGCTCTCTTCCTTATCTTCTTCCTCGTGACATGGTATCAGATCCAATGTGGTTGTAGAGAGCTCATGGAAAAGGACAATGACGAAGAGTACACGAGAAGGCATGCAGAAAGCATGATTCACAAATGACCTCAGATTGCTATAAAAATTGGCATGAAGGTAGAAGGCCTAAAAATATTTTTGTGAGTTATCCCTTTAGGATCACTAGTTTTTGTCAAATTTCTCTTTTTGAGCCATCTCGACCTCGGTTTTGAGACTGCAATGTAGGGCCCATAGAAAATCTACGTGAGTTTGCAAAACTATAACTTGCATCCTGTTTAGCAACACTCATATATTCTAGATCCAGAATTTCAGGGGATTTTGTGTGTTGTTGATACATGAAAACTGTATTTTTCTTAGGCCGAACTATCACATCATAGTGCGATAGTGTTCAAGCGAAAGTATTGCTTGCAGTGTTTTTACAATGTTGTGAATTGATGCAGTAATGGCAAACGTAGATGGAATGAGTCAGCTTATGAGCAATAAGCTGGATAAGAACAACTTCCATGCTTGGAGATCCAAAATGAAGAATTTCTTGATGGAAAAAGGCTATTAGAAGTACATCGAAGGAAAGATAAAAAATGCTCCACAGTTACCAAAGAGAAATCAGACTACACACCAGTTAAGAGCATATGATGAATGGAATCAAGGAGCATGAAAGGTAATGTATTGGCATCTGTTAGCATACAAGATAGCATGATTGGGCACATACAAGATGCTGAGACTCCAAAAGAGGCTTGGAATAGCTTGATCACATTGTATGAGATCAATACAAAGGCATGGAAATTTGCAACTCAAGAAGGAGATGCATACATTGGAGAAAAAGGGCATGTTAGTAAGTGACTACACCCTGAAAATTAAAAGCATATGTGAGTCACTTGCATCTATTGGCGTGAATGTAGATTATGATGATAAGGTGGAAGTGTGCCTTTGTGGTTTAGGAGCTTTATATAAGTTGTTCAGAGCATCTATTCAGACCAGTAAAAATATTTTGAATTTTGTTGATCTAGTATCCATGTTGATTATTGAAGAAAAGAATCTTGGTTAGGACTCAAACTCTCAAGGAAAACCTAGTTATGAGCTAGTATTCTACTCTAGTAGAGGAAGAGGTAGAGGTAGAGGCTTTGGAAGTGGAAGAGGACACAATAACCAAGACCAAGGTGAACAACAAAATCATGTAGGAGGTAGAGGATAGTTTCAAGGTAGAGTGAGCCAAAGAGGCAATAGAAATTTCCAAAGAAATGATTCAGGTAATGATAGTAAAGGATCTAGAATTGTGGTAAACCTGGACACTTTGAACGTGATTGCAGGTTGAAGAATCAGAATAACAAAAGGCAACAAAACAACGATGCATCCACAAGCGTAGATCATTTTGAGAAGATGTTCATGGTCCAACATGAGGAGGTGAATATATGTCAAATGACTTCAAAAACTTTCTTAAAAGTCATGGAATTTGACATCAGTTTTCACGTAGGTACACACCACAACAAACTGGCATTGTTGAATGCAAAAATAGACATGTTGAAGAAATACAAGAGCTTTGATGGATGAAAAGACTTACACCAAATGACAAAGGAAATGTTGAAAAATTAAGTGCAAAATCTCAAGCTTTGAGTGGAACATATGCATCACCAAGCAATATTCCCAACCAAAATCCATGGAGTGGAATATTGCATGGGAATTTCAATCCATAAAATTCATCAACTACATCAAAGAAAGATAAACAAAAGCTTTCTGCTAGTAGTAAAACATATATAGATTTTGAAGACATCGACGGAGATTCAAGCAGTTCAAAAAAAACCTTGATGAGGAACTTGGATTGCCCTCTGTGAAGACTCCAGGAGTTACTAAGGCAAAGGAGAAGTGATTCAAGACCAAGAAGATCTGGAAGGATGCAGAATTCTATGCAACAATTGACGTATGACAATTATATGGCTCATCATTATGCCTACGTGACCAAGGTAACATGACCAAGGTAACACAAGATGTTGCACCTTCTTGTTTTGAAGATGCAATTGGAAATGGACTTTGGAAAAAAGTTATGGATGAGGAGATGGCTGCACTTTATGGAAACAAAACATGGAATCTGGTTCCATTGCCACAAGGAAAGAAACCCATAGGTTGCAAGTGGGTTTACAAGGTAAAGCACAATGTTGATGGTAGCATGAACATGTGTAAAGCACAATTGGTAGCAAAAGGATATGTAAAGACATATCGCATTGATTATGAGCAAATGTTCAACCCTATAACTATAATGTCTATTGTCAGAGCACTTGTTGCATTAGCTACAAGAAAAGGATGGACTTTGCATCACATGGATGTGAAGAATGCTTTCCTACATGGTCAGTTATAGGAAGAAGTATACATGGACCAACCACAAGGATATGAAGATTCAAAGCACCTAGAATTAGTTTGTAGGTTTCAAAAGGCTTTGTATGGGCTTAAAAAAGCCCCTTGTGCTTGGCATGCAAGGATTGCTGACTACTTAACCACCATTGGGTTTTCTATGTGTGATGTATATAATTCACTATATGCAAGGAAGGGTGATGGTGGCATCATGATTGTGGCTATTTATGTTGAATCATGACTTGATTATAGGTTGTGATAATGAAGAAATCATTAAAGAGGTAAGGCAACTTCTTATGTAGGAATTTGACATGAAAGATCTTGATGTGGTGTGCTATTTCTTGGGCATTGAGTTTATACATGCAGAAATACGTATATGGATGTCGCAAAGGCAATATGCCTTGAGTATGCTGCAAAAGTATGGTATGGCTGATTGTAAGCCAATTTCTATGCCATTATATTAGAATTTGAAGTTGGATACTACATCAGGTGAAGCATTGGAAAATGCTACTATGTAGAGGAAATTAATTGTGGGAAGTTTGATATATCTCACAATTACAAGGCCTTATCTAAGCTACAATGTTGGACTTGAAAGTCAATTTATGCAGGTTCCCAGGAATCCACATTTAGATGCTCTGAAGCACACTCTATGTTATGTGAGTGCTTCTTTGGATTATGCATTGTTTTATGAAGCTGGTGTAGATTTGTAGGTTCATGGATACGCTGATGCAGATTGGGCTGGTAGCATTCTAGATAAAAGATCTACTAGTGGATTTCTATTCTCACTTGGGAGTGCAACTATTACATGGATTAGTAAGAAGCAACCCATTGTTGCTTTGTGGAGTACAAAGGCTGAGTATAGAGGTGTTGCAATGAAAACATGTGAGGCATCATGGCTAGAGATGCTACTTGCAAATTTAGGTGTGGAGGTGCAAAAGCCTATCACCATCTATTGTGATAATCTTAACAACATACAGTTAGCATGGAACCATATTTTTTATGCTAAAACAAAGAATATTGAGGTACAGTATCACTTCATCAGAGAGAAGGTATTAGCACGTGATATTGATCTTGTTTATGTGAGAACAGATGAGTAGGTTGCTGATATTTTCACTAAAGCACTTGGAGCAAAGAAGCTGAAGAAGTTTTGGAAGATGCTTGGATTAGAGGACATGACATTGAGCTTGAGGGGGAGTGTTGAGATATCAATCTTAACATGTGATGATCCAGGATGACACGTATCACTTTTTCATTTCTCTCACATGTATAGTGTTCACGCCAATATATGACAGGGATACTTCATTGAGATTTACTAGATTTATCTACCAAGAGTGACGATACATTTGTTTCTTGCGAGCTCACTCATTCGAGGACATTAGGATTTTCCTTATGTACTTTTATTTATATATGGCTTTCATTGTATTGTTCTTTTTAGGTCATTCTTTTACATTCATTTTATGTAATAGAAGAAGAAGAAGAAGAAGAAGAAGAAGAAGAAGAAGAAGAAGAAGAAGAAGAAGAAGAAGATCATTCTTCCTTGCCTCAATCTATGTGTGAGAGTCTGTGTGTGAGCTCTCTTCCTTACCTCCTTCCTCGTGATAATAGGTAAAATAAATAAGCACGAGCAAAAGTTTTTGGAAGAGTTTTCCAAGGTACTAGATCTAAACCTATCAACTAGAAATGAGTGGAGTCAAAAGTATTGTTGGATTGCACCAGAATGCGTGTCCACTTGTCCTCCACTATTCAATAAAAGTCTAGAGACATGTCTGATTGCAATACTTGTTTTGTAACTTTTGAAATATGTAGATTTAGATAGTTATCATTGATAAAATTGGGGCTTATAAGTTCAAGTATACATTAGAACTAGCATGTGATAAAGATGTATCGAAAAAGAGTAGACACACATGAGTTGCTAAGAGGATTCTCAAACCTTGTTCATTATGATTTGAAGATATCCAATACTGATGAATTAAAACCATATTGAAATAGATGTTTATCAAGAAACATATTTATCAATAACACATCTTTTGTATCATTGTATCATATTCAATTTTTTATTTAATATCATATATTAATTTCATTGAGTTTATGTATTTTATGATAAATAAAGTGATAATATGGATTTGATATGAAATGATTATGATGAATTTGGATATAAAGTATTTATGAAGGATTTTTACATGAAGTGATTATTGTTGATAGTATGAATTATGCAAGCTCTAGGTGGACATTTGTGAAGAGATGGATAGGTATGTGCTTGAAGATGAAGAGGTGTTGCAAAATCCTTGATCTACACCAGCCAAATGAACTCCACGAGTATATGGTGGGCCCTTTTAGCTTGCCAATGGATGTATTAGACACCCTATGTACCTTGGAAGATTACTCTCAAAAAGATAGATCAAAACAGATAAGTTGGAGTTAGCTCAGAGGTGAAAAACTTGCTATTCTTGGTTCATACACCTGTCCAGTGTTTTGCATAATTCTCTGAGCACAGCAACAATTAACTTAATTCCTCTTGGAGAAGTCTAGATAACTTAAAGAGCTAACTTTTAAGAGTAATGTCATAAAAAATAATGAACCACACACTGAGAATGAGTTTTAACAAGTGATGACATCATCCCGATTTTCATGGGTTGCTACAGTTTGAGACCAGTGAGCAGAAAAATAAACATAACTTACAACATGGGAATCCAATGATTATGAAAATTTGTATGGTTATAGTAAGATGAATCTAACAAGCTTTAAATCATTGAATTTGGATAAGTAACCACTGAGAAATGGCTCTGAGACGATGAGTGAAAAAGTCGGGTGCCTGATAGAGAAGTGAAGATGAACAGACACTGTTGACTTCAACTGAACATAACTGACAATTGCAACATTAAAATGACATGAAAATTTATGAGCATATAGTAGACTTATAGAGCTAACTTTACCAAGTTAAATTATTGAAAATGATGCACCAAGCTGAGAGAAAACATCTCTGCAATCTGACTGAGAAAACTGAGAGTAATGGCAGTGAGTAGTACACTTCACAAGAACATGGAAATATGAACCCAAATGATCATGCAAATGAAAGTATATTGCTTGTACAATACAATGGACTTATTGATACATATGTGTGCCTTGTAATCACACCTTGATATGGCATAAAGCTCAGCTCTTGGAGGTCTTCACATAGGTCTCTCTAACCACGACTAAAACTGCCATCTGTTTATAGTTGAGTTTGGGAGACTAACTTCCCTCAATCACTCTCCAATCAATCAATGATTTATTTGTTTCTCTACCTACCACAAATCACGAATTCGTGGCTCCTCTTTCCCTTTTTGATCATGTGGACTCAACCACTTAAGATTCTCTCACTTTTACATTAAGTAAACTCTTCAAAAGTTACAAGAGGTAGTTCACAAGTGAACTTTACATAGTCTTCATTTTGAAGCTTCTTTTATGTCTTTGTGGGACTCAAGCCAATACTTAGGCTTGTCATAGACTTGCTCCAACAGCTCCCCCTCAAGCCAAGTATGCTTGAGGTCTTCAATCTTCCAAGATTACCTGCAAAACAATCATAGCCTTGAATTTGCAAAGCTTTGTACCATCCAATGCTTTGGTTAGAATATCTGCACATTGTTGATGAGTGGACACATATGATATTTGAATCTCTTTGCTTAGAACCTTTTCTCGTACATAGAGATAATGAACTTCAATATGTTTAGTCGTTGCATGAAAAATAGGATTAGCAGCCAAATGAATAGAACTCATATTGTCACCAAAAATAGTTGGAGTTCCAAACTCCAATCCAAGGTCTTTGAATAATGTCTTCATCCACATAGCTTCCTGAGTAGCTATGGCAAGACCTCTATATTCAGCTTTAGTAGAAGAGAGAGCAACTGTGGGTTGCTTCTTGGATGACCATGAAATAAGCTTTGAACCTGCAAAGGTAAGATAACATGAAGTGCTCCTTCTATCTTCTTTGGAGCCAACCCAATCTGCATCAGAAAATAGCTTCAAACCTAAATCAGATACATAAGGATAATAAATTCCTTCATTTATGGTTCCTTTATGGTACTTGAGAATCCTTTTGGCAGCATCCATATGTGGTTTCCTTGGTGTGTGCATAAATTGACTTAGCACACTCACACTGTAACATATATCTACTCTTGTCAATGTGGCATAGTTGAGACTACCCACTAGACTTTGATATGATGTGATGTCCTCTATGAGTTCACCTTCATGTGAGCTCAATTTGTGATTGACCTCCATTGGAGTACCTGCAATCTTACAATCTTGCATCTTGAATTTTGCCAACATGTCCTTAATGTACTTTCTTTGAGTGAGAAACAAACCATGATCTTTGTAGACAACTTCCAAACCTAGGACGTAGGTAAGTGAACCCAAATCACTTATCTTGAACTCTTCTCTCATCTGATGTTTGATCTTCTTCATACCATCTGCATCATTTCCTGTCAATATGATATCATCTACATATACACATAGGTAGATGATCTCAGAATTACTCTTTTTGATAAAGAGTGAAGGATCTGCCTTGCTTGGTTGAAAGCCTTTGTCCTGCAAGAATGAAACAAGCCTGAAATTCCAAGCTCTTGGAGCTTGCTTGAGACCATACAATGCTTTGTTAAGTTTACACACATAATCAGGATAAACTTGATTCTCAAAACCAGGTGGTTGTGCCATATATACCTCTTCTGTTGTCCAACCATTCAAGAATGCATCCTTTACATCTAGTTGAAGTATCTTCCAATTCTTGGAAGAGGAAATACTAATCAAAACCCTAATAGTAGGCATCTTTGCCACAGGAGAGAAGGTCTCCTCATAATCAATTCCCTGAGTTTGTGCAAAGCCTTTTGCTACAAGCCTTGCCTTATACCTGTTAATGGAACCATCAGATTTCTTCTTGAGTTTACAAACCCATCTTGAGCCTATTACCTTCATAGATGAAGTCTTGGGCACCAAATCCCAAGTGTTGTTTTCCTCAAGTGCTTCAATCTCTTCCTTCATTGCATGTTTCCATTTTGATTTTGCTTTGGCCTCTTCAAAGGATGATGGCTCCTCTTGGTTTATGTCATGTGCTATGTAGATAGAATTTTTAGTTACTAATGAGGTGTCAAACCCATACCTTTCTGGTTTTTTCTTTTCGCTCATAGATCTTCTTAGGCCATGATGTGATGATTCTGCCTCATGTCCAAGTTCTTGCAATTTGGCTTTACCTTTAGACTTCCATGCTTTGATCTTTTCCATCTGAGATTCTTCATCATCCTCTGAGGTGTCTTGTTCTTCAATCTTTGGTTGTTCTCTACCAAGCTTTGGAAAATCTTCTTCAAGATCATATGGTAAATTGACCTTCCTGCATGAATCTTCATACCATGAATTGTTCTCATCAAAAACTACATCTCTGCTTACCAAGAATCCTTTGTTGGTAGGGTTGTATAACCTGTAGCCCTTTTGATTGTTGTCATACCCAATAAATACACACCTTTCTGCCTTTGGATCCATCTTGCCTCTAACCTGTGAAGGAACATGAGCAAAAGCAATACATCCAAAAATTTTACAATGATCTAAGCTTGGTCTTCTTCCATTTCAAGCCTCATATGGAGTCATCCCATCAAGGGATTTTGAAGGAAACATGTTAATCAAGTAAGTGGCTGTAGATACATCCTCAGCCCATAAGTAATTAGGTAAATGCTTTTCATTTAACATAGACCTTGCAACTTCAACAATTGTCCTATTCCTCCTTTCTGCCACTCCATTTTGCTCAGGAGTGTACCTTGTAGTTACCTCTCTTTTGATTCCTCTTTCTTGAAGAAAAGAATCAAACTCATGGGAGAAGTATTCTCCCCCTCCATCTGACCTTAGCCTTTTTAGTGATTTACCTATTTGGTTCTCCACAAGAGCCAAATATCTTTTGAAACATGAAACAACTTCATCTTTGTGTTTCATAAAGAATAGGATAGTCCATCTGTTGCAATCATCAATAAAGGAGACATAATACCTTGATCCAGATATTGAAGCTTCCTTGCTAGGTCCCCATACATCTGTATGAACCAACTCCAAGAGATCTCCATGCATATAACCTTTCTTCATGAATGGTAACCTGTGAGACTTTCCAAATTGACATGCACTACACTTATAAATCATATGTTGTTTTGACAAATTAGGGAGTCCAAGTACACTTTGGTCCCTGCAAATTTGCTTTAATGACCTTCACCAATATGTGCTAACCTTTTGTGCCATACTTCCAATTCTGTGAGTGTCTGACTACCATAATTAAAGAGAGCAATGTTTCTAGTGTCCTGTAATTCAAATGTGAACAATCTACCTGTCTTTTCACCTTTTGCAATTTTTCTGAATCCTTGACTTGGTTCTTCAACAAATGCTCTTGCTTTTGTGAACCTGACTTGCAACCCTTTCTCTACTATCTGCCCAACACTTATCAAGTTCTTTGTAATGGTAGGGACATAGAGTACCTTACTGAGTAGGTTGATGTTTCCATCAGGTGCTTTGACATTGCCTATTTTCTCCAGAGGATGTTTTGTGTCATCTCCTGTTTGTACCTCATGCTTATTCCTTGGATCTTCTAAATCTGATAGGAGTGCCACATTTCCTGCCACATGATTTGAACAACCTGAATCTATGTAGAAAACATGCTCATCAGATTTACCTTGTGGCATAGCCATGTTCATGATCAATAATGAATCCTCTTTGTTTGAGTCTTCTATGTAGTTATTGAAGTCTCTCCTTCCTTTGTAGCCTCCTTGATAGTTTGAATGATTGCCATGATAATTGTTGAACCTTCCTCTTGAGTAGCCATAACTTCCTCTATTGTATCCTTTGCCTCTTTGATTCCTGGAATTCCTAAAGCAATTTTCAGTTGTATGATTAGTTAATCCACAAATAGAACATGAGTTGGAGTCTTGGGATCTCCCCCTGCCTTGTCTACCTCCTCTTCCTCTACCTCTTCCATGTCTTCCTCTACCTGCATAGTTAGCTTGATATGTACCTGCTTCACCATCCACTTTATTTGCCTTTCCTTTGTTATCTTTGGACTTGCTTTTATCAGTGTATAAAGCTGAAGATTGATTACCTTTAGAGCTTTCTCCATTTTTGATAAGCTTTGCCTCTTGAGTAAGTAGTTGTCCAATGAGTGTATTGAAATCAGGTACATGCATGTCCATGTACAAATCCATAGCTGTGGTGAATGCTTCCCACTTGTCATCTGCCTTCAAGCCATTGATGACCTGCCTTAAAATTTTCTCTTCATCTATTACCTCTCCAATGCTTCCCAACTGATCTGCTATGTCCTTGAGCTTTGTGACAAAATCGGTCACATTTTGTTTGGGAGCTTTCTTGAGAGTTGTGAAATCCAGCCATAGTTGATGCTTCCTAGCTTTAGTACTTGAAGAAAAGAAAGCTTCAAGTGCATCCCACACTTCCTGAGATGTCTTACAACTTCTAATGTGAGGCAACAAAAAACCTGAGATAGAGTTGAGGAGATAAGACCTTGCAAGTGCATCCTTGGAGCACCATGTGCTCAATCTTTCTTGCTCTTCTTGTGTTGGTTGACTTTTGTTCCTGAAACTTGGCATAACTTCATCTCCAGCCACATAACCATATAAACTTCTACCTTGGAGATAAGCTTCCATTCTTAATGACCAAGCTGAGTAATTACCTCTATCCAATTTGTCAATTGATGAAGGAAATCCATCTGCCATGTTGTCCAACCTTGCTTTGATACCACTGTGAAGAGATGGATAGATATGTGCTTGAAGATGAAGAGGTGTTGCAAAATCCTTGATCTACACCAGCCAAATCAACTCCAGGAGTATATGGTGGGCCCTTTTAGCTTGCCAATGGATGTATTAGACACCCTATGTACCTTGGAAGATCACTCTCAAAAAGATAGATCAAAACAGATAAGTTGGACTTAACTCAGAGGTGAAAAACTTGCTATTCTTGGTTCATACACCTATCCAGTGTTTTGCATAATTCTCTGAGCACAGCAGCAATTAACTTAATTCCTCTTGGAAAAAGTCTATATAACTAAAAGAGCTAACTTTCAAGAGTAATCTCATAAAAAATAATGAACCACACACTGAGAATGAGTTTTAACAAGTGATGACATCATCCCGATTTTCACGGGCTACGACAGTTGGAGACCAGTGAGCAGCAAAATAAACATAACTCAAAATCTAGGAATCCAATGATTATGAAAATTTGTATGGTTATACTAGACAGTAAGATCAATCTAACAAGCGTTAAATCATTGAATTTGGATAAGTAACCACTGAGAAATGGCTCTGACAAAATGAGTGAAAAAGTTGGGTACCTGACAGAGAAGTGAAGATGAATAGACATTGTTGACTTCAACTGAACATAACTGACGATTGCAACATCCAAATGACATGAAAATTTATGAGCATATAGTAGACTTATATAGCTAACTTTAACAAGTTAAATTACTGAAAATTATGCACCAAGCTTAGAGAAAACATCTCTGCAATCTGACTGAGAAAATTGAGAGTAATGGCAGTGAGTAGTACACTTCACAAGAACATGGAAATATGAACCCAAATGATCATGAAAATGAAAGTATATTGCTTGTACAATACAATGGACTTACTGAAACATATGTGTGCCTTGTAATCACACCTTGATATGGCATAAAGCTAAGCTCTTGGAGGTCTTCACATAGGTCTCTCTAACCACGACTAAAACTGCCATCTATTTATAGTTGAGTTTGGGAGACTAACTTCCCTCAATCACTCTCCAATCAATCAATGATTGATTTGATTCTCTACCTACCACAAATCACAAATTCGTGGCTCCTCTTTCCCTTTTTGATCGTGGTAGCTTGATCCATGCCCAAAATAATCTCCACCATTGATCTATGGGGTAAATCCAATGGTAAAAAGGTAGGATCAACAACCATTTGTTTACAGCCCTTGATCTTGCTTAATACACACTTAGGATCAAGTCTAGATCCAATGGCCCCCATCAAATAGACCCTTCCCCAAGTTAAGAAAGCTACTTTTGTTTCTAGCCCTTGATTTTGGTTGATCCTCACTATCCATCTACGGTCTACACTAGACCTCATCTGACCTCAAAGTCAGGAACCTACCAAGTCCAACACTCTCACATGGCTTCTCCTCATAATGGGGGCCTTACAAAATAGAGTGTTATGGAACAATGGTGGTGCTACATAAGGGTGAGGCATTGAGCATATCTAACACCCCCCCTCAATGTCCACCCAAAGGTGAACTACCTTCTTGGCTTGATGCCAAGTCCATGACGGTGGAGCATTGACCATGTCTAACACCCCCCCTCAATGTCCACCCAAAGGTGAACTACCTTCTTGGCCCAATGCCAAGTCTTCGAACATGTATTTGAAGTAGATCCTTTGTAAGCACTTTGGTTAGGGTACCTGCTGCATTCTTCATGGTTGCATAGTAGACTGTTTCCACCATTCTTCTCTAGTGTACTTGCTTGCCAACTCTTGAATGTCCTTCATGAGGTCTATTCCCAAGCCTTCTCAAAAGTTTGACTAGAAAACTGATATCTTGTATGGTACTCCATAAGTAGATAGGACTACCAAAGACCTCCATGTAGCTCCCAATGTCTATCTGCTCATACAATGATCTTAGGTCTTGTTTTATCACATAGAATGCCTTCTTCAATTTACATAATGTGCTCTTTGAATGTGGAGCCTCAAACCCTGATGGCTGAGACACATGTACCTCCTCCTTGAGGTCAACATTCAAACATTCTGATTTGACATGTAACATGAAAAACTTCCCACTTTGTTTGAGCTGCTACCATTACTATGATGCAAGTAGTGGTCATTAGAGCAAATGAGTCTTGAAAATCAAAACCCTTCACTAGTGAAAGTCCTTGTGCTACCAATGTCTCTTGATAGCATTCCAAGATCCCTTCTATCATGTCCTTGACTTGGCAAACCCACTTGGTGCTAGTGACCTCCCATGCTTCATTGTTCATTAAGCTATCATAGTTGGCTTGCACAACCTCCTTCCATGCTGGATCTACAAGTGCTTCATCTTCAATTATGGGCTTCATTACTTGCTTCATAATCACAAAAATCATGGCTATAGTGACTATTCGAGTAGAAGCCCACTTGTGCTCCTCTAATCTCTGTGATCTCCTTGGTCCTTCTGCCTTCTCTTTAATAGTTGTTGGCATAGGATTACTCCGACCATAGAGCTTTTCCTTCACCCATTGCAGTAACAACCAATCTGTTTGGGTGATTTTAGGTTGGTAGACTCTCTTCTCACCATCCAATGATGATGCTTCCTCCTGTTCATAGGTAGGGATGGCTCTTTGGCTAGGTACATAGTGAATTACTCCTTTGCTTGATGATAAAATGGAAGCTCTTTTCTTTTCCTCCACTGCATGTGGCTACTCCATAGACACCACATCACTGCTCCCTTTGATCTTCTTTGCCTCATGGTCATACAATATGAAAGCCCTTTGCTTTTCACAATGACCTAAGAAGATGCATCTCTTGCTTTTTGGTTCCAACTTGTTCTTTCTTTGACCTGGGACAAGAGCATAACACACACTCTCAAAAAATCTAAAGTGTAAGATGGATGGATTCTTACCAATGTAGATCTCATGATGAATCTTTTTGTTTTGATAAGTAAAGCTCATGCCTTCCCTCATACACATTTCTATCTCAACAATGGTGTGACTCGCATTCCATAATGACATCATGCTGTGATGTGTGAGGTGTCATTGATTGACACTTTATCCCTTTGCACTTGCAAAGGCCTTCCAACTCCTCTGAGTTGAGCTCATCACCACCTCCTATTCCAAGCTTCTTCACACTTTTCCCTGGTTCATTTTCAACAAGTTGTGGTTGTTCTTTAATCTTACCAAAAGCTTGAGCCTTATCACGAAGAAAGTACATCCACATCTTCCTGCTATAGTCCTCGATGATTAGGATGTAGGAAGATCCTCCCAAGGCCTGTATAGACATCTTACCACACAAGTTAGCACATACCAACACTAGAGGAGCCTTTAACCTACTCTTGCTTTCTTGTGGGAATGTCTCTCTGTGTGGCTTGCCCATCATACAAGCTCTACAAGGTTGCTTCATTCCATTCACTGTAGGTAAGTGATGAAGAACAAAAGAACAATACCTTGCTTTTGCATTTCCTTCCATACTGTCCCTGTCACCATGATGGGTTCTTGTTGAGGCTACATAGAGCTAGATTGACCTATATTATTGGTCATTTGACGAGATGAACCGTTGTCTAGTACCCATGAATCCACAATTGATTCTCCTTGTGTTGAGGAGCATACCACCTTTGCTTTGGCTCCATGTATTGTCTCCTCCTTCACTTCATCTATCCTCTTGACATGACAATCTGCAATTGCATGTCCCTTCCTTTTGCAATGGAAGCATTGTCCTTGAATCTTCTTCTTACTACTCCTCCTCTTTGCATTCTTACCTTT
This sequence comes from Ceratopteris richardii, assembly GCA_020310875.1. Lineage (NCBI taxonomy): Eukaryota > Viridiplantae > Streptophyta > Polypodiopsida > Polypodiales > Pteridaceae > Ceratopteris > Ceratopteris richardii. Next base: position 159,911,914 of record CM035422.1, read on the forward strand.
GGTTGAGGAACCACCTTTACTTGATGCATTGGTGGAGAATATGGCATCTCCTTGACTTCTTACTTGGGCTTTAGGCTGCAAATCCTCTTCCATTGGTATTGAATAAAACTCCTCAAATATCAAAGCTTGAGGTCTCACCTGACTGTTGATAGTAGTTACCCTTCCATCATACTTTGGTGGAGTATTTTGGAGAAACCTTTGAGCTAGCCCCTACTAGTCTTCTCTATCCCTTCAAAAGCCTTTCCATCACATGGCTTCTTGATATGAGTAGTGGATGCCTTAACCTTCTCTCCTTCTGCAAACTTCTCTACTTCCAATTGGCTTTCTAAATTTTGAATGCATGTTTGGTTTCTTACCTCAAAGTGACTCCTCAATATACTCCATGCCTCACTTGCCTTGGATGTATGCTGAACAAGAGGTAGAATCGAGTCCATACAATTGTTCACTAAGTAATATAGTGAATTTGCATTCCTTATCTTCCAAGCTTGTAGAAGCTTTGCATTTGGGAGAATCACCTTACTCGGATCCAATGTGTCAAAGCTAGGTTGTGGCTCTTGCTCACTTCCCATCACCATCTCCAAAAGATCATAAGAATCAAGGATAACTATAATCTTGAACTTCCAAAGAAAATAATTTGTACCATCTAACTTGCCTTCACTGAAGGTCGGTGGATGAACACATAGTGTTTGCATTTCCGAATCCATTGCACCAACTCCACTTCCACTTCCACTCCTAGATGATAACACCTCCATAGTGTTGAAGCCTTTGTGTCCCATGAACTTGAAGGCTTGAAGCCTTTGCCTCCCAAGAACTCTAGTATTGAAGCCTTTGCCTCCCACAAGCTATGGCGTTGAAGCCTTTGCCTCCCAAGAACTCCAATATTGAAGCCTTTATCTATCACAAACTTTGGAGTTGAAGCATTTACCTCTCACAAGCTTGATTGTTGAAGCATTCCTTCCACAAATGCTAGAGTTGATTCCTTGGCCTCCACCATCTCTGCAATCTTCTATACCTTCCTGAGCTCTGATACCATGTAAGAAAAAGGAAAATGAATGAATAATGACTGCGTGGTGAGCTAGTGGTGTAACTCTAATGCCATGTAGAGGTTACCACAACACACATATAAGATCCAGGTTAGATAGAAAGAGAGATATCACTAATCATGGGAATAACACAAGAGATTTGGTTATAATGGAAAGTGGACTCAAGATGAATAGAAGATGAACTCAACTCAATTCAACTAAAACTCATAACTCTAATACAATGGAACTCAAACACTAAACAATATATAGATGGTTCTATCCATCCATGCACTCCCTATATGGAGCTTAGATGGTGATCTAGATAGAATCTAGGTGAAGGGCTATAGGCCAACACAATGGGTACTAAGATGGATACCCTAATGGTTCCAAACACTCAAACTGATGATCCTACATGGGTAGGGGACCATCTTTATAAGGTCCTCCAAGCCTAAGTCGGCCTACCCATGCTCTAGGGTCGTGGTAGCTTGATCCGTGCCCAAAATAATCTCCACCATTGATCTATGGGGTAAATCCAATGGTAGAAAGGTAGGATCAACAAACATTTGTTTACAGCCCTTGATCTTGCTTAATCCACACTTAGGATCAAGTCTAGATCCAATGGCCCACATCAAATAGACCCTTCCCCAAGTTAAGAAAGCTACTTTTGTTTCTAGACCTTGATTTAGGTTGATCCTCACATCGGATCAATCCCAACTCCAATGACTTAGAAGTAACCTTCCTAACTATCCATCTACAGTCTACACTAGACCTCATCTGACCTCAAAGTGAGGAACCTACCAATGTCCAACACTCTCACATGGCTTCTCCTCATAATGGGGGCCTTACAAAATAGAGTGTTATGGAACAATGGTGGTGCTACATAAGGGTGAGGCATTGAGCATATCTAACAGAAAAATCCTCATCAAGGTAAAACTTGGGTAAGCAAAATCATATTTCTTCAAATTTATGGTTCAAGGATGACAAAGGCAAGAAGAAGAAGGAGCAAGGGAACTATGCTAAAAACTCGAAGAAGGATGATGAAAAGAAGGCCCTCTTAGCCATGACACATGGCTACACTAGTGATCCAAAGGACACAAAGTGGTACATAGACTCTTGATGCTCAAATCACATGTCATGTATGGAGGAATCTTTTGGTCATATGCAGGTTCCAAGCTCAAAGGGTGAGTGGAGACAAGAGATAACATTAAGCATCCCATTACAAATGTGGGAGATGTGAAGCTAGGTGAAGGAAAATCTGTCAAGACTCTTAAAGCTGTGCTCCATGTTACATCTATTTCCAAGAACCTTATCTCTATAGGACAAATGGTAGAGAGAGGTATGCAGGTTATATTTGATGCGAAAGGGTGCATGGTGAAGTAAGGAGGCAAGCTCATTTCGAAGGGAAGGAAAGAAGATAGATTATTTGTTGGAGAGTGTTAATCTCCAAAAGAAGAAGCTATTCTTGATGTTAGAGCACCTCTATATCAAGAAAAACTCAAAACCTTTGCCAATTTGAAAGATCAATACTCAATTATCAAATCTTGAACTAACTGAGAAGAGAGTTAGTACTCAGAAAGTCTGCTGCATATAATTCACTCATTGAGTGATCAAATGTGTAAAGTTTTTTATAAAACTTTGCATAAGGTGTAGCCTAATGTTTGTGCACCTTATCCAAGTTATCAAAAGATTTAGTAGATCTTGAGGAATGGATCAAACAGTTCACCTATGTCTGAAACTGTTCTCTTGTATAGTCGATTCTGACACCTGCAACTTCTAACACATGGTTCTCCCAAACTAGAACCCGTTTAAGCAAATTCTTTTAGCCACAGATGGCTTACCTTTTAGATTTTGACTCCTCATTTGTGCAAAACTTTACTCTGAGCACTGAGAACTGATTAATTCTTTGACCATCGAGATTGCGCCTATTTCAGAAGATAGTCAACATTTCTTCACATACAAATGCTCCTACACTAAATTCTCTAAGCCTATTTACAATTAGGCTCTCAAACTTTAACCATAGACTCATTACCTATGGAATTAGACATCTACAAAAGGATTCTGGAAATGATCAAACACAGAAGGAGAACACATCAAAATATCGGGTGCAATGTTTCCTTTCTAGTGAGAAAACTTTACATTTGAATGATGAGAGAGTTATTCCTGACTTCTCATGTGTCTAATGACTATTCTAGCTTCTAATTCTTGTCATCTCATGCTGTCTCATAATTTTCTTGACTTTTTACTTGTATATATAGGCATATATGTACAAGCTCATGACTAAAACAAAGGTATAGGTGAGCTAACTATAGTTTAATGTACATATGTATACAAGTCTTCACTTCTTGAATATGTTCTATCTTCACTCTTCATTTGTTGATCTTTTCTTCTTCGTTTGACTTCAAGTATTTATCCAAAACATCAATTGGTGGTTGAATTGCACCAATAGTTCCCCCTCAATCATCAATTGAGGTTTTCTCTATCTTCTTTATACCTGTCATGTCTTTGAATCTTTGTAGCTTTGGTCCATCCAAGCTTTTGGTTAGCATATCTGTATGACTTAAATCTCTTTATCAATCACCTTCTCTCTTAAGAAGTGATACAGAATCTCAATGTGTTTGGTCCTGGCATGAAAAATAGCATTAGCAGCTAGATACAATGAACTCATATTATCTCCAAGAATAGTGGGTGTACTTTGAATGATGTCAAAACTCTTCATGAGAGTCTTCAACCATATGACTTCCTTTGCAGCTTCAACCATACCTTTATATTCTACCTCTGTAGATGATAAAGCAACTGTATGTTGCTTCTTAGAGCACCAAGAGATTAACTTATCTCCCACATAACACAAGTATCCATATGTTGATCTTCTATCATTAGGATTACCTGCCCAATCTGTATCACTATATATCTTGATGTTTGGATCTGATGTAAAACCATAATAGAAACCTTCTTTGAGTGTACCCTTAATGTACCTCAACACTCTTTGTCCTGCAACCCAATGTTGTTTCCTAGGACAATGCATGAATTGAGACAACACTCCAACTGCATATGACAAGTCAGGCCTAGTTAATGTAGCATATATTAGACTACCAACCAGACTTTGATATAGCTTCATGTCCTTGAATTCTTCTCCTCCATATCTGCTCAGTTTGTGATTCACCTCCATTGGAGTAGGTTCCACCCTACAATCTTCCATTTTAAACTTGATTAATAAGTTCTTCAAATACCTTTCTTGAGTTACATACACTCCATATTGAGTGTATGAGATCTCCATGCCCAAGAAATATGACAAGTCTCCCAAGTCACTAACCTTGAACTCTTTCTCCATTTGTTTCTTGAGGCTTTGTATGCCCTTCTCATCTGTACCTGTAAGAATGATATCATCAACATATATGCACATATAAATGAACACATCATCACTTGCTTTGATAAGCAAGCTACTATCTGCTTTAGATACTTGGAAACCAAGTTCCTTGAAGAACTTCACAAGTCTATAATTCCATGCCCTTGGGGCCTGCTTCAACCCATACAAAGCTCTCTTGAGCTTACATACATATTCTGAATACCGTTTATCTCTGAATCCTTGTGGTTGATCCATGAAAACATCATCTGAAATATAACTATTAAGAAAAGCATTGTTCACATCTAATTGACATAATCTCCAACCTTTATATGCAGACATAGCTATGAGTGTCCTGATGGTTTTCATCTTTACCACACGACTATAGGTCTCATCATAGTCTTTACCATATGTCTGAGAAAACCCTTTCACAACAAGTCTAGCTTTATACCTAGACACACTTCCATCTGCATAACTCTTTGTTTTGTAGACCCATTTGCATCCAATGATCTTCTGACTATTTGATTTAGGAACTAAATCACATGTCTCATTCTCCATCAATGCATCATACTCTTCTTGCATAGCTTTCTCCCAATTTTCCTTACCTTTTGCCTCTTCATATGTAGAAGGGTCTTCATGTGCTTTCATTATGTAAGCATAATCCTTAGTAGTAAAAAAAGAAGTGTCATAACTATACCTTTTAGGTTGGCATTTGTGTCTTGATGACCTTCTTAATTCTCCACTTCTTGAAGTTTCTGGTTCATCACATTCTGGATCAAACCTTGGCACTTCTTCAACTTTACCTTGTACTTCATTGTTCTCTTCTTCATCAAATATTTGAACCTTTGATTTACCTTTCTTCTGATGCACATCTTCTTCATCATCTGCATGATTATTGATTGTACCTGCATACCAAGTACCTTGCTCATCAAATGTAACATCCATTGATAAAAGGAATTGCTTTGTGGATGGACTCCACAACCTATAACCCATCTGCTTATCATCATATCCAATGAACACATACTTTTCAGCTTTATGTTCCAATTTATGCCTCAACTAAGATGGCACATATGCATAAGCCAAACATCCAAATACTTTGCAATGATCTAAGGTAGGTCTCTTACCGCACCATGCCTCATATGGTGTCATACCCTACAAAGCTTTAGACGGTAACCTATTGACCAAGTATGTAGTTGTATTTACAGCCTCAGCCCATAAATAATTTTGACAATTTTTCTCCTTCATCATGGATCTTGCAAACTCAACAAGAGTTCTATTTCTCCTTTCTGCTACACCATTTTGTTGAGGAGAGTACCTGCAAGTCACTTCCCTTTTTATACCTGCATTCCATAAGTAATCATTGAAATCATTAGACTCAAGCTTCTCTGAATACATAAATCCATGCCTAAAATATGATTGATTATGACGCTTACCTAATTGACATGCTTCACATCTGTATGTCATATGTTGACCTGCAACGTTAGGCAATCCAAGCACTGAACCATTGTTAACCATATCCTTAATACCTCTTTCATTGAAATATCCAAGCCTTTTATGCCAAAGATCTAACTCAGAGATCTTATGTCCTCCATAAGTGAACAAGGCATGACCAACATTACCTTGAATCTTCAATGTGAAGAGTCTTCCTTCTTTCTTCCCTGAAACAATTTGTTTATACCCATTGCTAGGGTCTTCCACAAAAACTCCATCATTAGTGAACCTTACTTCATAACCTTTTTCAACAATTTGTCCTACACTTATCAGATTCTTTGGAATTGTAGGAACATACAAGAACTTACTCAGAAGAGTACTTCCATCCTTGGCCTTCAGTGATCCAATTGACTTCACATTGTGCTTTGTATTGTCACCTATTTGAACTACATGATTTGTTACCTTATTCTCCAAATCAGCCATCAAAGCTATGTTACCACTTAGGTGATTGCTACATCCTAGGTCAATGTAGAATACTCTTTGATCTTCACTTTGTCTTTCACAAGTTGCATTCATAATCAATTTTGAATCCTCCTTCTGATCTGAAGCATAATTGTAGTAGGTATTGTTGTAGGATTGACTTTGGAAACCTCTACCTGGATTTCTTCCAAAGTAACCTCTACTTCTGAAATTACCTCTTTGGTTTCTACCACCTCTTCCTCTTGAATTAAAGTTCTGATTATATCCACCATTATTCTGATTATTATGCCAACAATCATGAGCTAAATGATTTGTCTTACCACAAATCCAACAAGCTTTGGCTCCATCTTTATTGCTTCTACCTCTTCCTCTACCTTTGCCACCTCCTCTTCCTCTTAGGAAGTTGGCTTGGATAGTTGTACCTTCTTCTTCATTTGCTTGTTGCTTGCCTTTGCTATTCTTCTTCTTATCCTTTGAATACATTGTTGACCTGCACTCTTATCACCATCACCTTTAACATCCTGCTCAAAAGTTAGCATGTGTCCTAGCAACTGATTTAAATCAGGAGTGAAATGATCTAGTGAAAATTCAGTAGACAAAATGAATGGCTTCCATTTCTCATCTCCTCTCAACCCTGTGAGGATTTGCCTTACCAATTTATCCTCTTCAATATCTTCATCAACTGCTCCTACTGCATCTTCAATGTCCTTCATCCTTGTTACATAATCAGAAATTGATTGAGAAGCCTTCTTCTTGAATGTGGTAAACTCTACCCAAAAAGATGCCTTCCATGACTTTGTAGTGTTTAGGAAATGCTCCTCCAAATCATTCCATATATCACTTGCACTTTCAGGACCTCTAATATGTTGGGAAAAATGGATGGATGCTCCAAGAGACTGAGTAGGTACTGCTACTCCTGCTTTGTACCAGCCCTCTTTTGCTTCAGACTTGATAAGTAGACCTTCTTAGATTTCCAATAACACCAAAAATGGCCTATGTACTTTGGAAGTGATGTGTGTAATGATTGAACCAAAACAGATAACTTTGAAGCTCACAAACTCAAGAAAACCTTCTATTTATGTCTTGATACCTACTGGATGTTTTACTCAGTGTGACCAGCACAGTAGAAATTGATAAAATTCCTTCTAGGGGTATTTAATTAGCTTATTAAGCTACCATTTTCAAGTGGAATGATGTAGAAAGATAAACTATGCTAAGAGAAATCAATTTAGCAAGTTTAGCTATACCCCCAACTTTTTAGGACTGTAGCAGAAAATGACCAGAGTTCACCTCGACGCAGATTTCTCTAAAATTGCTAAATAGAATTACTTCAAACTTTGGCACCATATAGAGGACTTTGAGTTGAATCCAACAAGCTTTGAATCACTTGATTTGGTGACGAATTGACCGAGATATGCCCTTGACAAGTTGACAGACTTTTGAGTAGACTAACAGAGAACTCAGAGATGAATGATGTAAATGTATACAATCCCATTGGAATGAACAACATTGCCTAATGGTGTAGAGAGGTGTGGGCTATAGTATAGTCCTCACACACACTCAAAATCAATAGAATGAGGCTCAGGAATGATCTCTTCTTTCCGCGACTTTTCATGTTCACTTTTATATGTAATGAGTGAAGATTTGAATTCAAATTCAAATTTTGGCTCCCTATGACTCCTAAATGCTTGGAGATATTCCTTCAATCAAATGAACTACTTTTCCACGACTCACTTTGGTAGGTGATTACAAAAGATTCTAAGTCAATTTGACTTTTACAATGAGGTAAAGTGGTAATTAACCACTAGCATATGTTCCTATGCTTCTTCATGTATGTGTAGACTTTAATGCATCCTTTGAGCCAAATGTGTAGGCTTGCAATTTACACCAACAGCTCCCCCTCAAGCCAAACATTTTGGCTTAAGTCTTCATCTTTAATCTTCAAGTATATCCTGCAATCCAATCATGGATTTGAATCTGCAAAGTTTTGTTCCATCCAAAGCTTTAGTCAACAAATCTGCACATTGCATGTTGGTTGATACATAGGTAAGTTGAATGTCCTTTCTTATCAACTTTTCTCTCACATAATGATAATGGAACTCTATGTGTTTGGTCCTAGCATGATAGATAGGATTAGCTGCAAGGTGAAGAGAACTTGTATTATCTCCAAAGATTATTGGAGACCTAGTATATAAGCCCAATTCTGTATACAAAAGCTTAATCCAAATTGCTTCTTGTGTGGCATTAGCCAGTCCTCTATACTCTGCCTCTATGGAAGACAAAGCAACAGTAGGTTGCTTCTTTGAAGACCATGAAATTGGTTTGTCACCTGCAAAAGAGATATAGCCAGAAGTGCTCCTCCTATCATCCTTGCATCCTGCCCAATCTGCATCTGAATAAATTTTGATATCAATATCTGAAGTGTAAGGGAAATACAAACCATGGTTCAGTGTACCCTTGAGATACTTCAAGATTCTCTTGGAAGCCTCTAAGTGAGGTATCCTTGGCTTGTGCATAAATTGACTTAGCACACTTACACCATATGCAATATCAATTCTTGCAAGAGTAGCATAGTTCAAGCTACCCACCATGCTTTGATAACCTGTAATGTCTTTGACTTCATCACCTTCATGGGCACTTAGCTTTAGGTTTACCTCCATTGGAGTGCTTGCTACTTTAGCATCCTGCAAGTGAAACTTCTTCAACATATCCTGTATATACTTTTTCTGAGTAATGTATATCCCTAAATTAGTGTAAACTAATTCAAGCCCTAGAAAATACTTCAATAAACCAAGATCATTAATCTTGAACTCCTTCATCATCTGTCTTTTGATATCCCTGATTCCATTGACATCATTACCTGTAATGATGATTTCATCAACATAAACAGAGAGATATATTACCTCTGAATTACTTCTCTTAATGAACAGAGAGGTGTCAGCCTTGCTCATGACAAAACCTTGGTCTTGGAGGTATGTAGTTAACCTGTAATTCCATGCCCTAGGTGCCTGCTTCAATCCATATAAAGCCTTTTTTAATTTGCAAACATATGTTACCTTCTTGGGGTCCTCATAGCGAGGACATTGTGACATATATACCTCCTCTGAAATCCATCCATTCAAGAAAGCATTCTTGACATCCAATTGGTACATATTCCAATTTTTTGATGCAGCCACACTTACCAACACTCTGATGGTTGGCATCTTGGCCATAGGTGAGAATGTCTCCTCATAGTCAATGCCTTGGGTTTGTGCAAAACCCTTGGCTACCAACCTGGCTTTGTACCTAGTGCTTGTTCCATCAGAATTTCTTTTCAACTTATAGATCCATCTGGATCCTATTACCTTCATAGAATCCTTCTTGGGTACTAACTCCCATGTGTCACTCTCCTTGAGTGCTTCAATCTTCTCATCCATAGCTTCTTTCCATTCTGATTTGGTTATTGCTTCTTCATATGAACCTGGTTCTTCATTTGACAAATCTTTGGCAAGATAAATTGAATGTTTAGTAACAAGAGATGTATCATACCTATATCTGATAGGTTTCTTGCTTTCTCTTTGAGATCTTCTGATTGATTGAGTTGAAGATTCAGGTATGTCTTCAAGCTTCTTCGTCTTCATTTTGCCCTTGGACTTCCATGCCTTGAATTCTTCAAGGTTGATAGTGTCTTCATCATCTGAACTTGAGTCTTCATTCTGAGTAGGTTCCTCCTTTGCAAGTTTTGGAAACTCCTCTTCCAAATAGAATAGGTGGTCATCATTTGTACCTGACTTTGAAGTCATTTTCATGATCAGAAGAGAGTCATCCTGCTCCTCTGTGTAGTTGTTGTAGTCCTTTCTGGTTTTGAATCCTCCTTGGTAGTTGCCATTGTAATTGTTGTTGTGGCCTTGGTGATGGTTGAACCTTCCTCTTGACTGTAAGTATCCACCTCTTTGGTAGCCTCTTCCTCTCTGATTTTTGTAATTCCTGAAACACTCATCTGTAGTATGATTTGATAAACCACAAATGTTGCATGGTGATGAGTTATAGGGTCTCCCCCTACCTTGCTTACCTCCTCTACCCCTTCATCTTGAAGATCTACCTCTCCCTGCATAATTGGCTTGGGAGGTAGAGCCTTCATCTTCCATCTTCTTGCTCTTGCCTTTATCCTTAGACTTCTTATCAGTGTATAGGGCAAAAGAGTTATTACCTTTGGATGTATCTCCATTTTTGGTGAGCTTTGCTTCATTGTAAATAGTTGGTCCATGAGAGTTGTAAGATCTAGAGTGTGCATGTCCATGTAGAGATCCATTGCAGTGGCGAAGCTTTCCCATTTGTCATCAGCCTTGATTCCATTGATCACTTGCCTTACAATTTTTTCTTCTTCAATCTCTTCTCCTATGCTTGCTAACTAATCTGCAACATCTATGATCTTGGTCACAAATTCTGAAACCGCTTGCTTAGGTTGCTTCCTTAGTGTTGTGAATTCAATCCACAACTGATTTTTCCTAGCCCTTGTATTGGAGGAAAAATATGATGACAAGGTTTCCCAAGTTTCTTGGGATGTCTTACAATTTTTGATATGTGGCAAAAGAAAGTCAGAGATAGAGTTGAGTAAATAAGACCTTGCCAATGCATCCTTAGCACACCATGTGTTGAGTTTTTCTTGTTCTTTCTTGGTTGGTAATCCTCTTGCTTTGAATGAGGGCAATTCCTCATCTCCTGAGATGTATCCATAGAGACTCGTTCCTTATAAGTAGGTCTTCATCCTTAGAGACCAAGCTTGATAGTTGTTCCTGTCCAATTTATCAATAAATGAAGGAAAACCATCTCACATTTTACCTCTATTACTCTGATACCACTATTGGGAAAGATGGATGGATGCTCCAAGAGACTAAGTAGGTACTGCTACTCCTGCTTTGTACCAGCCCTCTTTTGCTTTAGACTTGATAAGTAGACCTTCTTAGCTTTCCAATAACACCAAAAATGGCCTATGTACTTTGGAAGTGATGTGTGTAATGATTGAACCAAAACAGATAACTTTGAAGTTCACAAACTCAAGAAAACCATCTATTTATGTCTTGACACCTGCTGGATGTTTTACTCAGTGTGACCAGCACAGTAGAAATTGATAAAATTCCTTCTAGGGGTATTTAGTTAGCTTAGTAAGATACCATTTTCAAGTGGAATGATGTAAAAAGATAAACTATGCTAAGAGAAATCAATTTAGCAAGTTTAGCTATACCCCCGACTTTTTAGGACTGTAGCATAAAATGACCAGAGTTCACCTCGACGCAGATTTCTCTGAAATGGTTGAATATAATTACTTCAAACTTTGATAGCATGTAGAAGACTTTGATTTGAATCCAACAAGCTTTGAATCACTTGATTTGGTGAAGCATTGACCGACATATGCCCTTGACAAGTTGACAGACTTTTGAGTAGACTAATAGAGAACTTAGAGATGAATGATGTAAATGTATCTATTAATGAATAATTGTATACAATCCCATTGGCATGAACAAAATTGCCTAATGGTGTAGAGAGATGTAGGCTATAGTATAGTCCTCACACACACTCAAAATTAGTAGAATGAGGCTCGGGAATGATCTCTTCTTTCCGCGACTTTTCATGTTCACTTTTATATGTAATGAGTGAAGATTTGAATTCAAATTCAAATTTTGGCTCCCTATGATCAAGCTCCTAAATGCTTGGAGATATTCCTTCAATCAAATGAACTACTTTTCCACGACTCACTTTGGTAGGTGATTACAAAAGATTTTAAGTGAATTTGACTTTTACAATGAGGTAAAGTGGTAATTAACCACTAGCATATGTTCCTATGCTTCTTCATGTATGTGTAGACTTTAATGCATCCTTTGAGCCAAATGTGTAGGCTTGCAATTTACACCAACATAATATGAGGTAGCGAGTAGTCATTGACTCCCATGTAGATAATGCTCCTTGCTTGAGCATCCTTCTTCATCCAAGTCTTCAAATCTGAGAGTTCATCCCTAGTTGGAACACTAGGATCTCTGAATTGTGGTTTTTCTTCTTCACCAGTGATATAACCTATCAGGTCTTTTCTCATGAGATGAGCTTCCATCCACATTGACCATGCTGGATAGTTTTCTCTATCCAATTTCTCTATTCGAAGAGAATCTCCCATCCTTTCTTCACCTGTGTATTAAATTCTTCAAGACTTATGAGGAATAAGTGTACCTTTACTTTGAATGTATTTCCTTTTGGACTTCTTGATTGCTTTGGGCCTCCTTCTCAAGCTTTCCCTTAAAGCTTTCACTTTTTGAACCTTCAAATGTTGATTTCTGTATGACTGCAGCAGTCGGGGCCCTCCTTTCTTCTATTTTGATGATTCCTACTCTAGTACCACTGATGGAGAGTGTTAATCTCCAAAAGAACAAGCTATTATTGATGTTAGAGCACCTCTATATCAAGAACAACTCAAAACCTTTGCCAATTTGAAAGATCAATACTCAATTATCAAATCTTGAACTAACTGTGAAGAGAATTAGTACTCAGAAAGTCTACTGCATATAATTCACTCATTGATTGATCAAATGTAATGTTTTTTATAAAACTTTTCACAAAGTGTCTTCTAATGTTTGTGCACCTTCTCCAAGTTCAATCATCTCAAACAATTTAGTAGGTATTGAGAAATGAATCAAACAGTTCAGCTATGTATGAAACTGTTCTCTTGTATAGTCGATTCTGACACCTACAACTTCTAACACATGGTTCTCCCAAACTAGAACCCGTTTGAGCAAAGGCTTTTAGCCGCAGATGGATTACCTTCCAACTTAGATTTTGACTCCTCATTTGTGCAAAACTTTACACTAAGCACTGAGAACTGTTTAATTCTTTGACCATCGAGATTGCACCTGTTTCAGAAGACAGTCAACATTTCTTCACATACAAATGTTCCTACACAAAATTCTCTCAGCCTGTTTACAATTAGGCTCTCAAACTTTAACCAGACTCATTAACTATGAAATTAGACATCTACAAAAGGATTCTTGAAATGATCAAACACACAAGGAGAACACAGCAAAATATCGGGCACAATTTTTCCTTTCTATTCAGAAAACTTTACATCTGAATGATGAGAGAGTTATTCCTCACTTCTCATGTGTCTAATGACTATTCTAACATCTAATTCTTGTCATCTCATGCTCTCTCATACTTGCCCCGACTTTTTACTTGTATATATAGGCATATATGTACAAGCTCATGTCTAAAACAAAGGTATAGGTGAGCTAACTATAGCTTAATGTACATATGTATACAACTCTTCACTTCCTGAATATGTTCTATCTTCACTCTTCATATGTTGATCTTTTCTTCTTCCTTTGACTTCAAGTCTTTATCCAAAACATCAATTGATGGTTGACTTGCACCAACATTGTTCACACTAGATGTTGCTCCTAGACCCAACATGGTATGTTATGTGATGATTGGTAATAAAAGGATTGCATAGATTTATCTTTGGCAGAAGTGGATAGGACATATCAATATTCCCAAGTTAAAAAGCATGTGCAAAGGAGGTTAAGTGTAGGGACTACGAAATCTTGAAGGCCAAGATATACATGAGTTTTGTGATGCTTGTCAACTAGGTAAGCAAGGAAGGAATCCATTTCCAAGGAGTGAGTACATATCCTCTAAGCTCTTGGAGCTTATACACTGAGATGCTTGGGGCCCTAGCAGAGAGCCTTCATTGGGAGGATCTACGTACTTTGTCACTTTCATTGATGACCACTCAAGAAAGGTATGGCTATATGTTATCAAGGAAAATCTAGAAGTGTTTTTATGCTTTAAAATGTTTAGGTCCCTTTGATGCACACATCAAGACACTGAGGTCAGATGGAGGGGGAAAGTATTCCTCCAAGGAATTCACAAGGTACTTGAAGACAATAGCTTTAAGAGACACTTTAAATGCAAGTACACTCCTCAACAAAATGGTGTTGCAAAGAGGAAGAATCGGCATTTGGTTGAGATAACTAGTTGTCTCATAAGTGAAGGTATGTTACCATTCTCGTATTGGACTGAGGCTATGAATACAACTTGATACTTGATAAATAGGGTTCCAATATGTGGTGTGCACAACCTAACTCCACATGAAGTCTATTATGGCAAGAAACAAACCACGGAGCACCTCAAGGTTTTTAGATCTCTATGCTTTGTTCATGTTCCTAGTGAAATGAGAACAAATTTAGAGCCTGAGTGAGAAATGTGTGTTCATTGGATAATCAAATGAGAAAAAAGGCTACAAGTGCTACAAGCCTCTCTGAAAGAAGTTATATGTGCCAAGAGATGTTGTGTTTGATGAGTCAAGGTCATGGTATGGAGACAAGGGCAATGCAAAGTTGGATGAAGAGGATCAAGAGGAGTATGTAGACTGTTGTACATATTCAACCTCAAGAGTCAATCACAATCAGTGGACCAGAGGCTTCTACATCTAAGGCATACTCATATGATCACTCTTACACCTAGGATTATGAAAGAGCATCCCCTACTTCAAAGTATAGAAGGCTGCAAGAGATAGACTATGACACTAGGGAAGCTCACGAGGAGTTAGAAGAGGAAGAACTTGAGAAGTTCATTACTCCTAATGTAAATCTCAATAGAATCAAGAAGCAAAATCCCAAAGTTCAAGAGAGGAGGTCTACAAGGAAGAAGGCACCCCCACAAAGGTATACATGTGGTTCTTCCATGGCAAAGTATTATGCATACATGGTGAGTGTCATTGCAGATCAAGAGCCAAAATTCTTATGAGGAGGCAAAGATCAAACCAGAGTGGAGGAAGGCTATGTATGAAGAGTTCAAAGCTCTTAAGGAAAATAACACTTGGAAACTAGTAACTTGATCCTAAGTGCGGATTAAGCAAGATCAAGGACTACAAAAAAATTGTTGTTGATCCTACCTTTTCTATCATTGGATTTACCCCATAGATCAATGGTGGAGATTATTTTGGGCATGGATCAAGCTACCAAGACCCTATAACATGGGTATGTTGGATTTTGAGGTCTCTGGAAGCACGCGAATAGCACAAGGAAGAAGAAGAAGAAGCTTGGAGCACAACACACAATACTGAATGTATTACCACTAGACTATACAAAGTTAAGTAACCCGTTAGGGTTATAGGCATATATACAAGCCATGGGAAGAAAACCTCCTAAAGAGGGAAAAAAGTGCCCCGATGGTCCTAGTGTGTCCACACACATCACTACCTAAATTTATCGACAAATCCCCCCTAGGAGTGATGCACTGAACAAGGACCTAAATATATCAATCCACAAAAGGAAGTAAGCCTAAAGCTTTGCAGAAAGCTTCAATCCACAAAAGGAAGTAAGCCTAAAGCTCTCCAATGTTCTCTTGTGTGGGCACATATGCGAAGCTGATCTCTCCAAGAGAGAACATCTCCCTGACATAATGATAATGCACATGTGCTTAGTGTCAGCATGGAGCCCAGTGTTCCTCACAACTACCAATGCACTCTGACTGTTTGTGAAGATGGTGGTGGCAGAAGACTAACCAACACCCAAATCAGCCATAAAGCCTCTAAGCCACACACACTAAAGAGTTTCTGTGAAATTTTCCCTATACTCAGCCTCACAACTCAAACTAGCCACAGTAGGTTGCCTCTTGCTCAAGCAAGATATGCATGAGCTACCAAGCATGAAGGAAAAACCACTAGTGGACACACGAATGTCATAGCAACCACCCAAGTCAAAATAAAAAAAAGCATGTAAATCTAGCGATAGTGATCCCCCCTTGGGATAAAACAATGCAAGTAGTTGGGTACCACTCAAGTAGGGAAAGATGCGCTTAGCTGCCTGCCAATGCTTCACACCTGGGCAATGCATGAACGTGCTCATCTATGAGACAACAAACTGAATATCTAGCTGCGTAATGCATAAGTAAATCAAGCATCCAACGGCCTGCTGATAGAGAACGACATCAAATGCATCTCCAGCATCATGAAGAATCAATCTTAAACCTATCTTCATAGGAGTGGCAATAGGTTTACAGCCTTCAAGGCCAAAACACTTGAATGCCAAAATAATGATGCAAATGCCCCAAATCTGACATCTCAAATGAGGCAAAGCCTAGCGTTATACCTGTCAACTGTTCGATTAGGTTTATGCTTCAGCTTGTACACCCACTTAGTGCCCATGGCCATTTTTCCAAGAGACAAGTCACAAAAAGACTAGGTACGATTTTTCATGATAGCATCATATTCAAATTGCATTCCAACCATCCAATGTTCAAAATTTGTGCTTCATCAAACAAAACAAGCTCAGTCTCATCATAAAGAGTAGAGGCAGCCATTGCATAGCAATCTGATGCAAAATAGGCACTATGAGAGTCTAAAAAAGTACCATATGATAGAGGTGCATCTAATTTGATGTCACACAAAGCCTACACCATCCATTTGGCATAGTTTTTGCATCCTCAATATTAGCTCTCTCATCAACAAGTGCATCATGTAAATATGCATTAGAAATGGAATGATCTGCATCATTATATGAAACTTGTTGAGAAGTTGCCTCATTTGTACCAACACTAGACTGTCCACATGTAAAGAGAGGCAACAATGTATCATACATGTCTTTGGAGCTAACATATGTCTCCTTAGTACATGAAAGTAATGATTGAATAACATCTTCCACAAAGACAACATCACGGCTAACCAAAATGCATTTAGTATGTGGATGATACAAATGAAAGACTTTACTTTCAGAAATCTACCCAACAAAAATACATTTCACTGCTTTATTATCCAATGTTTTGCATTGTTGTTCATACACTAATGCATATGCCAAACAACCAAAAACATGCAGATGAGCAACAGGTGGCTTCCGACCATGCCAAGCCTCATATGGAGTGATAGACTGCAATGCTTTAGTGGGACACCTGTTAAGTATAAATGTAGCACACATAACAAACTCAAGCCAAAAACTATTTGGTAAAGCCGTACTCTTGACCATGCACCTTGCCATCTCCAAGAGTGACCAATTCTTTTGTTCAGCAACTCTTGTATATGACATTGTACACTAATGTTTTATCCCACGTTCAACGAGAAATGCATTAAATTCAGAAGACATATATTCCCCCCCTCAATAAAAGTGAAGGGTGCCCATTTTACATGCTGATAGATTTTCAGCCAAAACCAAAAATTGTTTGAAGCACATAAACACTTTGGACTTTGCTTTTACTAGATATACCCATGGATGCTTGAAAAAATCATCAATGAAAGTCACAAAGTAAAGATAGTTCCCAAAAGAAGGTGTCTACATAGGATCATAGACATCATTGTGAACAAGCTGTAATTTTTGAGTAGCTTGAACTGAACCATTTTTTGAGAAGGACGAACGTTGCATTTTTCCCAAAATACAACCTTCACAAAAATGTTGTCCACATGCCTCAAGTTTGGGAAAAGAGGACACCATTTCAGATTTGTGGAGGTGTAGCAAACTACCAAAATTCAGATGACCAAAGCGTGCATGCCAAAGCTTTGCATCTGACATAGCCTAAGAATCATGTACTACACATGCTGAATAATTCACAGATTTTTCATAGTCTATGAGCTTATAGAGCCCACAACATAAATTTCTAGAAGTAGTAATCATGTCTCCATTTGATAGATCATGAACTATACATCTGTCATCAACAAATTTCACTACCAAGCCAATCTTGTCTAATGCAGAAACTGATAACAAATTCTTCTTGATCCTTGGCACAAATAATGCATCCAAGAATGTAAAAGAACTACCATCCGTAGTAGTCAAAATCATCTTACCAACTCCCATGAGAGGATAAGAGGAGTTGTTGGTGCATATGACAATATTCCTTATAGGGGCACGCTCGAGTGAAGTGAAGAAACTGTGCTACAAGGTAATATGTTTGGTTGCCCCACTATCAAAGTACCAAACATCCAAGTCTACTGTAGACATACACTGTTCAAGAGAAGATGGGTCAAAATTACAAACCGTAGTAAAAGACCATTCTTCATTCTGCACTAGATTAACAAACTTTGTTTTTGGTGTAGATGCCTTTTGCAACAACCATTCCACCCTCTTTTTTCTTTGCCTCTTTTGCAGTGAGTTTTGGGCAATTCTTTATGACTTGATCATTTTCTTTAGAGTACTTGCAAAACAATTTCTGCTTTTCTGTTTTCTTGTCATTTGTGTCATCCTTCTTTGATTTTGTTGAATTAGCAGATTTCTACTTACTAGTAGAAGAGCTCCATTTACCTTTGCCCTTCTTACTAGCCAAGAAAGCTTGATCTAGAACACACATAATGGACTTGTTCTGCCTAGACTGATATTCCTACAACAGAACAGAGACTAACTCCGCAAATGTTAAGGCATTTGGATTGCTTTTCATCATCAAACGAAGAGTAGAAGCAAAACTCTGGTATGAATCAGGAAAATCATTCACAACAATCTGCACAAGTGAACTATCAAGCAAGACTTCATCAGCAAAAATTAAGTATTCCTTCAAATCTTTGATCTTTGTTAGAAAATTGTTCATAGAATCACCTTCATTCATATGCTCACTCTCCAATTGTTTTTGGAGGTAAGCAACATGAGCCTCATTAGTAGCCTGGTACAATGTGGTAAGCATATCCCAAGCATCGTTATTCTGCAAGAGCCAATGTGAGGAATAATGGCACGGTTGATAGACAAGGCTATCAATGCATGTGCCTTAGCATCTCTACCATCCCAATGAGCTTGCTCTGTAGTAGGTGCAACAAGAACCGCAACACGAATAGAGATTTGTAGAATATCAATGTCTTCGATGCCATCTACATAAGCTTCAGTACCTGTATTTGCAGGAGTAATAGGACGTTTTTCAACACCCTACACAATATTCCACAGTCCTTTTGTGACCAATACGTGAAGCATCATATAAGCCCACAATGGGTAATTCGTACCATCCAACTTATCCTCAACAACCAACATACGAAATAGATCACTACTTTTAGCCATGGCCACTAACTAAAATTCCTATGGAGAATTGTTTTTTTTCTTGATAGATATTTTCAATGTATTTGTTGAGTTAATGTTGACACATGACATCCTTTCTTATCAGATGCTCAAGTCTGCTATGCCAACATTTGAGGGGCACTCTTTTGTAGTTGTATGGATATAGGGCCCTACATAGTTCTATAGAAAATGGCCAAAGATACAACGAGAGATACAATCAAAATAATGTGGATAAGGTCCATCTTCAATTGTGGAGGCTACACACATTCTATTCATTCATATTTGTTATATTTTTCAATACATATGCCACATCATGAAATGTCCCCCTCAAGTTTAGAATGATATTGAATACAAAGTGAAATCAATACCTATGTTCATACAAGATCAACATGAAATGAAATCTAGAGACCAATTAAATCTTCCTAACTCCTCAAGCTTTTCTGCGGTAGATGATTTTTTTTGTTTGGGAAGATGTTTCGTGAAAATATCTGCCACTTCCCCTCTATTGATGTGAATCACGTGCACTTCTCCTTCACTTTTCCTTCAATGATTTTCTCACAAAAACAAAGTGATAGTGAACTTTGTTATGCTTTGATCTCACAAGATAGTGCATTTCAAACTTGACGTTTTCAAGATCCCAATAAGGTTCCTCTCTAGAAAATCACTAAATTACAATAGCCAAGAAAAAAAAAAATCTTGTGAATTTGGCGCACATTGGGGATGTTGAGTTTCCAACTACCAGATGGACATGTCTCAATTCAAGTTATAAAACGTTGACAAATAGTTTCAAGCAAATGAGAATCAAAATGAACATGGAGAAATGGATTCAGTTCAAGACTATGCTTAATACATTCAGCGAAATGTATAGAAAGATGATCAAAACCCAAACTATAATGTTTATTAGGGTTTAAGTGGGGCAAATCTTGGGTAATATTTTACTTAAATTACCAAAGAAAGTAATAGGCATAAAACCAACACAATGATGAAACAAATACAATGTTGGACTTTCATATAGTTCTCCTCAGACATTTGTTTCCACTCTCGTCCGTCTTTTCGAGAACCATTACTCTACCAAGACATTTCCCTATTCATTATGAATCGGCGTAAGGATGGGTATAAGATCATCATACCCCTATAATGAATCGGCATTAGAATTGGTGTATCAATAGGAGGTGATTAACCTTCTTTGTAATGCCATCTAAACTCTGTAAAATCTACCCCTGTTCTCTGGGATTCGGGGGGTCCCATGGGCACTAGTCCCCTTCACTTGTTCTCTTCTTTTTATTAATACAAGTCCGAGAGGGTAGGCCAAAGCCGAACTTCCTTTATTTAAAAAAAAGATCATCGTACCAAATGGATGCGATCGACTACATCCGGGTGAAGTGGAAATATAGCCTAACCAAATAGGGAAACATTGAAGGATGATGTCGTGTCAGGTAGTCGTTAGCATTATCGGTGAGGCAGTTGTGATTGATGGTATCTCTAACAGATGACATAATAGAGAAGCATCATGATGCAGGATATGATGATCGAAAAGATCTAGTGAATTTGGAAAACTACAATAATGCGAAGAGCCGTGAGAGAAAAGGGAACATAGAATGAAAAACGAAGGGAGGTTGGTAGCATGCATGACTAGAATTAAATAAGTGGTAGGATGGGAGACTATAACCCCCTGAAAACGCTTTATACAAAAGAGAATCTCCATCGAATTCTCAGAATTTTTATTTTGAATTTACGGAATAAGTGCATAGGTATTTATGGGCTACACGATGCGAATATTTTCATATATATATATATATATATATATATATATATATATATATATATATATATATATATATATATATATATATATATATATGTATATATATATATATATATATATATATATATATATATATATATATATATATATGTGTGTGTGTGTGTGTGTGTGTGTGTGTGTTCTGTGCCTTACTTTTCTAAAGAGGGCTTCTTGAAATCAATTTTATGTGCAGAGAAATTGGTGTATCTTTGTAATCCTAATTTTTGCATATCCTACATCTCTGCATAGTCTGTTTTGTACAGCATTGTTCACTAACCTAAATAGACCCATTTGAGGTCTCCTATACCATGTTGAAAAGCATGAATCATACTAACTGTGGTTAAAACCTTAAAAGGATCAATGTAAGGTAGGTAAATTAGAGTTTTGTTGCAGGGTAGTAGAAAAGGTGTATAAAGGGACTTAGATATTGGGTTCATTTCACTTCTAGTATGCAAATGTGAGGGATTGAATTCCATCTATTGTTGACTACACCTTGAGCGTGAAGAAGCTGAGGGAGCAATTGGTATCCATTAGCTGAAAAGTAGATGAGGAAGACCTTGTGCAGATTACTCTCCATGGGCAGAGAGGGGAAGACAAGTGGAAACCCCTTATTACTACCATCTTGTATAGAGATACTCTACCAAATCTTTAGGAGTTGATTCCACACCTAGTCATAGAAGAGGTTGCCATAGCAGACACATCGAGGAAGGATGATCACTCAGGGGTCCTATATGCTAGCAAAGGCAAAGGCAAGAGTGGCAAGAAGGGGAAAGGAGGAAAAAGCAAGTGGAAGTAGTCTAAGGAAGAAGATTCAGATTCAGAAGGAGATAGCAATACATCATTTTCAAGGAAGGGCAAGAATGGCAAAGGGAAGAACAACACTCATCAAGGTAAAGCTTGTTTTATATGTGGTAAGAAAAATCATATTTCTTCAAGTTTATGGTTCAAGGATGAAAAAGGCAAGAAGAAAAAGGAGCAAGGGAACTACATTAACAACTCCAAGAAGGATGATGCAAAGAAGACCCTCCTAGCCATGAGACATGGCTACACAAGTGATTCCAAGGATGCAAAGTGGTGCATAGACTCTAGATGCTCTAATCACGTCATGTATGGAGGAATCTTTTGTTCATATGGAGGTCCCAAGCTCAAAAGGTTGTGTGGAGACAAGAGATAACGCTGAGCATCCCATTACACATGTGGGAGATGTGAAGCTAGGTGAAGGTAAATTTGTCAAGATTGTTAAAGATGTGCTCCATATTCCATCTGTTTCCAAGAACCTTATCTCTATAGGAAAGATGGTAAAGAGGGGTATGCTGGTTATATTTGATGCAAAAGGGTGCATGGTGAAGCAAGGAGACAAGGTCATTGCCAAGGGAAGGAAAGAAGGCAAATTGTTCACACTAGATGTTGCTCCTAGACACAACAAGGTATGTTATGTGATGATTGCTAACAAAAGGATTGCAGAGATTGATCTTTGGCACAAGAGGATAGGACATATCAATATTCCCAAGTTAAAAAGAATTTTCAAACGAGGTTTAGTGTAGAGACTACCAAATCTTGAAGGCCAAGATATACATGAGTTTTGTGATGCTTGTCAGCTAGCTAAGTAAGCAAGGAACCCATTTCCAAGGAGTGAGTACATATCCTCTAAGCTCTTGGAGCTTATAAACACAGATGTATGGGGCTTAGCAGAGAGGATTCATTGGGAGGATCTAGGTACTTTGTCACTTTCATTGATGACAACTCAAGAAAGGTATGACTATATGTTATCAAGGAAAAATTAGAGGTGTTTTCATGCTTTCAAACATTTTGGTCCCTTGTTGAGAAAGAATTTGATGCACACATCAAAACACTGAGGTCAAATGGAGGGGGAGAGTACTTCACCAAGGAATTCACAAGGTCCTTGTAGGACAATGGCATTAAGAGGCACTTTACATGCAGGTACAATCCTCAAAAAAATGTTGTTGCAGAGAGGAAGAATAGGCATTTGGTTGAGATAGCTAGATGTCTCATAAATGAAGGTATGCTACCATTCTCTTATTGGATTGAGGCGATGAATATAGATTGCTACTTGTTAAAGAGGGTTCCAATAGGTGGTGTGCACAGCTTGACTCCACATGAAGTCTATTATGGGAAGAAACGAACCATGGAGCACCTCAAGTTATTTGGATGTGTATGCTTTGCTCATGTTCCTAGCGAAGTGAGAACAAAGTTAGAGCCCAAGAGTGAGAAATGTGTGTTCATTGGATAATCAAATGAGCAAAAAGGCTATAAGTGCTACAACCCGCTCTGAAAGAAGCTATATGTGTCAAGAGCTGTTGTGTTTGATGAATCAAGGTCATGGTATGGAGATAAGGGCAAGTCAAAGTTGGATGAAGAGGATCAAGAGGAGTATGCAGACTTTGATGTACAGAATCAACCTCAAGATTCAATCACAATGAGTGGACCAAGATATGACGTGCTTTATTTGGAGGAAGGAAAGAGAAATATGAAGATTGATGATCTTGAATAAATTTCAACACATGATTTGCATCTAATAAAGTTGGTTCAATGAAAGATAGTCTACCCTTATCCTTCAATAATAGATTCTATGTATGGGGTGTACATGGAAGCCAAGTATGAGTTATGCATGGAATCCATGTAATACCTGCATACTTGTTTTGTACTGCAATTCTCGCACTTCAAAAATAAGATGCATTATCAGTCACTATTGTAGTGACATTCTTCGGACCACCCACGCGAGATATATCATGTTCATATATCTTTACAAGAACAACTAAACTTTTCTCTCTAAGAGAAGTATCAATTGCTTTTAAAAACATGCTTCCCTTTAGACATATTACCATGAAATTAATCAGTGGCTTCTTTTGAAAATATGTCCATCCATCTAGTGCTATCCATACATGGGTACATTATGAAGCACTATTTGTTTTCAAATAGCTTCACTTTATCTACATACTCTATTCACATTTTATTATAATCTAGCATGGTGAATCCTTTCCACGTAGTTGACATCAAAGAATCAAATAGGATTACAAAGAACATTGAAATGAATCCCACATGCTAAAAATTCTTGAGTCCATTTAAGATGAACTCAAGAGAATCTTGCTTTGCAAAAGCTATAGGTATTGTGTTTTGTGATTTAGTATGAACAAAGCATGCTGACACATTATTAGATCCATTATTTCTACTAGATTCACCTAGTCCATTATTTCTTGATGTATCTAGATAAAATGGAGTAGATATTTCTTGATTATGCTCAAAACTAGTTTCTAATACTTGAGAAAAAATATCATGAGCATCCTCTGTGTCATTGATACATCTACTCCTTCTTGCTTTACACATGGACCACTTGGAAAGTACTATGAACTTCTCATGCTTTTAAATCTTTTAGATGTGATACCTTAGGATTTACATTTTTTTGTGTAACTTGTAAATTGTACTCATATATCACTATCTAGATCAGAGCATCCCACAATATTATTACATGTACTAAAAAGATGATCTTTTATTCGAGTTGCATTGCCTACATAATGATGTCCAAAACATTTGCATTGCATTGTGAAGACCGTTTTACCCTCTTCATGAATAATCACATATGACCATTCTTTCCCTTTCCCATAATGTTTGCTTTAATGAAGAATTTATATCTATAAAAAGAAAATGTAATTCAGTATCAAATAAGATATGCACTCCACCAGATATATGTCTTAAAATATATAAAAATACTCTTAATCTCACTTAAAGTTTTTAAATCTACTAATATGTGTATTTATCTATGTATCTATTTATTTTTCTACCTTTTCATATAATTAATCAATTTTTTTATCAATGTTGTAAATTGCACAATCAAAATAGATTTTAACTCAAAATCATACACACATATACACATGCACATATTATTATTAAGTAAAAATTAATGTTAATTAGATAATCACAATAGATTAACTCATAATCATATGTGCACATACACTTAACCATACCACTGTGAAGAATCAAGGTTGAGTTAGACAATCACAATAGATTTTAATTCTCAATCATACACACACATACACTCACACTTCCTATTGTGAAGTAAGAATCAATATTGAGTAAAAAAATCACAATAGATCTTAATTCTCAATCATACACACACATATTCTTACACATACTATTGTGAAGTAAGAATCAAGGTTGAGTCAGACAATCACAATAGATTTTCATTTTTCATCATACACACACATACACTTTAACATACTATTGTGAAGTAAGAATCAGTGTTGAGTTAGACAATCACAATAGACTTTAATTCACAATAATACGCACAACAGTTACACATGCCATTGTGAAGTAAGAATCAATGTTGATTCAAAGAATCAATATTTAACATACTATCATTAGGGGAAAAAATGAACACTGAATGGGCCTTTTAGATTAAGGAGTGATTAGTGATGGACCAATTAGAAGAGGGTGGTGGCCACAGTCTATGCCCTATAAAATACTAGGTTGAAGGGTGGAGAGGGGACATATTTCTCCCTTATTTAATGAGCTGCCTCTAGAGAGAGAATGAATCTCGTAACTCAGTTGGGCCCAAAAATTCAAAATTTCTGAAAAGTTAAAAAACTCATCATAACACCTGAAAATGGACCCCCCATTACTTTTTAGGGTCAAAAGTACTCTTTTTGACCCCAAATTCAAAATCCGTGCATGTTTTGAGCTGAAAAAAATGAGTTTTTTCAAAAATACTCAAAAAAGAGTTATTTCCCTCCTAAACCTCACATTTTCATACCCAGGTCCCAAAAAGTCATCTTTTCCCACTGCTTTCACTCTGTAGCACACCATTGAAGCTCCTGTTTCTACACTCCAACCTACCTGCATCTCCTATCTCGAATTACTATTGTAGCTTGAAGACCTTTAGCTTCAATGGCAACATCTAAAGCTTCTAGGCGACCAAAAGATGAAATCCTCACATTAAGATGTCACAATATCAAAGCCACAGATGGGCAGTGGCTATCACATGAGTACTCCAAAGGTGCATGGGTGTACATGCAACCCTCTAGAGTTGGGCCTCATCGAGTTAGAGATCGTGGAAACTTAGATCTTCATTGGAAGGGAAAGTTACTTGGCTTCAAGAAGCATAGAGACAATGGGATGGTTGCTATTGTACAACATGTTTTTACAATGGCAACTATGAAACTTGAAAACTGTAGTAGTATGAGATATCCTGTGAACTGTAAGTATTACTCTACAATATTTTATGTTTTCTTGTGTCGGATATATATCTGAACTATTTAGATATGTTTTTGTTTGTTTCAGATGTATTTCCCTTTGGTGGAAGAGCAACCACTTCATAGTCTTATAGGTACTTTCCAGGCATTGCATGCAGATGTTGGTGCACTAGTCTTTCCAAATATATCTCTTGCTCAACTTTACCATGATAGATTTTTCTTTTACACACATAGATATGTTGTACCCTCTACAATGAATGGTTTTGGAAGGTTAGAGAGAATTGAAGTACATTCTCTTCTTAGCTTGGAGTGGCCAAAACCTGATATATGGTCCGTATCATCTTTGAAGCAAAAGATGGTAATGGATATACATAACTCTTTGAAATTCACAAAAGTGTCTAGGTCTGTAGGTTTGCACTGGTCTTTTCCCATTCATTGTTTTGTATATTTATTCCAAGGATTCTCATTCCAAGAGACTTCCACCATGTTCATGTGTAAAGATATCACATATGAGCAAGTCGAAAGTCTTCTTGGTGAAAATTGGGGTTTGATGGAAGGAATTGCAAAAGGTGATAAATATCTCTGTAAAATAGGTGGAACAGGTATAGCATTTCGATATTTGAAACAACGTACTTCATTATACATCAGATTCTACTATGATCGTTGGATGTGCAAACTTGGCAAATGGATACCATTTCAAAGTTCAGAGGGATCTTTGCATTCATTTGAAATAAAGCTTAGATTGCCCAACAATGAAACAGAAACTATTTTAGTGAATAATCATTGGACCTTGGCTAATCTGAGAGAACACTTGATGATTATGGGGTTTGAAGGACTAACTCAATCCATCTTCAAAATTCAAGGACATAAGGTGAGAAATGTTTCATGTTTTTGTTAAAGTAATCTTTTTGTTATTGTTTATTTTACTTTAATGACTTCAATTTGTTGCAAATTGATTACAGGTGGGCAGAAGAATGGAATACAAAATGAAAGTCCCTGTAGATTGGAGCAAAGAGGGAACAGAGCTCTCATTGTCATAGTTCTTTTGCAACCTGATAATGTCACTTCTTGGGCCCTAGTCATTGTATCTTATGGTTTTTGCACTTTCAAGAACCTTGTAAAAAGTAGGACAATTGATTCATGTTAGATATTGTATATACCTTATTCTCTGCAATGATAATTTCAAAACTTTTGGAATGTCAAAAATTTTGTTCACTACTTTGAAATGTGGTTGCTCATGTTTTTTTCTGTGCATTATTTTGTCATCCGAAACTCATTTTTTGAAATTGCACTTCTTTATTCTATACTTTTAAAAGTGGGCCCAGTCAATTTAAAAACTTGAAACTACTATAAAAATGGCTCTATGTGCTCATTTCTCACATTTGCACTCTCAAAGAGCTAGAAAGCACAGACTGCAAGCCTCTAGAAATCTCGCGCACAAGCAATGGCTGCTAGCACTTCCACTCCATTGAAATCTCCTCGAGATTTATTCATGGAGTTTTTGGAAACTACAGACTACAATGGTCGTACGGATTTGTATGACCTAGTCTGTAGAGTCCCTAATCTTGAAGGGACAATAGCCATGAATTCCGATGTGATCGATGAGATCACAGATTTTATGGAACTCTATATTTTAAGATATGACATAGATATTCCAGCATATGAGTGTAAATGGGTCCCCTGTGACCTGGTTTTTTACATTCATAAAGGAGATGAGGCATTTGCGAAGCGCTTAAAGCGTTTCATGGCGATTGCTGAGGCTTCAGGGCACCTGTTAGATGACACAGTGCCCTTAATTAAACAATTAAATAAGAAAAGGAAAATGGGAAGAAAATATCTTTCCTACATAGCAACAACAATCTTTTTTGTCAATGAGGAGCCCGAACCTTCACCCATGGACCTACCCCATCTTGCTACTGGGGGTTTTGTAGATGACAAGAAGGAACCCCAGACAGAAGCTCTCAACTTATTAGAAGAGAGTCAAAAAATTTCCAGAGAATTTCCTCAAGGAGTAGTGGACAAATTAAAGGAAGCCAGTACACAGAAGAGTCCACCCTCCAACTTAGACCCCGTGGAACCCACTCTACCAGAGGTAGAGATGGAAATGTTTTCAGTTGTACTTGTGGATGGAGAGGAATTTTTGTTCCTGCACGATATTGAGAAGGCATTCGGTCTACGCCTCGACGAATGCCTTAGTATTTTCAGCTCAACCTCGGATGTTCCCATGGACAACACTTCTGACATTATCGAAAAGGCAACAATTCCACTTGGTGAATCAGTTGCGGACACCATTGCATTTGTGTGTGAAGTGATTTTGAGCCATGCCAACCAAGATGCCAGTGAAGAAGATCTAGCCATAGTGTTAGCTCAAAAAATGGTTGGTTTTAATGCACTAATGTGGATCTAGTTGGCAGGAAAATATGTTTGATTGCAGGTATTTGAAGAGTTAATCAATTGGATGAAAGGTATTTGCAAACTACATGGCTACATCTTGCTCAGAGGGGAATTTCCCAATGAAGTTACATTTGCCAGCTTGCTTTCTTTACATGAGACAGGATTAACTTTGAGAAATGGCAGGAGATTGCACTCATGTCTACAAAACTTTCTGCTTGGAAATGATGTATTGGTTGCAAATGCACTTATCTCTATGTATGGCAAGTGTGGCAGTGTTAATGATGCAATGAAAATATTCAGGGGACTTGAAGGAAAAAATGTGGTGACTTGGACTATTGTCATGTCAATTTGCAAACAGAATAATTGGTACACATCCTGCAGCTCACTTTTCAAGGAGATGCAGCAAAAGGGTGTTGTTCCAGACAAGCTATCTTTTGAGATCATGATTGATGCCGTATCTGAATCTGAAGTTTTCAGTGAGGCTCACTTGCTTCACCTTTATGCTGCAATTGAGGATCTAGACTCAAACATTGATGTAGCAAACTCTCTAATTCACATGTATGGTAAACTATGCAGTTTGGAAGATGCATTATCAATCTTTTACAAGTTGGATACTTGGAACAAGCAGAGCTTTATCAATGTCTTGAATCCTTGTGCTAACTTGCTGGCTATTCCAGAGGGTCTGATGATTCACAGTTCAATGGTTAGTGATGATATAGCACTAGACAAGCTTTTGGGAAATAACCTAATTAATCTATATGGTAAGTGTGGCCATGTGGATAATGCTCGATGGGTGTTTGACAAACTGGATGAAAGGGATACTTTCTCCTGGAGCATCATGATCAATACATATGCTCAACATGGGCAGGGGGTGAAGAACACGTGGAGAGTGTCTATGTGTATCGGTCGATTGTAGGCCCTAGGAGTGATCTTCCTCCAATTGTAATTGCACTATAATCTGCCAATAGTAGAAGCTCGAGATACGGGACAGTCCATATGGGGATGAGGCTCTCCTTGCTGGAATTAATCGCTATGAATATATGAGATCTCTATGGATGTCAGGATGCCATGTGACCATGCGAGGCTGCATGTCCTTAGCATCTTCAAAACAGGGAAGTCTGGTCGTGGAAGTTATCAAGAAACAGGGAAATGTGGGGGCAGGTCCGTTTTTTTCCCTCTGACAAGAGAAACCGAAAAAGGGGGTGTGGAGGTTACGCAAAAAAATGTATGGGGGGACCCCTTCAGTTTTTTCGGATGTTTCTGCTCAAGGGAATGGAGGGTAGGGCGGTGGTCTGCTGCCTCCTGTAAGACGTCGACAGAGAAGGGAGGGGTTATGCCCCTTTATGTCCACACCGGGAGAATCGCTTTTGGAGTTTCCTTGTGGAAGGGAGTACGTGTATATAGTAGCAAGAAGGGGGATTTTTCTGAGGGCAGCTACGTAGGAGAGGAGCGCAACGAGAGAAGGAAGGAGGGTATTGGATTTGCTGGTGAAGAGAGGGCAGGACACGAGGTCACGGGCAGCATACAGAAGGAGGGGTGACTATACCATTCTCTCTCGCTCTGGTCATTTTTTTGACATACAAGGGGGCTTCATCAGATGCCCTATGTTCTCTGTGTGTGTGCTGGAGGAATATCAAGCAAAGGGAGGAGGTCATCTTCAAGGAATCAAGTGGGAAGCTGCAAGGGTGATCGAGTTTTCTTTTTGGCACGATCAATTGGGGACATCTGTGGAAGCTATGCTACCATCTCATTGCTGCGGGCACCCGGTTTGAAGGGCCTAAAAGTTCTGGTCGCTGAAGGACTTGATCAAAGAAAAGGACGCATGTATAATGTTTTTGAGTAAGTGAATATGTGTACCCAATTTCTTTCGCCTAACAACACTAATGCATTAGTCTTGAATTTTGCCTTGCACACCTCTTTCCAAACTCTGTACAAGGAAGGTTCAACACATATAGATTGTATGTTGAATTAATATGCGAAAAGATGGGAGATGTCAAGTGTTCAAGAGATTAATATAGCCCTCTCTTTCGCTGCAATGTTTAGCCTTGCACGAGTATATTGCTTCCATGATACACGATCGTCAAGCACTGCCCAGTAAATCGATAGATGCCTTTTGTGGTGATTTTGCTGAGAGTTCTATCATAAAGATGAGCAGTAAAAACATGGCACAATCATCTGAGATATGGCCCAATTTCTGTGAACTACGTTGCACACGTTTCCAAAGGAATTTTACAACTTAATAATAATAACACATCATTACAATTCTTATAATGGAATTGAATTCAGTTTCAAAAAATGCTTATGATGATTAAGTAGAGTCTTGTTGAACAATTTTGCGGGGGTTGTCGACAACATTAAGATGGAGATAGAGGGTTATTGTTCGGTTGGCCCAAAATGTGGAGCATATGATTTCAAAACAACCACTCATTCCAAGTGTTGGGATGGTTGCTCTGTATTGAGAAGATCCTCTGACATATCCTAAGAGTTTCTTTTGGCTCTAAAGGTTAGTTGCACTACTCTTGGGTCATACTCTATGTGCCTAAAAGATCAGAAGTAGTTGCGGTGATAAAGCTATTCAATCCTTCTAAGTCATGATAATCTCAAAACATAGATTCTACAGGTACAAGTGTGAGAGGGCATATCTTGCAATGCACTGAGCAAGAAATGATTTTTGCCATATAACTCCATGAAATAAGCAGGGCTATTTGATCTCTATCCGCTCTCTGAATAAATCATTGGTTTGAAGTTGGAATCCGGGAAAATATAGACAAAAAATTTCAATTGTTCCCTTGAATATGAAGCCTCCACTTGACACGTTCTAGAGCAAACCTTATTCCGTGGATAATGGGCTTATCTACCGCGGACATGGTTAGACTTAAAAGGTTTGACCTCATGAAATGCTAATGTCTATTCGATTGGCTAATAGGATAGGGATATGCTTTTGGGGGCGCACATGGTTCTTGGCTTTATTTCCTTGCCTCTTTCGATTATGAAAAGAGATATAATAAAAAAAGAAAAAAACAACTAAGTCCATGGTAAGCGTCGAAGAAGACTAGAAATCGTGGAAAATTAGGAAAAATCGGTTCTTTAGACCTTGTATTTATTCGATCGATGCACTTCAATGACCGCAAGCATCAAAGACAAGGGGTTTGGCGTAGGGCTCACCGGTTTTAGGGAACAGATGAGCATAGTGCATAGACATAGGAAGGATCCATTGCGAGATAATTGTGGACTCTAGGTAATCCAAGTGGACCAATTGCGAGGGGTTAAGCAGAATAAAGGCTTTCACAATCCTCTTTTCCTTGGGCTTAGGACCATTTCATTTTGGTGCGTTTGCCGGGAACATATGAGCTAGTACATATACAAAGGAAGGATTCCTTGAGGGATAATTATGTGCTCTAGGTAATCCAATTGGACCGATTCCGAGGGGTTTGAACAAAATAAAACCTCGTATAATCACTTTTTCCTTGGGCGCAAGACCCATAACATTTTGGTGCGTTTGCCGGGAATAGCTTGGTACGTCTCTATAAGAGAGTGCCATAGGTTCGCCTAGCGCCACAGGTTGGCTGAGCTTGCGGACCCCAAGATCTAGTACATGAGCGAGGGGAGCTCATCGTCAGGAGCAACACAAACTCAAAGAGAGGAACGCGCTCAGAGAAGAGCCCTTGAAAGAGAAAGGAGAAGGTGGGAACCGCCAGGTGAGTGGACCTCGATTGGTTCGAAGAAATCAGCCAAAAACGTGTACTCCCGTAGGAGAGTCGCGAATCAAGTGCCAAAGTTTGAAGGAGGGATCCTGAGGCCACGTGCATTGGCTCAGCGGATTTCGGTTCACTTGGGGGAATTCACCAAGTTTTCAGGTACTTGGACGAAGATCCGGATAGTTTTATCCAGTTGTTTGAGGTTACTTGTGAGGCCAATGACGTAGTGGACCAGGATCAAAGGTTGAGAATTTTTCCGGCTATTCTCCGTGATGAGGAAGCCAATTGGTATGGGAATCTGACACCACAAGAGCGTGGAACTTATCAGATGCTCAAGGAAGCCTTCTTGGCAAAGTTTCGACGACAAGGCTTCCAAGATAGATTGGCCCAACAAATGGATTATTTGCGACAGGGAGTCAATGAGAGCATCGATAACTACATTCAGAGAATGGAAACGTTGGTAAGAAAGATGGGCGCGAATGCCCCGAATGATGAGACATTGAAACGAAGATTCATTTCGGGATTGAGAGATCCTACGGCACAGCAGCATATCAGCCTGACAAGACCTGCGACTTTAATGGATGCTAAGGAACAAGCGAGGCTTTGGGAGGAAGTACAATTATGCCAACAAAGGAAGATGGAGCTCTTATATGAGCCAATGGGAGGCCCAGGAAACATACCGATGAAAGACCCTGGCCAAGGAAGTCCCGCCTTGATGACCCCAGCTTTTGTAGCCACCACTAGTACGCCAGGCGAGGTAAAGCCTGGGCTAACCGAAGAACGAATATTAGAGTTGGTCACACAAGCTATAAAAGCTGCCACAATAACCCAGGAAACATACACAGTAAAACCAGAGGTGACTACGAACCCGAATCAAGTGTTCCGATCAAATACATGGTATGGAAAGTGCCATGGTTACGGCCATTTGGCTTCAGAATGCCCTACAGTCTCGAGAGTATTCACAGATAGATCACCACCTAGGATGCGTTGCACTTTTTGTGGAAGAACAAATCACACGGAGGACGGATGTTACAACAAGAGAGCCTATGAAGAGAGGACCATGAAATCAGGAGACACAAGAGAAAGACCTTACACGGGATTGCCCGCTCAAAGTGTACCACCTACATCTCGTTGGGAAAACAGACCTACTTATGGATATGGTGCTCAGGGTCAAGGAGGAGACTATCCAAGAGGAGCCGCGCGTGATCAAAGAAGAGATGGTCCAATCCAGTGCTGGAGATGCCATGGCTTTGGCCATACTCAATCTAGATGTCCAAACGAAAAGAAACCAATTGATTATACCCCACTATGTAGGTACTGTAGTGGGGAGGGCCACTTTGATGAAGATTTTCCAAAACGAAGAGCTGCCGCCGGCAAGGAAAAAGGACCAGTAGGGTCCTCGAACTATGTTGATACTCAGATGCATTCCACATCAAGAGCTCAAGAGCACGTTCCTACGATCGGAGTAGTGTTCAAGACACCGAACCCTCAAGAAGGCTCTAGCTCGTCAATGCACTTTGTGGATGCGTACGAGGCCAAGAAACCACACAAAGATCCAACTGTGGCCGTAGTCACAAAGACTCAAGAGTATTCGAAGAAGAATCCAGGAGGCGAAGGTGAAGAAGGGAGTCAAGAGAAGAGCGTTGAGCGTGAAGAGGTAGAAAACCAAGTTGGAGGATTTGCTTAGCAGCAAGAACTTGAGGATGGGGAAGAGATTGAGATTCTTCCACCAGTGACCAAGGAGTTTGTGCCGGGCATAGCACCATTCCCTGAAAGATTGAAAGCTCCTAAGATTAGAAAGGAAAGACAAAGTTCGGAAGAAGTAGATATTGTAAAGTTGCTTGTTGACACGGAAGTCACGCTGGATATTGGCACATTGCTAAAATGTTCACCTGTTTATAGGAAACAATTCTACAACGAATATATTAAGAAGCCGAGGAAAGCTCGAGATAAAAAGAGACAAGATAAGGATGTCCAAGGAATCATTCAAAGTATTACGACGCAAATCGATTCGAATGCTCCAGCTGTGACGGTCGAGATTAAAGGATATGCAGTCCCTGGTGCTCAGTTAGATAGTGGACGTGGGGTCAGAGCTACGAGACAAAGTACGAGATTGTATTAAAACGACACTCAAAAATTTTAGCAAGGCCTTTGCATGGTCATACAGTGATTTGAGAGGAATTGATCCCCGAATCTGCCAACATTATATAGACTTGGAAGAAGGCACACGACCAATATGTCAACCACTTAGGCGGACAAATCCAGTCTACTCGGAATTGATCAAGTTGGAATTGACCAAATTATTGGAGGCAGGATTCATATATCCCATCGCATCCAGTGAATGGGTATCACCAATTGTAGTTGTTCCGAAGAAAAATAAGAAAATCCGTATTTGCATAGATTATCGAAAGTTGAACGAGCGCACAAAGAAGGATCACTTCCCCTTGCCGTTCACTGATCAAATCTTGGACAGAGTGGCTGGCCATAAATTGTACTCATTTTTGGATGGTTTCAGTGGATACAACCAGATCCAAATCCATGAAGAGGATCAATCAAAAACTACTTTCACGACAGAATGGGGTACGTATGCATATCGTGTGATGCCATTCGGATTATGCAATGCACCGGCCACATTCCAGAGAGCAATGATAGCTGCATATCAAGACTACTTGCAGGATTGGATGGAGATATTTCTCGATGACTTTGCGATCAGAGGCGACGATGAAAACATGATGGAGAGGATCGAAGCTATTTTAAGAAGAAGCATTGAAAAAGGCATCGCATTAAATCCTGAAAAGTGTACATTTGGAGTACGAAGAGGATTGCTTCTGGGACATGTTATTTCCGAAAAAGGAATCGCGGTTGACGAGGATAAAGTGGAAAAAATTGGACAACTTCCACCTGCGCAAAACTTGCGACAACTCAGAGGATTTTTGGGCCATGCGAATTATTATCGACGTTTTATATTAAATTTTGCATCCATAGCGGCACCACTGACGAATCTTTTGAGGAAAGACCAACAATACCAATGGACTGGAGAGTGTCAAGTTGCATTCGACTCGATCAAAGAAAGATTGATAAATGCACCGATTTTGGTAGCACCCGACTGGACGAAAGAATTCCATGTGCATACCGACGCTTCTCATACTGCGGTTGGAGTAGTACTATGCCAAGCCGATGAAAAGAAGTTGGACCACCCTATTTATTACGCAAGTCGCAA
The DNA here is from genome assembly GCA_020310875.1 of Ceratopteris richardii. Taxonomy (NCBI): domain Eukaryota; kingdom Viridiplantae; phylum Streptophyta; class Polypodiopsida; order Polypodiales; family Pteridaceae; genus Ceratopteris; species Ceratopteris richardii. The sequence continues at coordinate 159,947,496 of CM035422.1, forward strand.
TTTGAATAGCACTGAGAGGAACTATACGACTACGGAGAAGGAATGCCTCTCGATGATCTTTGCGGTGAACAAGTATCGGCATTACTTGATGGGAAAGCATTTCACGTTTTATGTGGATCATGAAGCCCTTAAGTATATCATTAATAAACCAGAGTTATCAGGGCGATTGATGAGGTGGATGCTACTTCTCCAAGAATTTCAGTTCACAGTGGTAACCAGACCAGGCAAAGCACATATATTGGCTGACCATTTATCTCGAATTGTTAATGAGGAGCCAATCTCTGGTGTGCCCGACGATGCTCCTGATGGGAATCTATTCCAGGTTGAAGCTAAAGTACCTTGGTATGCCGACTTGGTGAACTTCTTATGCACTACTAAATATCCGCCAGGAGCAAGCAAGAGAGAGAAGCAAAAACTGTTAGCATTGGCGAAGCACCATAGCATTATTGGGGGGCAACTCTATCAATATTTTGTTCATGAGAGCATTTATCGGAGGTGTCTCGAGGAAGAAGAAGCAAACCTAGTGTTGAGGGCTTTGCATGACGAACCTTGCGGTGGGCATTTTGCTGGTGAACTGACGGCAAGAAAGATTTTATTGGCTGGGTATTGGTGGCCCACGCTGTTCAAAGACTCGCACACATACTGTAAGAAATGTGACAGATGCCAACGAATGGGCAAACCCACATTAGCACATGCTGCTCCTCTTACGCCGGTGTTGGCTCTTAAGCCATTTGAGAAGTGGGGAATTGATTTTGTGGGGCCTATTGATCCTCCCTCACGACGAAGATCCAATAGGTATATCTTGGTCTGTACTGACTATGTTACCAAGTGGGTGGAAGCCAAAGCTCTGAAGACTGACCGAGCTGTTGATGTAGCTAAATTTTTGTATGAACAAATTATCACTCGATTCGGATGCCCGTTGGAAATAGTGAGTGATAGAGGAACACATTTTGTCAATGAACTGATCGAAGAATTAATGGAATTATATAAGATCAAACATAGAAAAAGCACTCCGTATTACCCGAGAGCAAATGGACAAGTGGAGGTCACCAACAAAATTCTTGAACAGATTCTAACAAAGACAGTAGCTGTGCATAGGAGAGACTGGGATGAGAGACTTTTGGAAGCCTTGTGGGCATATCGAACATCCTACCGAGTGACGACCAAGAGCACTCCGTTCTACCTAGTATATGGCGAGGAAGCCATCTTCCCCATCGAAAAAGAAGTTCCGACATTAAGAGTGGCCATCGAAGCCAGGTTGGGCAAGGAAGAGTCATTAAAGGAGAGGTACATACTGTTGGAGCAAGTCTATGACAAGCCTAAGTATTGGCTTGAGTCTCACAAAGTCATTAAAGAAGCTTCAAAATGAAGACTATGTAAAGTTCACTTGTGAACTACCTCTTGTAACTTTTGAAGAGTTTACTTAATGTAAAAGTAAGAGAATCTTAAGTGGTTGAGCCCACATGATCAAGAATGGAAAGAGGAGCCACGAATTCGTGATTTGTGGTAGGTAGAGAATCAAATCAATCATTGATTGATTGGAGAGTGATTGAGGGAAGTTAGCCTCCCAAACTCAACTATAAATAGATGGCAGTTTTAGTCGTGGTTAGAGAGACCTATGTGAAGACCTCCAAGAGCTGAGCTTTATGCCATATCAAGGTGTGATTACAAGGCACACATATGTATCAGTAAGTCATTGTATTGTACAAGCAATATACTTTCATTTTCATGATTATTTGAGTTCATCTTTCCATGTTCTTGTGATGTGTACTACTCACTGCCATTACTTCAGTTTTTCTCAGTCAGCTTGCAGAGATTGTTTCTCTGCACTTGGTTCATCATTTTCAGTGATTTAACTTGGTAAAGTTAGCTCTATAAGTCTATTATATGCTCACAAATTTTCATGTCATTTGGATGTTGGAATCTTCAGTTATGATCATTTGAAGTCAACAGGGTATGTTCATCTTCACTTCTCTGTCAGGTACCCGACTTTTTCAGTCATCTTGTCAGAGTTATTTCTCAGTGTTTACTCATCCAAATTCAGTGATTTTAAGCTTGTTGGATTCAGCTTACTGTCTAGTATAAGCATACAAATTTTCATGATCATTGGATTCTTACATCTTGAGTTATGTTAATTTTTCTACTCACTGGTCTATTTCTGTAGCAGCCCGTGAAAATCGGGATGATGTCATCACTTGTTAAAAGTCATTCTCAGTGTGTGGTTTGTTATTTTTGATGCGATTACTCTCTAAAGTTAGCTCTTTAAGCTACCTAGCCTTCCCCAAGAGGAATTAATCTAATTGCTGCTGTGCTCAGAGAATTATGTAAAACACTCGACAGGTGTATCAACCAAGAATAGCAAGTTTTCACCTCTGAGCTAACTCCAACTTATCTGTTTTGATCTATCTTTTTGAGAGTGATCTTCCAAGGTACATAGGGTGTCTAATACATCCATTGGCAAGCTAAAAGGGCCCACCATCTACTCCTGGAGTTCATTTGGCTGGTGTAGAGCAAAGATTTTGCAACACCTCTTCATCTTCAACACATACCTATCCATCTCTTCACAGTGGTATCAGAGCAAGGTTGGACAACATGGCAGATGGATTTCCTTCATCAATTGACAAATTGGATAGAGGTAATTACTCAGCTTGGTCATTAAGGATGGAAGCTTATCTCCAAGGTAGAAGTTTATATGGTTATGTGGCTGGAGATGAAGTTATGCCAAGTTTCAGGAACAAATGTCAACCAACACAAGAAGAGCAAGAAAGATTGAGCACATGGTGCTCCAAGGATGCACTTGCAAGGTCTTATCTCCTCAACTCTATCTCAGATTTTTTGTTGCCTCACATTAGAAGTTGTAAGACATCTCAAGAAGTGTGGGATGCACTTGAAGCTTTCTTTGCTTCAAGTACTAAAGCTAGGAAGCATCAACTATGGCTGGATTTCACAACTCTCAAGAAGGCTCCCAAACAAAATGTGACTGATTTTGTCACAAAGCTCAAGGACATAGCAGATCAGTTGGGAAGCATTGGAGAGGTAATAGATGAAGAGCAAATTGTAAGGCAGGTCATCAATGGCTTGAAGGCAGATGACAAGTGGGAAGCATTCACCACAGCTATGGATTTGTACATGGACATGCATGTACCTGATTTCAACGCACTCATTGGACAATTACTTACTCAAGAGGCAAAGCTTATCAAAAATGGAGAAAGCTCTAAAGGTAATCAATCTTCAGCTTTATACACGGATAAAAGCAAGTCTAAAGATAACAAAGGAAAGGCAAAGAAAGTGGATGATGAAGCAGGTACATATCAAGCTAACTATGCAGGTAGAGGAAGACATGGCAGAGGTAGAGGAAGAGGAGGTAGACAAGGGAGGGGGAGATCCCAAGACTCCAACTCATGTTCTATTTGTGGATTAACTAATCATACAACTGAAAATTGCTTTAGGAATTCCAGGAATCAAAGAGGCAGAGGATACAATAGAGGAAGTTATGGCTACTCAAGAGGAAGGTTCAACAACTACCATGGCAACTACAACAACTACAATCATTCAAACTATCAAGGAGGCTACAAAGGAAGGAGAGACTACAATAACTACACAGAAGACTCAAACAAAGAGGATTCATTATTGATCATGAACATGGCTATGCCACAAGGTAAATCTGATGAGCATATTTTCTACATAGATTCAGGTTGTTCAAATCATGTGGCAGGAAATGTGGCACTCCTATCAGATTTAGAAGATCCAAGGAATAAGCATGAGGTACAAACAGGAGATGATACAAAACATCCTGTGGAGAAAATAGGCAATGTCAAAGCACCTGATGGAAACATCAACCTACTCAGTAAGGTACTCTATGTCCCTACCATTACAAAGAATTTGATAAGTGTTGGGCAGATAGTAGAGAAAGGGTTGCAAGTCAGGTTCACAAAGGCAGGAGCATTTGTTGAAGATCCAAGTCAAGGATTCAGAAGAATTGCAAAAGGTGAAAAGACAGGTAGATTGTTCACATTTGAATTACAGGACACTAGAAACATTGCTCTCTTTAATTATGGCAGTCAGACACTCACAGAATTGGAAGTATGGCACAAAAGGTTAGCACATATTGGTGAAAGGTCATTAAAGCAAATTTGCAGGGACCAAAGTGTACTTGGACTCCCTAACTTGTCAAAACAACATATGATTTATAAGTGTAGTGCATGTCAGTTTGGAAAGTCTCACAGGTTACCATTCATGAAGAAAGGTTATATGCATGGAGATCTCTTGGAGTTGGTTCATACAGATGTATGGGGACCTAGCAAGGAAGCTTCAATATCAGGATCAAGGTATTATGTTTCCTTTATTGATGATTGCAGCAGATGGACTATCCTATTCTTTATGAAACACAAAGATGAAGTTTTTTCATGTTTCAAAAGATATTTGGCTCTTGTGGAGAATCAAACAGGTAAATCACTAAAAAGGCTAAGGTCAGATGGAGGGGGAGAATACTTCTCCCATGATTTTGATTCTTTTCTTCAAGAAAGAGGAATCAAAAGAGAGGTAACTACAAGGTACACTCCTGAGCAAAATGGAGTGGCAGAAAGGAGGAATAGGACAATTGTTGAAGCTGCAAGGTCTATGTTAAATGAAAAGCATTTACCTAATTACTTATGGGCTGAGGATGTATCTACAGCCACTTACTTGATGGGATGACTCCATATGAGGCTTGGAATGGAAGAAGGCCAAGCTTAGATCATTGTAAAATTTTTGGATGTATTGCTTTTGCTCATGTTCCTTCACAGGTTAGAGGCAAGATGGATCCAGAAGCAGAAAGGTGTGTATTTATTGGATATGACAACAATCAAAAGGGCTACAGGTTATACAACCCTACCAACAAAGGATTCTTGGTAAGCAGAGATGTAGTTTTTGATGAGAACAATTCATGGTATGAAGATTCATGCAGGAAGGTCAATTTACCATATGATCTTGAAGAAGATTTTCCAAAGCTTGGTAGAGAACAATCAAAGATTGAAGAACAAGACACCTCAGAGGATGATGAAGAATGTCAGATGGAAAAGATCAAAGCATGGAAGTCTAAAGGTAAAGCAAAATTGCAGGAACTTGGACATGAGGCAGAATCATCACATCATGGCCTAAGAAGATCTATGAGGGAAAAGAAAAAACCAGAAAGGTATGGGTTTGACACCTCATTAGTAACTAAACATTCTATCTACATAGCACAGGACATAAACCAAGAGGAGCCATCATCATTTGAAGAGGCCAAAGCAAAAACAGAATGGAAGCATGCAATGAAGGAAGAGATTGAAGCACTCGAGGAAAACAACACTTGGGATTTGGTGCCCAAGACTTCATCCATGAAGGTAATAGGCTCAAGATGGGTCTATAAACTCAAGAAGAATTCTGATGGTTCCATTAACAGGTATAAGGCAAGGCTTGTGGCAAAAGGCTTTGCACAAACTCAAGGAATTGATTATGAGGAGACATTCTCTCCTGTGGCAAAGATGCCTACTATTAGGGTTTTGCTTAGTATTGCCTCTTCCAAGAATTGGAAGATACTTCAACTAGATGTAAAGAATGCATTCTTGAATGGTTGGATAACAGAAGAGGTATATATGGCACAACCACCTGGTTTTGAGAGTCAAGTTTATCCTGATTATGTGTGTAAACTTAACAAAGCATTGTATGGTCTCAAGAAAGCTCCAAGAGCTTGGAATTTCAGGCTTGTTTCATTCTTGCAGGACAAAGGCTTTCAACCAAGCAAGGCAGATCCTTCACTCTTTATTAAAAAGAGTAATTCCGAGGTCATCTACCTATGTGTATATGTAGATGATATTATATTGACAGGAAATGATGCAGATGGTATGAAGAAGATCAAAGATCAGATGAGAGAAGAGTTCAAGATAAGTGATTTGGGTTCACTTACCTACTTCCTAGGTTTGGAAGTTGTCTACAAAGATCATGGTTTGTTTCTCACTCAAAGAAAGTACATTAAGGACATGTTGGCAAAATTCAAGATGCAAGATTGTAAGATTGCAGGTACTCCAATGGAGGTTAATCACAAATTGAGCTCACATGAAGGTGAACTCATAGAGGACATCACATCATATCAAAGTCTAGTGGGTAGTCTCAACTATGCCACATTGACAAGAGTAGATATATGTTACAGTGTGAGTGTGCTAAGCCAATTTATGCACACACCAAGGAAACCACATATGTATGCTGCCAAAAGGATACTCAAATATCTCAAAGGAACCATAAATGGACTTTACTATCCTTATGTATCTGATTTAGGTTTGAAGCTATTTTTCTGATGCAGATTGGGCTGGCTCCAAGGAAGATAGAAGGAGCACTTCAGGTTATCTTACCTTTGCAGGTTCAAAGCTTATTTCATGGTCATCCAAGAAGCAACCCACAGTTGCTCTCTCTTCTACTGAAGCTGAATATAGAGGTCTTGCCATAGCTACACAGGAAGCTATGTGGATGAAGACATTGTTCAAAGATCTTGGATTGGAGTTTGGAACTCCAACTATTTTTGGTGACAATATGAGTTCTATTCACTTGGCTGCTAATCCTATTTTTCATGCAAGGACTAAACATATTGAAGTTCATTATCATTATGTACGAGAGAAGATCCTAAGCAAGGAGATTCAAATATCATATGTGTCCACTCATCAACAATGTGCAGATATTCTAACTAAAGCATTGGATGGTACAAAGCTTTGCAAATTCAAGGCTATGATTGGTTTGCAGGTAATCTTGGAAGATTGAAGACCTCAAGCATACCTGGCTTGAGGGGGAGCTGTTGGAGCAAGTCTATGACAAGCCTAAGTATTGGCTTGAGTCTCACAAAGTCATTAAAGAAGCTTCAAAATGAAGACTATGTAAAGTTCACTTGTGAACTACCTCTTGTAACTTTTGAAGAGTTTACTTAATGTAAAAGTAAGAGAATCTTAAGTGGTTGAGCCCACATGATCAAGAATGGAAAGAGGAGCCACGAATTCGTGATTTGTGGTAGGTAGAGAATCAAATCAATCATTGATTGATTGGAGAGTGATTGAGGGAAGTTAGCCTCCCAAACTCAACTATAAATAGATGGCAGTTTTAGTCGTGGTTAGAGAGACCTATGTGAAGACCTCCAAGAGCTGAGTTTTATACCATATCAAGGTGTGATTACAAGGCACACATATGTATCAGTAAGTCATTGTATTGTACAAGCAATATACTTTCATTTTCATGATTATTTGAGTTCATCTTTCCATGTTCTTGTGATGTGTACTACTCACTGCCATTACTTCAGTTTTTCGCAGTCAGCTTGCAGAGATTGTTTCTCTGCACTTGGTTCATCATTTTCAGTGATTTAACTTGGTAAAGTTAGCTCTATAAGTCTATTATATGCTCACAAATTTTCATGTCATTTGGATGTTGGAATCTTCAGTTATGATCATTTGAAGTCAACAGGGTATGTTCATCTTCACTTCTCTGTCAGGTACCCGACTTTTTCAGTCATCTTGTCAGAGTCATTTCTCAGTGTTTACTCATCCAAATTCAGTGATTTCAAGCTTGTTGGATTCAGCTTACTGTCTAGTATAAGCATACAAATTTTCATGATCGTTGGATTCTTACATCTTGAGTTATGTTAATTTTTCTACTCACTGGTCTATTTCTGTAGCAGCCCGTGAAAATCGGGATGATGTCATCACTTGTTAAAAGTCATTCTCAGTGTGTGGTTTGTTATTTTTGATGAGATTACTCTCTAAAGTTAGCTCTTTACGCTACCTAGCCTTCCCCAAGAGGAATTAATCTAATTGCTGCTGTGCTCAGAGAATTATGTAAAACACTGGACAGGTGTATCAACCAAGAATAGCAAGTTTTCACCTCTGAGCTAACTCCAACTTATCTGTTTTGATCTATCTTTTTGAGAGTGATCTTCCAAGGTACATAGGGTGTCTAATACATCCATTGGCAAGCTAAAAGGGCCCACCATCTACTCCTGGAGTTCATTTGGCTGGTGTAGAGCAAAGATTTTGCAACACCTCTTCATCTTCAACACATACCTATCCATCTCTTCACACATACAACTGGTCAAGCTGGAAGAAAAGAGACTCATTGCACAACAAAGTTTGGAAGCTATTCAGAATAGACGTAAGGAGAGGCATGACAAGAATCTCAAGACCTATGCGATTCAAGAAGGGGATTTGGTACTAGTTTATGATAGTAAATATTATAAATTCCCGGGGAAGTTACAGACAAGATGGGCAGGACCGTTTAAGGTGGTGGAACTCAATTCCAATGGTTCCATGGAAATTCAAGATTTAGGAGGAGAATATGCTCCCGTGAAGGTTAACGTGCTTCGAGTTAAACCATATTTCAAGTGATATTAAGACGAGAGAAGCCAGACGAAATCCAAACGAAATGACGAAGTAGACTCCTTGTACATACATGTATAGTATTATATATATATATATATATATGCGCATACGTAAGCTATGATTTGTGTGTCATAAATATCCTTCCTTGCTAGCTCAAGAATTTTGGACTTCTAATTATTTTTCTTGTGTTGCGCAGAGACTGTTAGGAGCTAAGTAACAGAATGGCAGATCAAATAACGCAACTCTACTTGTACGAGCTAAGGATATATTTCTCGGACCAAACATTCGCCCGCATGGACATAGATGTCGACGACTTTGAGACGGAATATGATGTAGAGGAAGCACATTGGCTGGTATGCTTTATAAACCAGGGTTTGGGTGTTGCATTTTACATTGAGTGTTTTGAGGAATACCTGACTCGACATGTAGGATGGGCGGGAGATCGATATTACTATTTCGATCCTTCGAGGGAAATGCCTAACGAGGAAAACGATATCACGTGGGCTTGGGCAGATGTGCTAACGCTAGGAAGTGATGACGGAGCTCCTGAAGTTGAGCCTGACTCGCCTTAGGGAAGTTTTCGGGATGCGAGTACGATGTGAGACTACATGAGACATCCCGGAGACTCACATTCTAGGACACCTAGGGATAGGTATACGAGGGACTAAGGCATAGCTGGCTGTAGTTACCTAGTGAAAAGTCAACTCGATGAATACATATGTAGTGTCTGTAATTGAGAGAATGGAGTGAAGAGGTGGTTGATCTGTCAAAGGCTAGTGTGTATATGTTTTGCATGCATGTGTGGGAAAAGTGGGAAAGTCCCTTTCTTCCTCTCCCTAATTCTCAGGACTTGGGTGAACTAATTGACTATGAAAAAAAAAAAAAAAAAACGAAAATGATAAGAAAAATATTGTGTTGTTGTGATCGTACCAATGCGCTATGGTGGGCTAGTAGGTGGGTGGGTTTATCCTCGCCGGGTGGTTAGGACCACGAGCCGCAGCTAGTTTCGCCATAGGCTTGGGAGGTATATGTTTGTGTCTTAGCTACGCGCCATAACGGGTTGGTAGGTAGGTGGAGCCATCGTGGCTGGGTAGTCACGACCACGAGCCGTATCCAGCTTCGTTATGGGCTAGCTGATATATGTTATGTGTTATCATTGTGTCTTTGTGTGTTGTGCGCTGCATTGCATTGGTAGATGGGTGGAATCAACCTGATCGGGTGGTCAGGTCCACGAATCGCATCCAGTGACAATGTAGGCCAACGTGTGATTAAAATAAAATTTTCATATGAAGTTATTCCCCACTCCTGAGGGGGAGAGAGAGAGAGGAGAGGGCGATGATCGCCTGGAAGGGAACGTTATTTGCTTGTGTGATTGGTATGTGCTGGCTTGCGACAGATCAGCTCACTTTGAATCAACATTCTTGAAGGCACGGAGACTCTATATGTACTTATGGATGAGGCTTTAGCGAGGTAATGCAACGGTCTTGCTTTATAGCTTGTGTGCTCTATCTGAGGGTTTTTCTAGTATGTGTGACACTCTAGGGTTCTGATGTATGCCTTTACTTGCACTCGAGTTTCGATGGCTTTTGTAGGACGACGATGGGGATTCTTTGGGAACGTCTACTCATGGAATGATTGTACATAGCGAATAGTAGATGCAATAATGGGGTATGCATTTTGGGTATTTTTGCATCTCTGATTGGATTCATTTCAGTTGTTGTTGTTTATTTCGGTATTTTCTTTTCTGTTTTCCGCAATGGTAGTTGCATGTGTAAAACATGGAAAGGTATGCATGTGTTATTTTGGTTGAGACCATTTTCCTTAATGGAATGTATGAGCAAATTGATGCATGGCTGAAATGGAATTGCATATATGTGCATGTTCTTGGATCATTTAGAAGTGACTGATTTGTATGTATTCATGAGTGATTTTTTTTAGCACTAATAGCTTCAATGAGTGCAGGTTCAGTGGAAGTGACGACTCGATGAAAAGTTATGTGAACCAATTGAAAACTGACCTGTTCATGATTGTTTGGATTTTATTGCAGCATGTAGTGGCTTGTCGAGGACGACTTCGCAATTAAGAAGAGGGGAGTATGTTAGCTCAGAAAATGGTTGGTTTTAATGCACTAATGTGGATCTAGTTGGCAGGAAAATATGTTTGATTGCAGGTATTTGAAGAGTTAATCAATTGGATGAAAGGTATTTGCAAACTACATGGCTACATCTTGCTCAGAGGGGAATTTCCCAATGAAGTTACATTTGCCAGCTTGCTTTCTTTACATGAGACAGGATTAACTTTGAGAAATGGCAGGAGATTGCACTCATGTCTACAAAACTTTCTGCTTGGAAATGATGTATTGGTTGCAAATGCACTTATCTCTATGTATGGCAAGTGTGGCAGTGTTAATGATGCAATGAAAATATTCAGGGGACTTGAAGGAAAAAATGTGGTGACTTGGACTATTGTCATGTCAATTTGCAAACAGAATAATTGGTACACATCCTGCAGCTCACTTTTCAAGATGCAGCAAAAGGGTGTTGTTCCAGACAAGCTATCTTTTGAGATCATGATTGATGCCGTATCTGAATCTGAAGTTTTCAGTGAGGCTCACTTGCTTCACCTTTATGCTGCAATTGAGGATCTAGACTCAAACATTGATGTAGCAAACTCTCTAATTCACATGTATGGTAAACTATGCAGTTTGGAAGATGCATTATCAATCTTTTACAAGTTGGATACTTGGAACAAGCAGAGCTTTATCAATGTCTTGAATCCTTGTGCTAACTTGCTGGCTATTCCAGAGGGTCTGATGATTCACAGTTCAATGGTTAGTGATGATATAGCACTAGACAAGCTTTTGGGAAATAACCTAATTAATCTATATGGTAAGTGTGGCCATGTGGATAATGCTCGATGGGTGTTTGACAAACTGGATGAAAGGGATACTTTCTCCTAGAGCATCATGATCAATACATATGCTCAACATGGGCAGGGGGTGAAGAACAAGTGGAGAGTGTCTATGTGTATCAGTCGATTGTAGGCCCCAGGAGTGATCTTCCTCCAATTGTAATTGCACTATAATCTGCCAATAGTAGAAGCTCGAGATACGGGACAGTCCATATGGGGATGAGGCTCTCCTTGCTGGAATTAATCGCTATGAATATATGATATCTCTATGGATGTCAGGATGCCATGTGACCATGCGAGGCTGCATGTCCTTAGCATCTTCAAAACAGGGAAGTCTGGTCGTGGAAGTTATCAAGAAACAGGGAAATGTGGGGGCAGGTCCGTTTTTTTCCCTCTGACAAGAGAAACCGAAAAAGGGGGTGTGGAGGTTACGCAAAAAAATGTATGGGGGGACCCCTTCAGTTTTTTCGGATGTTTCTGCTCAAGGGAATGGAGGGTAGGGCGGTGGTCTGCTGCCTCCTGTAAGACGTCGACAGAGAAGGGAGGGGTTATGCCCCTTTATGTCCACACCGGGAGAATCGCTTTTGGAGTTTCCTTGTGGAAGGGAGTACGTGTATATAGTAGCAAGAAGGGGGATTTTTCTGAGGGCAGCTACGTAGGAGAGGAGCGCAACGAGAGATGGAAGGAGGGTATTGGATTTGCTGGTGAAGAGAGGGCAGGACACGAGGTCACGGGCAGCATACAGAAGGAGGGGTGACTATACCATTCTCTCTCGCTCTGGTCGTTTTTTTGACATACAAGGGGGCTTCATCAGATGCCCTATGTTCTCTGTGTGTGTGCTGGAGGAATATCAAGCAAAGGGAGGAGGTCATCTTCAAGGAATCAAGTGGGAAGCTGCAAGGGTGATCGAGTTTTCTTTTTGGCACGATCAATTGGGGACATCTGTGGAAGCTATGCTACCATCTCATTGCTGCGGGCACCCGGTTAGAAGGGCCTAAAAGTTCTGGTCGCTGAAGGACTTGATCAAAGAAAAGGAAGCATGTATAATGTTTCTGAGTAAGTGAATATGTGTACCCAATATCTTTCGCCTAACAACACTAATGCATTAGTCTTGAATTTTGCCTTGCACACCTCTTTCCAAACTCTGTACAAGGAAGGTTCAGCACATATAGATTGTATGTTGAATTAATATGTGAAAAGATGGGAGATGTCAAGTGTTCAAGAGATTAATATAGCCCTCTCTTTCGCTGCAATGTTTAGCCTTGCACGAGTATATTGCTTCCATGATACACGATCGTCAAGCACTGCCCAGTAAATCGATAGATGCCTTTTGTGGTGATTTTGCTGAGAGTTCTATCATAAAGATGAGCAGTAAAAACATGGCACAATCATCTGAGATATGGCCCAATTTCTGTGAACTACGTTGCACACGTTTCCAAAGGAATTTTACAACTTAATAATAATAACACATCATTACAATTCTTATAATGGAATTGAATTCAGTTTCAAAAAATGCTTATGATGATTAAGTAGAGTCTTGTTGAACAATTTTGCGGGGGTTGTCGACAACATTAAGATGGAGATAGAGGGTTATTGTTCGGTTGGCCCAAAATGTGGAGCATATGATTTCAAAACAACCACTCATTCCAAGTGTTGGGATGGTTGCTCTGTATTGAGAAGATCCTCTGACATATCCTAAGAGTTTCTTTTGGCTCTAAAGGTTAGTTGCACTACTCCTGGGTCATACTCTATGTGCCTAAAAGATCAGAAGTAGTTGCGGTGATAAAGCTATTCAATCCTTCTAAGTCATGATAATCTCAAAACATAGATTCTACAGGTACAGGTGTGAGAGGGCATATCTTGCAATGCACTGAGCAAGAAATTATTTTTGCCATATAACTCCATGAAATAAGCAGGGCTATTTGATCTCTATCCGCTCTCTCAATAAATCATTGGTTTGAAGTTGGAATCCGGGAAAATATAGACAAACAATTTCAATTGTTCCCTTGAATATGAAGCCTCCACTTGACACGTTCTAGAGCAAACCTTATTCCGTGGATAACGGGCTTATCTACCACGGACATGGTTAGACTTAAAAGGTTTGACCTCATGAAATGCTAATGTCTATTCGATTGGCTAATAGGATAGGGATATGCTTTTGGGGGCGCACATGGTTCTTGGCTTTATTTCCTTGCCTCTTTCGATTATGAAAAGAGATATAATAAAAAAAAAAAAACAACTAAATCCATGGTAAGCGTCGAAGAAGACTAGAAATCGTGGAAAATTAGGAAAAATCGGTTCTTTTGACCTTGTATTTATTCGATCGATGCACTTCAATGACCGCAAGCATCAAAGACAAGGGGTTTGGCGTAGGGCTCACCGGTTTTAGGGAACAGATGAGCATAGTGCATAGACATAGGAAGGATCCATTGCGAGATAATTGTGGGCTCTAGGTAATCCAAGTGGACCAATTGCGAGGGGTTAAGCAGAATAAAGGCTTTCACAATCGTCTTTTCCTTGGGCTTAGGACCATTTCATTTTGGTGCGTTTGCCGGGAACATATGAGCTAGTACATATACAAAGGAAGGATTCCTTGAGGGATAATTATGTGCTCCAGGTAATCCAATTGGACCGATTCCGAGGGGTTTGAACAAAATAAAACCTCGTATAATCACTTTTTCCTTGGGTGCAAGACCCATAACACACAGCAAGGGAAAGAATTTTGGAGAAGAAGATTCCAACATCCCCTGTTGTGGAGCAAAGTGGCATGGCCCATTCATCAATTCCACTAGATGCAATGGGAAGAGGAGAGGATGAAGAGAGGCTTCAAGATGTAAGTCTCTACTGACATTTATGGTTGTCTCATATTCATACAAGATGTATCTGTTTAATTTTATGATTGTCTATGTGCAGAAAACAATTGAAGTGGATAAATTTGCAGCAAGGAGTGGTGGTGACCGTGTTTCCCGGGGCCATGGCTCTTCCTTGGCACAGTACATTGGAAAATTGCCAAAGGAAGATTTTGTAATAATCCACAAGGACTTTTCCCCTCAAGGACACTTCATGACTTGGTGTATGAAGGCCTTGAGTAAAGTTTTGTGCCTATCTACAATAATGCAAGGGACTAATTGTATATTTCTAGTTAGGAAGTCCCTTGCCCTTACTACCCTAGGAGTTAACTTTAGAGGAAAAATATTAGGTCAAATAGGAATAGCTTTGGGTCTTGGATTGATAGACCCTCAATTAATATCCCAATCAGTTTTGACTTATCAATTGCCTCTATCTTTTCAGAGAAGAAAGAATGTAGTGGAGAGGCTCAAGGCCAAGAGCCAATTGTAAAAACTTTATAATACCAATGTTTTGTTTTTCCAATTTCCATGTGCATTCAATCTATTATATCTTTATGGTTTGACAATCTCATAACTTTTGCACAGTTTAATCAGTCTTTTTCCATTGTTTCTTGTAATTTGTGTTGCCCAAAATGCATGGAATGGCTAAGGAATGCAAAAAAAAGGCCTGCCACAGAAACGCGGGGATGGGCCCTGCAAAACTTTTACAGGGCCCATCCCCGCGTTCCTGTGGCAGGCCTTTTTTTTGCATTCCTAGGCCATCCTATGCACTAGGTTACCTGTATTGCAAGTCTATCTTCTCAATTAGCACCTTCACTTGGGGAAATGTGGAACACTCTTCTTATATGCAATAATTAGAGAAAATTAAGACTCCTCTGGGTGCATATAAGCATGCAGCAGTAAATCAGTGCATGTATGTTCATAAACATTGCTTAGCTATCGATCAGGGGTTTAGCATGCAGTGCACTCTAGCCAAGGCCAATCATATGCCCCCATGTGCATGGCATGGGTTTTCATGGCTTGGAAATGCCAAAAAAAGGCCTGCCACAGAAACGCGGGGATAGGCCCTGCAAAACTTTTGCAGGGCCCATCCCCGCGTTTCTGTGGCAGGCCTTTTTTTGGCATTTCTTGGCCATGAAATGCATTAAATAGCATTACCACTTACAACAAGTACAGAAAAAAGAATGATACAACTATGAAAAACACTTCAAAGATGTACTGGAAAAACACACCTACAAACATAGGAGAAATAAACTTCAAACATGTACACTAAGAGATAAACATTTGGGAGAGCAAATATGAGAAGACAAAGATTATATTCATCATTTGGGTTTTACAAAATATTCATCGTATGGGATATACAAAAGGTTATTCAAACAAGGGAGTACAAATTATGGTTAATGGTTATTCCCTCTAATTCTCCTAGCTAGCTGCAAATCTTTAGGTTGTATTGTCACTCTCTTTGCATGGATGGCACATAGGTTAGAGTCCTCCAACATTGATATAAGATACGCCTTTGCAGCTTCTTGGAGAGCTTCAATGGCTATCCCTTGGATACGAAGTCCAGCGCAATAGCGTTGGATCTCTTCCTTCACAACTCTTGCAAATGACCTTCGTGGAATCAGAAGCTCCACAGACTTTTGATAGTGTCAAATCTCCGCAAAGGCTCTGGTTTGCTTTCTGCGCCTTTGTGGTGCTCTTGCATTTGGGGGGATGTTGGGTTGTGGTCGTTGTGGTCTACGACGTGGTTGATAGTTCTTCTTCCTTCTTGGAGGACGCCTAGATGGTCCTGCCTCATCATTTACTTCCTCTACCCGGCCTTGCTCTCTTTCTTCATCGGTTGGTCTTTGTCCTTGTCCTGGGGGGAGTGTCTTGCCTCCTTGTGTTACTCGATGGTTCACGGGGATATCATCATTGTTCCATGGTGGCTCATTTATACTTTCTTCATCTGAGGAACTCGATAAATTTGATGTCTCAATCACAACTCGTCTATGTCCTCGTTGTTTGGGCCTTGCCTTCATTGGTGTCCTGATTGGGGGCTCATCATGAGATGCAGAAGGGGAATAATTTATTTCTTGGGATACATCTCTCTCTGGTGAACCCTCATCCCCCCGCGATGCAATGCTACCGGATTGTATCCCTGCACCCGAGTTTCGTGTTGAAGAGTGGCTTGTGGTTCGACGCTTCTTGTGGGGTGTCATCCATGTTGGGCGCTGAGTACCTTGCACATGGCTAGGGTAGACGACATGATCCTTCCTAGCAGTCTGCTTTGTGCGTGCCATTCTCTTAGGTTGTAAAGTGGTAAAATGAGGAAGGACACCTCTATTTATAGGCTTTCACTTAAGAATTGTCCTGTTCACATTTAAATGGATAAAAATTAGTTTTAAGACATCAAAAGTATATTCACAAAAATAGTAGAATTTTATTTGAAGTGAAAGGGGTTATAAAAACCTTGAAAAGTATAATGCATTTTAAGAGTTTGGAAATTATTTCCAAGTAGAATCCTCGCGGACTCTTTGTGCACGCCATTGGGCATGATGTTCGGGTACTGACGATGACATCCACTTCTCTCTTGCAATATCATGTTGTAGCTTTCGTGTAATCTTTGCTAGTTGTGACTCACATGCCTTTTCCATTACATATTTTCTAGCAAATGTCGCACGAAAGAACCAATTGAACATTTCTTCTAAGTAGTTTGATTGGAGTAGACCACCCCCATGAAGAGTGTTTTTAAAGTAAACACCTCTAGCCCTGTAATGTGACTTCTCCATTCCTTGTGTACTAAAAATGTCCAGTGACCCATATCGATTCATAAAATATGCTCCATGTGCAAAATGAATATGCTATGATCTGGTCAATAAGATATACACATAGTGTTTAAGACCAAATAAAAAAATGTAAGCGAAACTTACTATGTAATGTGTAATGTTGCTTTCTCCCCAAGATAAGATGAATGACTGTGTAAACTCCTTCAAAGTCACTTGGAATAATTCTCGTTGTGAAGCATTAGTGGAAGCCAAACACATCAAATGTAACAATTGATCGAACGATGACCAAACCTTCTTTCGCTTGTTAATGAGATCAACCTGACTATCATTGTCAGTTGTAATTGAACAGAGGTCCTTCCAAAGCTCCCATTTCCCATCATCTTGACTATTCACATCTTTTTTAAAGAAACGTCGTGCCTTCTTCCCAGTCATTGAAACTTGTTGTAAAATCTCTTGAGACTCACCATACTTCTTAACAACTAAAGATACGTGGCCACCATGACAACCTATAGAATTCAAAAGATCTTCTATTTTCTGGATTGCTATTGTAGACCTCTCTAGTGGTTTCATTGCAAATGCATATTCAACATGGAGCTTCAAAAGCCTATCAAAGATCCTCATGAATGCATGCAAAGTACAAAAGTGAACATTGACTAATGGAAATGGGATAATGGGGTTCCAATCATTGCTTATTTTATCACGAGTCGGTTCCTGTAACATTGGACACCTCAAAAGTGATATCTCCCATTCGTTGTGATTCAATGAGTCTGTTTCATCAATTTCTTCAGAGTCATCAACTCTCGTCAATGCCCTTGCATGTTTAGACTGTCTCTTAGATCCTTTGTAACCTTGTGTACAATATGGGCAAGGATAGAGAGAAGATGCTCCTTGTTTACAACCTAACATGCATTTTATACTCTTAAGGTCTCCACCCAAATGCCATTCTACATCAAAATCACCTATATCATCTACAAAAAGCTTTTGCCCATGTATTTGAGAAGAGATTACTTCCGTAATCTACGGAGTCCTACTAAAAATCCATGAAATAACATTATTTGTTTCTTTGGGAACTTCTATAGAACCTAACCACCAGATATCTCTCTCTAATCACACTCTAAGTCAAATGGTCCCTCCCTCCTAAAGTTTCATCACTCATTGCATGGTCCATAATTTCGTTCATTAGCGTCACACTCAACCTTTCTAGTCGCCGACCCTTTATGATTTGACACTCATCAAGCTTCAGTATGAACTTTAACTTAACATTACAGTCTGCACAAAAGAGAAAACATTATCTTAATATGACACTTGAATGCAATAGAACTTCAACACCAAATAAAATGTAGTAGGGGTACCTTTGATTGTTGAAGTATAAAAGTGAACCATTGCTTGTTGAAGCTTCTGAAGATCCACAAATATATTGTTGAATTTAGTGTAAGTAAATCCTTGTGTAGATAGGATTTTTGATTGCTTCTTGAGAATATTTGGATGATAAATAGAGGCAGGCATAGTTTCCTCTATGAATAAATATTGTCCAATAGTACGAGTCACATCCTCATTTGAAGTTTTTTTATTGATAGATAATTTATATGGGCATGGAAATATACTTTGAGAAATACCTTGTGATTGTAAGGCTTGCCTGAGAAGGGTGTACATTGCAGTATACCCATTTCTACTGATGCCTGCCTCGTCACATATTGCCTGCACATCTTGCACTGTGATAAGATTTTTTAACTTCTTTGAAAACTCAGCTTCAACAACAACTCTAATACACTTTCCTATGCGTGAGTCTAAAGCAGAAGTGATTTCTTTGGTGTTTATACAGCTATTCATCAGCTTGAATTGGTCTTGTGTTGTTGATGAAGCAGTTATGTCTTCAATAAACGACCCACACAATGAAATATTCCATTACAAATCTTCATTAAAACATATAAAAGTAAAACAAACACTCACCTTGTTGCATATATACGTTGTTTGCGTGCTCCACCACCTTTTGAAAGAGCTTCAAAGGATGACAATGATCTTTTCCTATGTCTCATACCAAGTGGAGTCTCTTTCAGCTGCTGGAGATTGGCAGTTAACTTTGAAATTGTGCTTTGTTTTGCTTCAGTATCCTGTTCCAAATCTGCAAGTTGTTTTTGTAAAGATATGATTGTGCTTTCTAAAGTGACCACCCTCATATGATGGATGTGATGTTGTTGGAACCAATACTTAGCAGTAGCAAGTGAATGTGTAGATAATCTCTTGCAGTAACCTAATAGTCCAGCTTCACCCGCACCAATGAACTGAAGTAAAGTTGAGAGGTTATGGAATGTTGGATGGTAAGAAGATATTGGATCAAGAGGATAGAGTGAACCATGAGCCCAAAGATCAATACTTTTTTCTCCAGCTGCACGACGTTCATTTTGAGAATTGGCATCATTGTTGCATCGTGTATTTGGAGCAAACTCTCTAGGCACACGAACATGGATACTTGTTGATGCAGGAGCATGAGTACGTTCTACTGTGAAGTTTGTGATACATGTCAACACCATCTTTGCTAATGACCAACAATATCAAAAACAAAGATGAAAAACCGGTTGGAAGGGAGTCTAAAGCATAGGTTTTGCTCAAAAAATGTGTTTTCTTGTATGTGTATGGGTTAAAGTGTATTTTTCCACTGAGTATGGCTGAAAATGATGAAATTTGAAAAAAGTCATTTTTTGGGGGAAGCATAGTCACGGATTTGATGATGTGACACTTACTTTTGGCGGGAGTTTGAAAATTATACTTTTTCTAAAAGAAACTTCAGAAAATGGGCCCAAAAAAGTGACTTCTGACATATATATTAAAAAATAGGCTCTTTTGAGTTAATATACACTGAAAATGAGACTTTTTAAAAAAATTCATTTTTTTATTCAAATACATGTACGAGTTTGATGATGTGGAAAGTAGATTCTCTTTCTCTCTCTCTAGAATAAGAAAGAGAGAGGCCTATTGAAGCCTAAAAAAAAGCCTACTCTAGCCTACTAAAAAGTGCCCTATTAAATGCACTTTGTCCCCTTAAACAAGAACAGAATTAAGCTTAATACCTAAAAATTAGGGATCCTTACAAGGCCCATGCAGGGTTCATTTTTTCCCCTAATGTTGTGATGAGGATTTCGCATAAAACATTTTGCTCCATTGGATGAGAAGTTTCTTGGATCCCTTCACAATTCAAGGGATTTGAGAAGGTGTTAATAAGTCTATAGGACAAAGCCATCTAGAGACCTAAAAGGTTCTAGTTGAATTATTAGCACCTTCTCAACCCTTGAATTATCAAAAAGTACATAAAACCTTTTCCAACACATCACAATAGATTTTATTTCACAATCATACACACACATACACATATTATTGTGAAGTAAAAATCTATGTTGAGTAAAATAATCACAATAGATTTTATTTCACAATAATACACTCACATATACATACAATAATATTGTGAAGTTATAATCAATATTGATTCAAAGAATCATAGTACAATGATATACTCAGATACATATACACATACTATTGTGAAGTAAAAATCAATGTTGATTCAAACAATCACAATGGATTTTACTCACAATCATACATACACACACGCATACACATACTATTGTGAAGTAAGAATCAATGTGGAGTTAAACAATCACAATTGTTTTTAACTCACAATTTTAAACAAACAAATCAATATTTTTATTTTTTTCTTTATACTAAAATTATGTTGAAGATTTTAAACAAGAGCTTATACCTTTTTCTTTGTACAATACTCTAAGTTCACAAAAAACAAAGTAACTCTGATGAGTACAATTCTACGGCATTCTTTTATAAAACATTATTGAATGAATATTTTTTTATCAAAAGACTTTTGATCCATTTTTTTCAATAAAAAAGACTTCGAATTCATGCAAAAACTATTTAGTCCTATCTGAATAAGGTGATATGGCACCAAATAGCTTGATCAAATAATAAGATTTCACCATAAAATTCTCTAATTATTCATGAAAGGTTGAACTATCAAATAAGGAATAATGCAACCTAGTTCTTTCAAGGTCATTATTCTATGGACTAGTCTAATCAATCATAACATAATATGCTATGTAGAATCATTCCTCGAGATATATTTTAGTAGTGATGTGTGTGAACAGACTTAGGGCTACCGATGCAGTTTTCTCCCTCTTTAGGAGGTTCTTTTCCCCAAGCTTCTATATACCCCTATAACTCTAAGGGGTTACTTATCTTTGTACGTTCACTTGGTAATACATTTTGTATTGTGTTGTGCTCCAAGATCTTCTTCTTCCTTCTATTTTCATGTGCTTCCATAGACCTAAAGGTCCACCAATTGGTATCAGATAAGGTTTTTGCTTCATCTAGGGCATCATCAACACCCCTCTAGTCATAGTCTCAAAATCACATGAAAGTTGGTGAGCATACTTAAGGCAATTCGGAGTTCAAAACTTCTTCGCTTTGTGGCATCAAAATTTTCTTATGAGCTTGTTTTGGCCTCCTAATGCACTATCATAGCACCTATGCAAGCTATCTTTTCCTTTTGTGCCAAACATATATATAGGTTTTGACTCACCAATATAAGTGGCTCAAAGTCTGCTACAAGTTTTGCAAAGCTTGAGAGGGTGGTTCCGTTCAACTTTTTGAGATACAATCATTTTTCTATGTCAAAATATTTGGTAAATGGACATGGCTAAAAGCAATGATGTATCACATATATTGGTTGTTTAGGATATGTTGGATGGTACTAATTACCCATTGTGGGAAAATATGATGCATCATAAGGTAAATTGAGCTCACCTAATAGTAAGCAGAAATAATTGAAGAAGCAAGACAAAGATGAGATGAAATAAGAAAAGCATAAATAGTTTGCAGATAGTGTAAGGGAAATGATCATGTCATAAAGAGTTGTCTAAAATTTTTTGGAAATGAGGGAAAGAATAAAGAGGCTCGAATGATCGTTGTAGAGGCCTCTACACCTAAAACACAGTCTTCTAATTTTGTTCACAATGAAGAATGGGCATTTACTATTGTATGCACAGATGGTTTGTCTTCTCATGAGTAGTGTATGTCTACGATAGGCTTATATGTTTGGTACTTTGATAGTAGGGCAACCAAACATATTACCTCACTATGGAGTTTCTTTAGTTAACTTGAGCATGCCCCTATAGGGAATACTATCACATGTGCTAACAACTCCTCTTATCCTATAATGGGAGTTGGTAAGATCATTTTGAATACTATTCATGGTAGTTCTTTCACATTTTTAGATGCTTTGTATGTGTCAGGGATCAAGAAAAGTAAATTGTCAATTTCAGCATTAGCCAAGATTATCTTGGTTGTGAAATTTCTTAATGACAAATGTATAGGTCATGATCTCTCAAATGGTGATGTTATTATTGCTTCTAGCATTTTATGCCATGGGTTGTATAAGATCATAGTATATGCAAAATCTATGAATCATTCAACATGTGCATCTCAAGATTCTTAGGCTATTTGAGATGCAAAGCTATGGCATGCAGGCTTTGGTCATATGAAGTTTGCTAGTTTGGTATACCTCCTAAAATATGAAATGGTATTCTCTGTGCCCAAACTTGAGGAAGCCTAAAAACGTGTCTATGAAGGTGTATTTAGCACAAGATGTAGTGTTCATCCTTCTCAAAAGATGTTTTAGTTCGATCAACTCATAAGTTGTAGCTTGTTCATGGTGATGTCTGTGATCCTATGAAGATATCTTTTTTTTTTTCAGAATTTTACATCCTAACTTGTATTGATGATTTCTCTAGGCATGCATGGGTCTATCCTATGAAAGCAAAGTGTGAGGTGTTTATGTGATTGAAATAGTATCTAATTATGGCTAAAAATATTCTAGCGTATAAATTGGGCGCCCTCTATTCTGATTGAGGGGGGAACACACGTCATCTGATTTTAATCCATTTCTCTCTAAGCATGGGATAAAAGAATCAATGTATAGTGTTGTATAGACCTCAAAAAATTGGAGTTTCTAAAAGCAAGAAGAGATCTCTCATCGAGATGGTGAATTGTATGGTCAAAAGTGAAGCTTCACCACATACCTTCTTGCTTGAGGCTATTATGTGTGCATCATATGTACTTAATAGGTGTCCCACCAAAGCACTATAGTCTATCACTCCATATGAGGCATGGCATGGTCCCAAGCCATCTATTGCTCATCTAGGTGTCTTTAATTTTCTAGCATAGCAAGATAGAAAATTGGAAGCACCTCTATGATATCATACTTGTTTAGGCTCTCATAGTGCTTCCTTTGCATCAAATTTCTATGCAATGGCTACCTCTAGCCTTTGTGATGAGAATGAGACTATTTATTTTGATGAAGCACAAAATTCTAGAAATTGGATAACTGTTATGAAATTAGGATATAATGCTATTATGGAGAAATATACTTGGTCATTATGTGATTTTCTTCTAGGCTAAAAGGCCATTGGCATTGAATGGGTATACAACTTGGAATGTAAGCCTAATAAGGCTAGGCTTGTTGTAAAAGGTTATGCTCAAGAGGGAGGCATTGGTTTTGATAAGACCTTTGCACCCACATGCCAAACAACCAACATTTGTAGCATCTGTGCACTTGAAACTCATCATGGTTGGAATGTACATTAGTTGGACATTAAAATTGAATTTCTGAATGGTGAAATCATGAATTATTTATGCATTTTATCCCTATGATTTCTTGTATAAAGGTCATGAAAACAAAGTTTGTAGGTTAAAAAATGCATTACAAGGTTGACACAAGCACCAAGTGCTTTGTATGAAAAGATACGTGCCTACTTGATTGCACATGGTTTTGAGAATATTCCAATTGAGAGCAGCTTATATGTTAAATGTGAAGATTATGTACTTCTGATCGTTTTTGTGTACGTTGATAACATGTTGCTCACTTGTCCTAATGAGAAGCATACTACTGAATTTACGGCTGATTTGGGGCATTTGCATCATTATTTGGGCATTCAATGCATGCAAGTTGATGAGGGAATAGCTTTATGTCAAAAAATAGTATTGACACATTATTGGGGCATTTTGGCCTTGAAGATTGCAAACCTATTTCCATTCCTATGGAAACAAGTTTATGGTTGAGTCTCCATGATATTGGAGATGCATTTCATGATGTTCTCTATCAGCAAGCTATTGGATGCTTGATTTACTTATGTATAACTTGGCATGATATTCAGTTGGTTGTCTCTTAGATGATCAGGTTTATGCATTGCTAAGGTGTCAAGCATTGGCAAGCCCTTATGCACATCTCTCGCTACTTGCATGGTATAGAGATACTTGGATCATTATATCCCAAGGAGGATAATCACTGCCAAATTTACATTCTTTTTCTAGCACTCATGTGTCTACAAATGGTTTTTGCATCATGCTTGGTAGCTCATGCGTATCTTTGAGTGAGAAGTAGCCTACTATGGCCACTTCTGATTGTGAGTTTGAGTAAAGTATAGCTTTCATAGCCTTTGTTGAGTGTGTGTGGCTTAGACACTGTTTGACATTTTTGGGTGTTAGTCATTCACCACCATCCTCACTAATAATCAAAGTGCATTGAAAATTGCGAGGAACCTTGTGTTCCATGCTTGCACAAAGCACATTGAGGTGCATTATTATTATGCCATGGAGATTTTTCTCTCCTAGAGAGATCAGTTTGGCATATGTTCCCACATAGGATAACGTTGTAGAACTTTTCATAAAGGCTCTTCCTAGGGAGAAGTTTGAAGCTTTGTGCAAAGCTTTGGGCTTACTTACTTTTGTGGATTGGACTCTTTCCACATAGCTTGGCACTTCCTTATACATAAGTGTCAGCTCCTTTGTTCATCACATCACTCTTAGATGGCATTTGTTGGTATATTTTGGTAGTGATGTGTTTAAACACACTTAAGACCATTGGGCACTTTTTTCCCTCTTTTGGAGGTTTTTCCCCACCTTGTATATACAAGTATAACCCTAATTTGTTACTTTTGTTTATACATTCACTTGGTAATACATTCTATATTCTATTGTGCTCCAAGCTTCTTCTGCTTCTTTGTGTTTTGGGTGTGCTTCTAAAGACCTCAAACTCGAACAATTGCATTGTTTGATTGAACTAAAAGAAACTTTTCATGAAGACAAGAGAAGGATTGAATAGAAACTACTAAGAATGTGTGCATTATGTAAATGTTCTAGTAATACATGGACCTTTTAATAGACCTCGATCTAATTGTAGTCAATGGAAGTAAGCAGGTGAGATGGAAATACTTCTTAATAAGATCCACTCTAAGACATGTTGCATGAGGTAGATTTTGCCTAAATTCCATACATTAGTTGTTCCTTTCCTACAGTAACTATCACGTGTGCACATGTCTTCATACAGTTGATGGGGTTAAATTCACAAATTGATAAGTTAATGAGTGTATTAATGTCATCACTATATGCACTTAATTGATGATAGAGATTTAGTCTCATTTGTCGAAAGTTCCTAAGACAGTCTGAGCCTAGATACATAGCTTAGAAGCACTAGAGAAGTCATTGATGAAGAACAAATAGTAAGTCAAGTAATCAATGGTATCAAGGCTGATGACAAATGGGAAGGCTTCACTAGAGCTATGGACCTATAAATGCACATGCAAGTTCTTGATTTCAACACACTCATGGGACAATTGTTCACACATGAGCCAAAAATTATGAGGAAAGGAGACAACTCAAAAGATAATCAATCCTCAACTCTCTATACAGATAAGAATAAAAACAACTATAACAAAGGCAAGGGCAAGAAGTCTAATGATGAAGGTAGTACCTCTCAAGCAAACTTTTCACGTAAAGGTAGAGACTGAAGAGGAAGAGGCAAAGGAGGTAGAAAAAGCATAGGGAGAACCCATGGCTCATCATCCTGAAGTATTTCTTTGGTGATGCATGATGGTGAACTCTCCTTCTCAAGAGCTCCACAACGACATCCTTGTAGTAGAAACCCACACTCTAGTGCCGCACATAGTACTCCACACAAGGGGTACAAAATATACAAATGCTGTCAAACTTATAGTATGTGGCTGACTAGGCCACTATATGTTTTATTAAAGAACATATACAAAAGTGTTAGGCAGCCATTTGGACTTTCACATGGACACTAACGAAAACAATCTCCTACTAAGAAAAGAATGATAAAGAATACCTAAGTGTAAGAATACAAACTCTATACCTCCCATGTAATGGTCATGTTACATAGTATACAAGTGTGTAAGACCATGAATCAAGTAACCTCCATCAAGTGATAACAGTGTCGAAAGCTATGTAGTGTAAGAGATTTAGTCAAAGCATTTGCAACATTATCTCGAGTATGAAACTTCTCAAGAATAATGCACTAAAGGGCTAAGCAATCTTTACTAAAGTGATACCACACCTCAATGTCCTTGGTCTTTGCATTATAGACCTGGTTCTTAGCCAATGCAATAGCACTCTGACTATCACTGAGAAAATGAGGTACATGTAGAGGTAGATCCATATCACAAGCAAGATGAGAAAGCCACAATTGGTCCCTACAAACCTCACTTGCTGCAATATACTCTACTTCTATGGTGGAAACAATTGTACATTCTTGAAGATGAGATCTCCAAGAGATAGCACCTCCAGCAAAGTAAAAAATGTACCTTGATGTAGACTTATGATTGTCTACACAACTAGCATAATTAGAATCTATCTAACCAATAATGGATGTTTTCCCTCTACCTAA
The DNA here is from genome assembly GCA_020310875.1 of Ceratopteris richardii. Taxonomy (NCBI): domain Eukaryota; kingdom Viridiplantae; phylum Streptophyta; class Polypodiopsida; order Polypodiales; family Pteridaceae; genus Ceratopteris; species Ceratopteris richardii. Next base: position 159,974,134 of record CM035422.1, read on the forward strand.
GCATAGATACTTGTCCTTAGTGCCACTAAGATATCCCAAAATCATCTTGAGTGCTTCCCAATTCTTCTTGCTAGGATTAGACATATATCTTCTCACAACTCCCACTGCAAATGCAATGTTTGGTTTTGTAGCTACCATAGCATACATGAGACTACCAACAACAAACTGATAAGGAATTTTGACCATGTGGGTAAAGGTGTACTTAATGCCTTTCCACCTTGCATATTGAACTTGTGAAGTACTTTGTATATGTACTCACTTTGAGACAAATATATGCATCTTTTACTCCTATCACAAGTAATGTGTATACCAAGAATATGTTTGGCATCCCCCAAATACTTCATATCAAATGTCTGACTCAACTTCTTTTCTAGAATTGACAAGTCATAAGAGGACTTCCCAGCAATCAACATATCATAAAGCCACCTTATGACATTTACTATCGATGTTCCAGCCATGATACCCAACGGGTCACCACATGAGTAGTGATTGTACGTCTAGCAAATTGATATTTTATGAATTTATTTTTTTGCTAAGACACTACATTTTACCCAAAATTCAACCTTTACATACATGTTTACCAGGTGCCTCAAGTTTGGGCAAAAAGCACACCATTTCAGATTTCTATATGTGTAGCAAACTCTAGCAAAATTTAGTTGACCAAAGCAAGCATGCCAAAGCTTTGCATCTAACATAGCCTGAGAATCATGTACTGCACATGCTGAATCATTCATAGATCTTTCATAGTCTATGAGCTTATACAACCCATGACATAAAATGGCAAAACCAATAATCACATCGCCATTTGACACATCATGTGACATTATTACCATGAAATGATAAGAGGAGTTGTTGGTGCATGTGAAATTATTCCCTATAGGGGTAGGCTCGAGTGAAGGGAAGAAACTGTGCTGCGAGGTAATATGTTTGGTCGCCCCACTATCAAAGTACCAAACATCTGATTCTACTACAGACATGCATTGCTCATGAGAAGATGGGTCAAAACTGCAAACAATAGTAAACACCCATTCTTCATTCTACACAAGATTAGGAGACTCTGATTTTGGTGTAGAGGCCTCTACAACAACCATTCCATCCTCTTTCTTCTTTGCCTCTTTAGCAGCCATTTTTGGACAGCCCTAAATGACATGATCATTTTCTTTACAACATTTGCAAAACAATTTCTCCCTTTTTGATTTCTTCGCATCTTTGTCTTTCTTCTTCGAATGTGCAGCATTTGTAGATTTTCTGCTTCTTAGTAGATGAGCTCCATTTACCTTTGCCCTTCTGACTAGCGAGGAAAGCTTGATCTGCAACATGCATAATAGATATGTTCTGCCTCGACTGATCTTCCTGCAACAAAACAAAAGCTAACTCTTCAAATGTTAAGGCATTTAGATTGCCTTTCATCATCAAATGAAGAGTAGAAGCAAAACTCTGGTATGAATCGGAAAGACCATTCAGAATAGTATGTACAAGTGAACTGTGAGGAAGGACTCCATCAATAGAAATCAGTTGTTCTCTCAAATCCTTGATCTTTGTCCATAGAATCACATTCATTCATGTGCTCACTCTCCAACTATTTTTGAAGGTAAGCAACATGAGCCTTATTCCTAGCCTAGTACAATGTGATAAGTGCATCACAAGCATCCTTAGCTATTTTGCAAGAGCAAATGTGAGGAATAATGGCACGTTCCACAAACAAAGCTATCAATGCATGTGCCTGAGCATCTCAACCATCCCAACAAATTTTCTCTATAGTAGGTGCAACAGGAACATCAACATAAACAGGAAGGTGCAGAATATCACCATTGTCGATGCCGTTTGCATTAGCTTCGATACCTGTAATTTGAAGTACCTATATTTGCAGGTGTAATAGGATGCCTTTCAACATCCTGTGCAATATTCCACAGTCCTTTTGTGACCAATACATGACGCATCATATAAGCCCACAATGGATTATTGGTACCATCCAACTTATCCTCAACAACCAACATACGGAATACATCACTACTTTCAACCATGGCCACTAACTAAAATACCTTGATGCAGAAAAATGACTGTATCTAAAAAAGTTGAACAGAACTACCCAAACGAGTTCTGCTAGACCTATCGCAGACTTTGGGACAATTATACTTGCAAAACAAAAACTGTATATGTCTTTGGCACAAAAAGAAAAAATAGCATGCACAAGCATTGCAATAGTGCGTTTAGAGTATGCATACCAAATTCTATGCGATTTTGATAATGTGACTGGAGGAGTGTCGACCATGTCCTAGATGAAGCGGCGACCTATTCTGATACCAATTGTTGGAGTTAGATGTCAAACAACACAAGGAAGAAGAAGAAGCTTGGAGCATAAGTAGTCCATAAGGGCAATAGGTATATATACAAGGTGGGGGAAAAAACCTCCTCAAGACGGAAAAAAGTGCCCTCGTCATCCTAGTGTGTTCACACACATCACTACTTAAATATATCAACAAGTAGTGCCTATTTTGTGAACACTAGAGGTGAGAAATCACTTCCTCAATCATCACATGATGAGCTTGATATCTCAATTCGCTTAAACTAGAAATAAGTTAAAGTATTAAACTTATGTATCCTTGAGTAGCTTTGAGGTCAATCATTTCTCTATATATGGTTACTTTTTACTCGAGTGCTTGCAAGAGGTTTTCTCCCCATGTGACAATATATACATGGTATACGCATATGTGAAATCTTCCTACCATAAGGGTCTCTCTCCTTTGATCTCCTTATTTGCTCTTGTGAGTACTTTTGTTTGTGTTTCCTCACTCACTCACACACCCAACATTGATATCAAAGAAAGTTGAGCTTCTTATCAATTTGCTATTTTTCTTGTCTCATTGTTGCATGAATTTTGAATAATTCAAACCTATTCGGCATCATAGAAATACAGATTTGAGCACTCATATATCATTTCCACCAGATGCACCGGGTTTTTCCCCCATTTCCAAGCCACTCTTGTTGTCAATGTTTCTATCAAAGTTGGATTTTTTCAGCAACATTTTATCTTTGTTGAAGTTCATATCTTAGTACTTTTGAGTTATTTGGTGCAAAGAAAAGCAACAACGACTTGTTTGGCATGCTTCAAGATAAAGATATGCTTCATGAGACCAGATACCTAATGTGGTCTTACATGATAAAGAATGTTCTTTTTGTGAAGCAACTATGGAACATAGTGGAAAATGTCGATAAACGACCCGCCAATTCATCTACTATGCATTTTATTGTCATAGATTTAGGATCCTCTTCAAGTATCGTGACTATGCCTTCTCCACTTACATAAGAGAAAATTAGGTAGGACTGAAAGGATGCTCAAGCTCATGCATTGACTGCCCTTTTTGTGGAGCAACATATTGTTTTGCACATCTATTCATGCACTAATGCAAGACAAGCTTGGGATACACTTTCTTCTTTGCATGTCGTGCATAATGAAGCATGTGTTGCTTACTTGAGAAGGCAAACTGAAGATGTATGTATGGCTTAAAATGATTCAATGGATGTACATTTTACACACAACAAGGATTTGGAAGAGCACTTGGCAAACATTGGTGAGATCATTCGGGATGCATCACTCATTTTTACACTACTCAAAGGATTGTCAGAATCCTTTCAAGCCTTGCTAATACACTTTATTTAGTTGAAAAACTAAATCCAATTATGTATACTTTTGATGAGGTTGTGTCCCTTTTTTTGCAAGAAGAGCAATCAAGAGTGAATAGAAGTAGTTTTCTTGAGGGAACACAAATTACATTTCCTCTTCCACTTAGTGCTCTCTTGAGTCATGGTAATATGTAGAAGAAAAAGATATGCAATTATTGTCAAAACGTTGGACATACCATTGTAAATATAGAAAGCTTTCCAAGCACGATGAAAAGCAAAAATAATCCGACATGTCTATTGTTGAGAATACAGCTAATGCAAAGAATGATGAAGCAATGTTGCTCAAGATGTTTGGGAATGTGATCTTACATGTTATTATGATTCATCATAACATCTTAGATTTATTATTATGAATGAGATTGATTCAAAGTGTTTTTGATAGTGGTGCTTCAAAGCATATCACTTCATGTGAAAACAAATTTTCATCTTTGAAAGATGTGCCCAAGGAAGAAGAATTTGATTGTAGTTCCTTAGTGTCAGAATTCATATACACTTTGTTGATAACAAATGTATGGTTCATGATCTGAAAAATGGTGATTTTGTTGTGATGTCACGAACATTATGCAATGGGTTATATTTCTTGGATGCATATAAGAGAGTTTCCTCAAATGACTTTATTACACATACTTCTCTATGGCTAAAATGGAGTTATGGCATGCTCATTTTGGTCACTCAAGCTTTAATAGCTCACATTTCTTGCAAAAGAAGGATATGATTATTGTTTTGCCAACACCTGAGTCCATTGAAGAGCATGCATGTGAAGGTTGTATACTTGGAAAAATGCATCAGGCTCCTTTTCCCAAAGATCTCATTCATAGTTATGTAGTTAGTCCACTCAAGAATTCATATTTTGGCAAGCATGTGTCAGGGGAGCACTAGATTGTGCTCTCTGACTAAAGTAGACAAGATTTGGGAAATACACGTCTGATTACAAGAACATCCACGAAGGGAAAACAATACAAGAATATGTGACTGATACAAGATGTCCCACAACCTGAGATTGATAGGTATGAATAATTCGACTAGAGATGATACAGGAGATCCCACAACCTGGGATTGTAAGTATGAAACAAGATATCTAGATTACAAGAACTCCCTTTTGGGAGATGAACTAGATACAAGAAAGAACTCGATAGGATCTCGTACTATGAGATTACAAGAGGACAAGATAGAATGTCCAAGAACTAGACTAGAACAAGGAACAAGACAAGAACTAGAACTGGAACTTGAAGAGTACTTACTTGGTGGTTGTGAGTCCTTGAGCTCCCAAGACTGGTATTGGCAAGACTGATTATGAATGTGGCCAGCCCCTCCTTATATAGGTTTTGCAAGGGCAGTTCTAGGGCGGTTACGAATTGATGATGTCATCGATGATGTCATCAATTCAAAGCATGGTCTCTCGATGTCAGAATCAAGCAAGAAGACAATCGATCTTAGGGTTTGGGCATGTTTCGGACGCAATAGAAGCATTACTTTCCCCAGATTTGGATACAATAATGAGATATAGGATTCACATGGAATTTAAGATTCAGGATGGTTTCCTTTCTCCATGACATTACCTCCCCCTCAAGGGACGAGTTCCACGAGGAGCGGTCACGTTCTCTAGTCTCAGTTTCATTGGATTTCTCTTATGGAATTCTTGAACCTTGATTGGTGCTCTTTGAAGGTTTTGTGCAGGTTCTCAAGTAGCATCACTAATGGCATACCCTTTCCAATGAATAAGGTACTCTAATCTTCCTCGGGATATTCTCGAATCTAGGACATGCTCGACTTCAAATTCTTCATGATCATCAATCTCGATAGGTGGTGAAGGACTAGGTCTCTCCCCCCTCAATGGTGAAATCTGATATGGTTCCAATATGGATACATGGAAAACTAGATGTATTCTCATGGTACTTGGTAGTTGGAGCTTGAAGGTGACTGGATTAATCTTGGCCAAGATGGTAAATGGACCAAATCTTTGACGATCTAACTTTGCACAAGGCCTTGAAGTTTGCAAATTATTTTTGAGTAACCATACTTTATCCCCAATTTGGTACGATGGATTCTGGACACGATGTTGATCTGCATACTACTTATATTGTTTTTGAGCTTTATGGATCTCTTCCTTGAGTTCTCTGTGAATGTCCATTAGGTACTAGGCCTTGTCTCTGGCAGTAGGGTTCTTGACATGATTTGAGAGTTGTATATCCATCCTTGGATGTTGTCTATAGTTTGCAAAGAAGGGAGTTTGCTTAATGGATGCATGAACACTATTGTTATAGGCAAACTCTGCAAAGGGTAACAACTCAAACCAATCATTTTGGTGATAGTTGCTAGTGCAACAGAGATATTGCTCTAGGACTTGATTCACCCGTTATGTTTGTCCATTAGTCTATGGATGATTTGTTGTAGATAGTTTAACTTGAACACCAAGGAGCTTGCAAAGACTATTCCAAAAGCTGGATATGAACTGTGGACCTCGATCACTGACAATATCATGAGGCAATCCATGAAGCCTAAAGATGTATCTGAGAAAAAGTCTAGTAGTGGTTGCACCTGTGATTGCCTTTGTAGTTGGAATGAAGTGTGCCATCTTTGTGAATCTATCCACAATAACAAGAATGGCATCATACTTATCTAACTTTGGTAGATCTGTGATGAAATCCATAGATAAAGAAGCCCATGGCCTTTTTGGAATAGGTAAAGGTTGCAAGAGGCCATGAGGCTTATGTCACGGTACCTTAGATCTATTGCAAGTGTCAGAAGTTCGGATATATTCTTTGACTTCCTTCCACATTTGAGGCCACCAAAAATCCCTGGATATGAGTTCTATTGTTTTATTTACTCCAAAAGGTCCTACTGCAAGGTTGTCATGATGTTCTTGAAGTACTTGGATCGTGGGCTTTCCTAGACATTAGGAAAAAAAATAAACCCTGCATGGGCCTTTTGGATTAAGGAGTGATTAGTGATGGACCAATGAGAGGAGGGTGGTGGACATAGTCTATAGCCTATAAATCACTAGGCTGAAGGGGGATGAGGGGACAGGATTCCCCTATGTTCAGGTTTTGCCTCTAGAGAGAGAAAGGAATCTCGTAACTTACCTAGGCCCAAAAATTCAAAATTTTCAAAAAGTTATAAAACTCATCATAACACCATTTAATGGTCCTCCAACCACTTTTTAGGATCAAAAGTGCTATTTTTGGGTTCTAAATCAAAATCCCTGCATGAACTGAACTGAAAAAAGTGACTTTTTAAAAAATAACTCAAAATGCAACTTTCTCCCTCCAAAACCTCACATTTTCATACCCAGGTCCCAAAAAGTCATCTCTTTCCACTACTTTCTCTCCCTAGCACACCATTGCAGCTTTTGCATCTCCATTTCTTTCTCTGTGCATCATCTTCTTTGAACTCCTACTGTCACTTCCATAGCGTGAACTCCAATGGAGAAACCTAAATCTCATAGACGTCCAAAAGATGAGGTTATCGCGATAAAATGTCACAATATCAAGGCTATAGAAGGAATTTGGTTAGGACAGGAGTTCTACAAAGGTGCATGGGTGTACATGCAACCCTCTAGTGTTGGTCCTCACCGTGTAAGAGATCGTGGAAACTTGGATCTTCATTGGAAAGGGAAGTTATTAGGCTTCAAAAAGCTCAAAAATGGTGAAACTGTTGCCATTGTACAACATGTTTTCACAATGTCAACCATGAAAGTGGAAAACTCAAACAAAATGAGATATCCTATCAACTATAAGTATTACTCATTGACTTTTGTCCACATTTCATAGTATACCTAGCTAAGTTGTGTAGTTTTTTGTTGTAGACATATTTCCTTCCACCTTGGTGGAAGAACAACCACTTCATAGTCTTACAGGTACTTTCCAAGCATTACATGCAGATGTTGGGTCGATAGTCTTTCCACAAGCCCATCTTGCTCAGTTATTACATGAGAGAGTTTTTTTTACACACATACATATGTTGTGCCCTCTTCATCAAATGATTTTGGCAGGTTAGAGATGATTAAGGTGGATTCTCTTTTAAAGCTCGAGTGGCCGCAACCTGATGTATGGACATTAACATCTTTGAAGCATAAGATGGTGATGGACATACACAACTCTTTGAAATTTACAAGAGTTTCAAGATCTATAGGATTACATTGGTGTGTTCCTGTTCATTGTTTTGTACATTTATTTCAGATATGCAAAATTCTAGAGACTTCAACAATGTTCATGTTAAAAGATATCACGTATGAGCAGGTAGAGGGTTTGCTAGGTGAAAATTGGGGACTTGTAGAAGGATGCACGAAAGGGGATAGATACCTTTGTAAAATTGGTGCAACAGGCATAGGATTTCGATACTTGAAACATCGTACTTCATGGTACATTAGATTCTATCATGATCGTTGGATGTGTAAACTTGGTGAATGGATACGATTACAAAGTTTTGAGGGTTTTTTAATTTCATTTGAAACTAAGATAAATCTACCCAACAACGAAATGAAAGTTATTTCAGTAAATCATCATTGGACTCTTGCCAACGTGAGAGAACATCTAGTAATCATGGGATTTGAGGATCTGGATCAATCAAAGTTTAGAATACAAGGGCATAAGGGATGTAGCATATCGCATTTTTTCTTTTGTTTATACAAATTCTTATACTCAAATATGTTCATTTAAAGTTTTCTATTTGTCTGCAGATTGGTAAGAGGTTGGAGGATGAAATTAAAGTCCTTCCTGAATGGAGTGTGGATGGAACTCAACTTTCATTGTCATAGCTCAAGAACTATTTGAGTGCTAGAGTGTACACACAACCTATGTTCCATTTATAATCCTTCGTCTGCAACAATGTATTTAACATGCAAGACATGTAGCATGTAAAATTTTTTATCTCAATATGATGTACAATTTGCCAAATCTTTGATTTTTCAAATGGCAATTTATTTTAATTTTAAAGTTCTGAGAATTTACTTTTTCTATTGTGTAGATGTGGTGTATCTTATTCTGGTTAATGATTCTGTCCAATCTTTTTTATGAGCCAAAGTTTTTTTTGAGAGTTTTGTGCATGATTGTTTTATTTTAAGGTATCAGTTTTAGTTTTAAAATGGGTCCCACTCACTTTAAAATTTTGAAACTACTATAAAAGCAACACTTATTCTCTCATTTCTCACTTTTGCAACCAAGAAGGGCTAGAATCACTTGCAGAGCATGCACACAAGCTAGCATCACGTGCAATGGCTGCCGCATCCTCCAGTACCCTGCAACCCAAATGTCCACGTGAACTCTGCAATGAGTTCTTGGAATCAACTGAGTTCACAGGTCAAAACCATTTGTATGACCTATTGTCTAGAGTCCCTGATCTAGACAAAACAATTCAACTAAACTCTGATGTGCTCGAGGAAATCATAGAGTTCCTTGAGTACTACATCTTGCATTTCTCTATAGAAATACCGCCTTATGAGGGTAAATGGATCCCATGTGACCTTCTACTCTACATACACAGAGGTGATGAAGCCTTCATGAAGCGCCTTAAGCGCTTCATGGCAATTGCTGAAACTGCAGGGCACTTACTAGATGACTCTGTGCCATTAGTAAAAAAACTTAACCAAAAGAAGAGGATGGGTACAAAGTACCTTTCCTACATTGCAACAACATATTTTATCATTAATGAGGAGCCCGAACCTACACCTGTTGAGCTCCCCAACCTTGTCACTAGGGGTTTTGTTAAGGAGAAGAATGAGCCTCAACCAGAGGCCCTAAATTTTGCCAAAGAAAGCATTACAATCCACCAAGAGTTTCCTGGTGGTGTTGAGGACAAACTACATGAGCAATTAAGCATGGAGGAGGCCCCCCCTTCAAATCTCAACCCCTCTGAGCCCAAATTACCAGAGGTGGAACTTGAATATCTCTCTAGCATCATTGTGGCTGGAGAGGAATTTATTTTACTTCATGACATTGAGAAGGCATTCGGTCTACGTCTAGATGAATGCTTGAGTATTTTCTCCACAATGTCAGATGTTCCACTTGACAACACATCTGAAATACTTGAAAAGAAGACAATCCCACTCGGGGATTCTGTGGCTCACACCATAGCAATGGTGTGTGCTGATATTTTAAAAGATGACAACAATTCTACTACGGAGGAGGAGTTCAGTACAACATGGGAGAGGATAATGAAGCAAAAAGTTCCTACATCCCCCGTAGTAGAGCAGAGTGGCATGGCCCACTCTAGCATTGATCTTAATGCCCATGGAAGAGGGGAGGAAGAAGACAAGCTTCATGATGTAAGTGGTAATTGAATTAAATAAATGGATAATTTAAGTTAACATTGCAAGAGCTTGAATTTTCATTTTCTCTTAACAGGAAGCAATTGAGCTTGACAAGTTCGCAGCAAGATCTGGGTGGGGATCGAGCTTCTCGTGGGAGTGGTTCATCCTTGGCAAACTACATCAAAAAGTTGCCAAAGGATGATTTTGTTATCATACACAAAGACTACAGTCCGGATGGGCACTTCATGACTTGGTGCTTGAAGGCCCTTAGCAAAATTTTGTGTTTATGTACAATTACCCAAGGCACTAATTGTGTCATTTTGGTTAGGAAATCCTTAGTTGTAACTACATTTGGACTTAATTTTAGAGGAAAAGTATTAGGGCAAATAGGTATCGCCATGGATCTTGGAATGCAAGACCCCCATGTAATATCAAGATCTCTATTGACTTACCAACTGCCTCAATCTCTCCAAAGGAGAAACAAAGTTGTAGAGAAATTGCAGGTAATCGAGAAATGATATAAATGTTTTGATAATATAAACTTTCTTTTTCATCATTTGTCTAGTCTTGTATATGACTGTGCTAATAAATTGAACTTACCTTCTCTCCACAAATTGTATCTAATTTGAAGTCTTTGTATTGTCCCTTTGGTCTTTTGTATACTTAAATGCATAAAAAAGGCCAAAAAAGCCCCTGCCACAGAAACGCGGGAAACAGCCCTGCAAAAATTTTACAGGGTTGTTTCCCGCGTTTCTGTGGCTGGGGCTTTTTTGGCCTTATCTGGTGCTTTTAGGGGCTACAAAGCATAGGAAATTATGTAACTCTTCATTAACACTTGGCTTTGGTAGAATCAAGACCAAAGATTACGAGCAGGCTATAACCTCAGCATTAACTAGACCAAAGATCTCATCCATACCTTTTATGCATACAATGATTACCTGTAGGGTATAACCTCTGAATTACTAGACCATTACATCTCTGCCATACCTTTTATGCCTAGACAAGCCCAAAATATGCAAAAAAAAAACCCCAACCACAGAAACACGAGATTCAGCCCTGCAAAAAATTTACAGGGTTGAATCCCGCGTTTTTGTGGCTGGGGGTTTTTTGGCATGAAAATGAGATGTGGGACATCAATAGGTACAAAAGGAACATAATTAGTCACAAAACAATAGGCAAGTGCATGCATGTTTAACTAAATCCATATATAACTGACTGAAAAAAAAGTTAGTTGCATACAATTATGCTGGGAGTTTAAGAGAGAGAGAGAGAGAGAGAGAGAGTGAGAGAGAAAAAAAAAGACCAAGAATATAGGTTAAAACAAAATTTTCTATTATCCATTGTATTACATTGCAAAGTAGGCCTATAACAGGGTATAATATACACATCATGGGTTATTTCCTCTAATTCTTCTTTCTAGTTGAATGTCCTTTGGTTGAATGGTTACTCTCTTGGAATGGATAGCACAGAGGTTAGAGTCCTCAATCATGGAGATGAGGTAGGCCTCAGTTGCCTCTTGAAGTGCTTCAAGTGCTATCCCTTGTATTCGTAGACCTGCACGGTAGCTTTGTAGTTCCTCTTTCACTACCCTTGCAAAAGCTCTTCGTGGTATGAGTAGTTCAACAGACTTTTGGTAGTGTTGTATCTCTGCAAAAGCCCTGCAGTGCCTCCTTCTTCTTTGTGGAGCTCTTGTGTTGGGAGGTATGTTTGGATGGCGTTGAGGTCGACGTCATGGTTGATAGTTTTGTTATCTCCCATGAACACGATGTGAGGGCCCAGCTTCATCTTTCACATTTTGTTATTGATGTGGTTGTTGACTTTGCTCTCTTTCCTCCTCTGTTGGTATTTGCCCTTGTCCTTGTGGAAGTGTCTTACCTCCATGTGTCACCCTATGGCTCGTTGGAATTTGCATATCATTCCATGGTGGTTGATTGCTGCTTTCGTCGTTCGGGGATGACTCCTCTTTGCTCTCTGGTACACTCCTTCTGATCAACTTTTGTTTGGGTCCTGCCTTGACGGGTGTCCTTGTTGGTGGCTCATCATCTGAAATGGACTCTGATCGTCTTGGAGTGAAATACTCCTATCTATTGGACACTTGATTTTCTCGCGCTGAACTGCTCCCAGGTGGTGTGCCATCGTGTGACATAGGCACAAATGTGCTCTGGGAACCACATCGTGGTCTTTGGGGGGGCTGCAACCATGGTGGGCATTGTGTCCCTAGATGAGGGCTAAAAAAGAAGACGCGATCTTTCCTTGTAGTTTGCTTGGTGCGTGTCATTCTCTTGAGTTGCAAAAAGTGTGAAATGAAGTGAGTTCTCTCTATTTATAGAGTTTTTTTTTAAACTCTTTGTTCACACTAGAATGGACAAAACGTGTTTAAAACCATACAGAATATTATATATTAAATAATAACACATTGAAACCAAGATTACAATAATCATAGGTTTTACCACATAATGGGAAATAACGAATTCACTTTACTTCCAAGCTGAGCCTTCTTGTTGTCTCCTGGCATGCCACTGAGCATGATGAAGAGGACCTAACGATGACTTCCATTTCTCACTGGCAATGTTGTGTTGCATCGTTCTTGCAAGTTTTGCCAATTTTGAATCCCTAAGTCGTTCCACAAAAAACTTTCTCGAGAATGTAGTGCGGTAAAACCAATTAAACATCTCCTCCATGTAGTTTGATTGCGTTGGACCACCACCATGTCGGGTGTTTTTGAAGTAGACACCCCCTTGCTTTGTAGTGTGACTTTTCCATTCCTTGGGTACTGAAAATCTCTAATGACCCATATCAATGCATGAAAAAAACTCCATGTGCAAACAAAATATGCTAAAAATTGTTAAGTACATTGGAAAAAGGTAAGTGCAATAAACACTTGTAGAAAAAGATTACACTTACAATGTAGTGTGTTATATTGCTCTCTCCGCAGGATTGAATGAAACACTTGGTGAACTCCACTAATGTTTCTTGAAACATTTGACGTTGAATAGCACTAGACCTAGTCAGACCCATTAAGCCTACCAACTTATCAAAGCTCGACCAAACTTTCTTTCTCTTATTACAAAGGTCAACTTGAGAGTCATTGTTTGTTGTGATCATGCATAGGTCTTTCCACAGCTCATAATGTTCATTATTTTGAGTGCTAGTACCTCTTTCTAAAAAATGTCGTGCTTTATTCCCTGTCATTGACACTTGTTGCAAGCTATCTTGAGATTCTCCAACTTTCTTAACAACTAGGGTTACATTTCCACCATGACAACCAATTGAATTAAGAAGTTCCTCCAATTTCTTTATAGCTTGAATAGATTTATCAATTGGCTTCATGGCAAATGCGTATTCTATATGGAGCTTTAAAAGTCTATCGAAAATTCTCATGAAGGCATGCAAGGTGCAAACATGGACATTGACTAAAGGGAATGGAATAATGGGATTCCAATCCTGATCTGACATGTCACGATTAGGTGTACCTAACATGGGACACCTCATTAAAGGTATATCCCATTCAGTAGATGGAGTTGCATCTGTGTCATCAACTAAATCATCTATGTTGTTTTGTTTTCTCTTTGTTGGTTTATAACCTCGTGTGCAATATGGACAAGGATAGAGAGTAGATGCACCTTGTTTGCACCCTAACATGCATTTGATAATCTTTAAGTCTCCACCTAAGTGCCACTCTACTTCAAAATCACCAAGGCTTTCTACAGTGATTTTGGCACCATGAATTTGAGAAGTTATCACCTCTATGATCCATGGGGTCCTACTGAAAATCCATGTAAGAACATCATTGGATTCTTTAGGTACCTCAATAGCACCTAACCACCATATATCTTTCTCACATTGGACACTATATGTAAAGTGATGGGTAGATTCTTCACTATCATCAATAATAGCATGGGCCATAGCTTCATTCATGAGTGTCACACTAAATCTCTCCATACGGCGTCCCTTTATGATTTGACATTCGTCTAGCTTCAATCTATTAAGGATGTGAGTGGTCATAAAATAGTCTAAGTTCTTGTGATCTGTATACACAATAAGGTTATGAGTTGCTACTTCTAGATGGCAACGCCAGGTATCAAACGTGTCTACTATGGCAAGAAGTTCTTTATCATGGATTTCATAATTAATTTCTTGGGGGGGGGGGGGGGGGAATTTCCTTGAATGATATGCAATTGGATGTAGATGTCCATCATCTCCATATTGGGATAGAATGGCCCCTAGGGCAAAGTCTGATGCATCTGTTTCTAGGAAGAAGGGTTTGCTCGAATCAGGATGAACTAGGATTGGGGCAGTAGTGAATGCTGATTTCAAGGTCTGAAAGGCTTTTTCTGCTTCTTTGGTCCATGAAAATTTTGAGTTTCTTGTAAGCTTGGTAAGAGGTGTCACAATCTTGGAGTAATCTCTAATGAATATCCTATAAAAATTCGCAAACCCTAGAAAACATTGTACATCTCAAACACATGAAGGTGGTTGCCAATCAAGGATTGTCTTGATCTTCTTAGGGTCCATAAAGATTTCTTTCTCTAATACAATGTACCCTAAAAACTCCACTTCTGTCTGATGGAAGTAGCACTTCTCCAATTTTGCATATAACCCTTTTTCTCTTAGTTTCTCTAGGACTATCTTTACATGACATTCATGATCTCCTAAATTTTTGGAGAATATCAAGATATCATCAAGATATATTACCACAAAATCATATAAATACTCTCGAAAGATATCATTCATCATATGTTGAAAGACTGCTAGAGCATTTGTGAGACCAAATGGCATAACTACATATTCAAAGTGTCCATACCTTGTTCGGAATGCTGTTTTCCATTCGTCTCCTTCTATGATCCTGACAAGATTGTATGCTCCTCGAAGGTCAATCTTAGTGAAGAACTTTGCTTTTTCGAGGCATTCCAAGAGCTCTACTATAAGTGGTGGAGGATATCTGTTCTTTATTGTGACTTTATTCAAACCACGATAGTCCACACACATTCGAAGAGTTCCGTCCTTCTCCTTTACAAATAGGATAGGGGCTCCTGCAGGAGAATTCGAGTGTTTGATAAACCCCTTGGCTAGATTCTCATCAATATTCTTACGTAATTCTATAAGTTCCTCTGGGGATAGTCTGTAGATTGGCTTGAAGGGTGGTTGTGCTCCCTCTTGAAGTTCTATGGCACAATCATAAGGTGTATGCTCTGGGAGCATATATGCATTCTTTTTTTCAAAGACATCTTCAAACCCTTGGTACTGGTCAGGTAGCTTCATTGAATCATCTTTCTTGGGTTCTTGAGTTGGTATGGCATAGATCATATACGTCGGTTCCTTCCTTACTGCATGCATGAAGGCTTTGGCTCCAACATATTTCGAGTTCTTCTGGATATCTTGACAGGTGATTTTATTATTCTCCCAATTAATTTTTGGATTATGTTTCTTTAACCATGGCATTCCGATGATAACCATGTTTACTTGACTTGATATTACATTGAAACATATGTGTGAATCATGGTCACCAAGGTGTACTCTTAGTGGTATGGTTTCCATGGTTATATTTCCCGATGCTAGAGGCCGTCCATCTACTACTTTAGCTACTACTGGTTTGTCCTTCTGAAGTACTGGAATTCTATGTTTCTTAACGAGTTCTTCATCAATGAAACATGAGGAGGCTCTTGAATCTACTAGAGCTATAAGGGAAAGGGTCTTCTTAGACATGATTAACTTTACAGGGGCAAGTAATGTTTCTACGGGTGTGACTGGAATTCTAAGACCCTTTCTTTACATCATGGTCCCGCTGTATGGTCTCTTTTACAATTGGACTTCCTCGTTTCCCTGCTCTACAAGGGTGGCTACAACTTTGGAGTTCGTTCTCCTGTTGGGACAATTAACTGCAATATGGCAGGGGTTTCCACAATACAGACATAACTTGTTATCCCTCCTTCTTTGTTTCTCTTGTGGTGTTAGAGGCTAGAACCTAGTTACATCTATCTGCATAGGTTCGGGCATAGACTCATCTCTAGGAGTGGACTGGAAGGGTTTCCATTGGAGAGGTCTTCCTTCTACTTGTTTTTCTTGTTTCCTTTCAAAAAGGCAGTTATCACATTGAATAGCTTGGTTGATGTATTCATTCAATGTCTTAACCTCTGGCATCGTGATCAGTAGAAGGTCCTTCACATCATCTCTTAAGCCCCATCTAAATTTGCTTATGAGATAATCTTCGTGCCATGTGAGGTCACATATCAACTGCCTAAATTCTGATGCATAGGTAGAGGCAGGGCGGTTACCTTGACGTAGCTTTCAAAGTTTTGTTTCTGCCACTTGACTCGTGTCTGCATCTCCAAATGTGGAGATGAGCTCTCCAAGAAATCTCTCATAGTCATGAAGTACGGCCATATCCTTCTCCAAGATTGGGATGAACCATGATAAAGCTTGACCATAGAGCAAGGTTCCAATAAAACCGACCTTCGATGCATCATCAGGGTATCTATCAGGCTGCATGCGAATGTACAATTTGACTTGTTGCAAGAATCCTCGAAACTTTGTGCGATCAGCATCAAACTTTTCTGGCATGCAGATCTTGGGTTCCCTCATGAAGGATGTACTAGGTTGTTGTTTTACTTGCATACTCCCTTGATTTGTCTGAAGACTCCTGATTCGTTCTTGTAATTCTTGGAGGAGTGCACCTACATGCAAAGGATGTCCCATCTCAACTTGTGTCTATCGATGAGTTAGGTCTTCGCCTTGTTGTTGGAGACTCTGAAGTGTTGCTACAATATGTTCATAAGCATTCTCCATGATGACTAGTCTTGGATAGAAGCTAGGCTTTCCAAAATATCAGGGGAGCACTAGATTGTGCTCTCTGACTACAGTAGCCAAGATTTTGGAAATACACTTCTTATTACAAGAACATCCACGAAGGGAAAACAATACAAGAATACGTGACTGATACAAGATGTCCCACAACCCGGGATTGATAGGTATGAATAATTCGACTAGAGATGATACAGGAGATCCCACAACCCGAGATCGTAAGTATGAAACAAGATATCTAGATTGCAAGAACTCCCTTTTGGGAGATGAATTAGATACAAGAAAGAACTCGACAAGATCTCGTACTACGAGATTACAAGAGGACAAGATAGAATGTCCAAGAACTAGACTAGAACAAGGAATAAGACAAGAACTAGAACTGGAACTTGAAGAGTACTTACTTGGCGGTCGTGAGTCCTTGAGCTCCCAAGACTAGTATTGGCAAGGCTGATTATGAATGTGGTCAACCCTCCTTATATAGGTTTTCCAAGGGCAGTTCTAGGGCAGTTACAAATTTATGATGTGAGCGATGATGTCATCAATTCGAAGCATGGTCTCTGGATGTCAGAATCAAGCAAGAAGACAATCGATCTTAGGGTTTTGGCACGTTCGGAACGCAATGGAAGCATTAGTTTCCCCAAATTTTGAATCGATCATGAGATATAGGATTCACATGGAATCTGAGATTCAAGATGGTTTCCTTTGTCCATGACAGCATGTATACTCTTTTACATTCATTGATGATGCAAAATTCCATACTTGGGTGTATCCTATGAAAGAAAAGAACCAAATATTCACTTCCATTAACATACTTTTAGTTGTGGCTAAAAGTTTTTGTGGATATAAGCTTTTGACTTTTCACACAGATCATGGTGATGAATACATGTCATATGAATTCAATGCTTTTCTTTGTGAAAAAGGTGTTGCACACCAATGTATAGTGCCATATACACCTCAAAAAAATGGTGTTACGGAGCATAAAAATAGAGCATATCTTGAAGTGGCATGATGTATGGTTAAGGAAAGTATCTTCTAGATAAGTTTTGGATGGAAGTTCTCATGTGTGGAAACTACATATTGAATCATTGTCCTATAAAAGCACTCATATTGCTTACACCTTATGAGGCTTGGAATGGATGAAAGCCAATGGTTAGTCATAAGCACATATTTGGTTGTCTAGAATATGCTCTTGTGCCATCACAACCATTTCACAAACTTAATAGAAAAGCAAAGAAATGATGTGTATGTATGTATGCATATTCATGTGTGTGATATGTATATGTGAACATGTGCATGTGTGTATGAAGGTATGAACGTATGCATGTGTGTGTATGCATGGTTATATATATCTATGCATGTATATGTGGTGTGTGTGTCTGTATATGTGTATGCATGCATGTGTATGTATGAATGTGTGTGTATGTATGCATCCATGTGTACTTTCTCTCTCTTTCTCCCCATTCTCTCTCTATCTTTCTTTCTTTCTCTCTCTCTCTCTCTTTGCACATTACTTGTTGCTTGCTCTTTCTCTTTCTCTCTTGTTTGACATTGCCTCTGGCACAATAGTGGTGCAAGAAATTAAAATTTTTTATACATCCCTTAGCATCACTCACAATTTTCCAACATTGCAAAAAATATCCCTACCATGTGGCATGTTCTAATATGTTATTAAAAAATGTTGCATAAGAAACACTCTACATCGCTTATCCGATGACCACTCTTTTTTATGAGCATCATTTATGTGGCACTCCATGTAGGAAGTGTCACATAAGTGATGCTTACCATTTAAAAAAAAAAGGGATGTCTCTATGGCCCCCATTCTCTTGTAATGCTTGAAAATCTTTTACTGGTCCTACTATTTTAGCTATGTTATCATTCCTCTATCTATATCTCGTGCTCTTTGAAGTACAAAAAAAAACTATTTTTTATTGCAAAACCACTAGCATTTCCTAACCTTTACTGATTTTGAAAGTATATAACAACATCAATCATGCCTAAGATCTTCTTGATAGTATTTGAGGTGCAGTTCTATGTAAGTTTTAGCAATATATTAGCCTCTTTCTTGAATGATCTTTGATTAATGAGCATCAATTCTCGCAATATAGGGAAATTTATGTGTGAAGAAGTGATAGTTTGAACGGATTTTGGATTTCTTTACTTTTCCCCAAAACTTGGTGTTATGTTTTCACATGGAGCAAACCATTCAATTCCACTAAGTACTAAACTATGCATAAATATTAAGATCCTCAAGAGTATGAGATATAGATTTTTATTGAATATAAAGGAGATCTCGTATATTTGAGATAAATAAACTCGAATGCTTAATTCAAAACACTAGTTATTAAGAGTACTATGTTGGAAAAAAAAAAAGGGAACTTAATGACTGTAGATCGAGAGCTCTCTAAAATCTAGAAAAGCATCAAGAACCCAAGTAAGTGATTATGGCGAAAAATATAAATAATTGGGGCTCTTTGTTGTGATAAACTCATTAAATAATAATTATAATATAGAAATTACGTAAATACATATGTATCCTTCGCATGTTTTAAGACAAAGCCATTTGATTCATAACTCACATTTTGGTAAGTAATGATAATAGTATATTGATCATGAAAAGACGGGTCAAAATCTTGTAAATCATCCATTATTGCATTGTTTGCCACATTATGATCCTAGACATGCATTTGTTTCTGCATATTTACGCTATAGATGACATAATCTTGCCTATCAAAAATTTCCGTTCCCAACATTTTCTTTCTTCCATTTCTTTTACTTCGAAATCTACTCATGAATAATGATGCTAAATCAGACAATTCTTTTTACTCATTTTGATGATCTCAACAATGTTTCTTCATCATGTCTATGTTAAACATCTTCATTCTGATTATTTTGTCATTTTCTTACATTGCATGATTTTCGAGAACGTGTAAGTGGGTTGTGGTGGTCCTTGGGGGGAGAGAGAGAGAGAGAGAGAGAGAGAGAGAGAGAGAGAGAGAGAGAGAGAGAGAACATTTAAATCATTGATAGTAAAATAGATAGTAAAATAGATTTGAATCTTCAATGGTTAGTAAAATAGAACATTTAAATCATTGAGAAAGGTTACGATGCTTGGCTGAATCCAAAGCTATACAACTTTACAAGAAGATGATGTGCAGTAATGGATTTTAGTGTGATTCATTGAAACCTTTGAAAAACCAAATCAAGTATCAGATATGGTGGGTATATGTTACGTAATGGATTTCCTTGATTAGGCATTTTCCACATTGAATTGTTAATTTATGATTTATATACTATACAGAAACCGTACAGATCCTTGATATTCTTATTATAGCAATCCCTAACTCTTCACTTATATTTGCGCAAAGTATTTGATTGTTGTTCATTATGATGGTGATTTATTCAGACTCATTCAAATGCCTATTGTTGCTCCTCTAATGATTTATTAGTATCACTTGTACCATGTTTTGGAATGCTTCTCCTCTACCATTTTGCTTTACAATGCTTATATGCCTACATACATTACAATTAAAATGCTCCTGCATCTCTCACATTTCAAATACCAACAAGTGCTGGT
Source organism: Ceratopteris richardii (assembly GCA_020310875.1). Classification (NCBI taxonomy): domain Eukaryota; kingdom Viridiplantae; phylum Streptophyta; class Polypodiopsida; order Polypodiales; family Pteridaceae; genus Ceratopteris; species Ceratopteris richardii. The sequence goes on from CM035422.1 coordinate 159,994,440, forward strand.
TCAAACCCATGGATGAAAAATAATGTTGAAATACAAGATCGCTTACTCATTGTAATGATACAAAAAGGTCTCTTGACAATATCGATGACAAATATCTTGAGCTTTCGTTGATGTATTCTCCTTTTCTTCCATATCCTACGCAGATGTCACCTAGGTCAACTTCGATGGTGTCTAGCGATTCTGAAAGAGAAGAAGATGTTAGGTCGGTATGAGAAGGCTGCCATGGAAGCATGATTCCTACCCTGCTTAAAGAATCACTTTCTTGACAAAGGCACATGCAGAATAAGAGATCGACAGTGTTTCATTCATCAAAAGCCTCGTACATATGTGTTCTTCACAGTCAACAACCGTTTGGATTGTCAAGTCTCAAGGAAAACCTTTCTGACTCACTTGGCATGGCAAGGTCTGTGAAGATCTTCATCTGAGAGAGAGAGAGAGAGAGAGAGAGAGAGGTATGCGTCTACCAATGCTCACGTATGCCTTATATTCGCTTCAATCTTGGAGATCTGCAGCAAATCTACTAAAGGGAGAACAAAACGTCACCTTGCTTGTATGCTTTTTGAATCTTCGCTGCGTTCTTTTTCTTTGAGACGCGTGTTCGCACATGGCGCACACAAAGGCGCATATTGCAAATCCTTATTCTTTGCGTTCAGGCAGTAGGCACATCTAGAAAGGAGACAAATCCGTCTCTGTACGTGTAGGGAGTCGTGAGCTATGGATACATGTGCATCAGAGAGAGAGAGAGAGAGAGAGAGAGAGAGCAGGCGTTTCGGTATTTCAACATAAAAGTTTCCTTCTCTGAGGCATGCCTGATGTAAGAATGAGCAAAGCTAGTGTTTCAAAGAGGAGTTGACGAGCTATGGAGCAGCAAAGGAAACTTTGTTGACTAGCTGTCATTGTGAAGGTGGGTGTATTTCTGGGCGTGCAACTTCCAAGTCTGTTACCCACAGAGAGAGAGAGAGAGAGAGAGAGAGAGAGAGAGGGAGAGAGAGAGAGAGAGCATGTTCAACTAAGTCCATTGATTTCTTCGATTGTTCTTTCAAATTGAATTCAAGTCCAAGCATAGTAAGATCTTAGTTTGAAAATCGATGAGTCCGAGTCTGAGGCATACGTGATGCAAGTATGAAGGAAGCTGGTGTCGGAGGCAAAAACTCACACGATATAGAGGAGCGGCGCGCGGCTTCTGTATAACGCTGCCATTGTACTCTGTATGTAGACTCTAGAGTCCATGGAGGCGATGGAGGAATGGGGCCCTCCGACAGGAAATCATCATGTACGAACTAGACTAAGACATAGCACATGGTAAATAACGTCAACGTGGACATTCAGAGTATCTACAGAACAAAATCATTGAGCTCATGATGCCGGTGCGACAACAGACTCCAAAGCCTACTAGGCGTACCTGATTGACCTCCATAGCCATCAGGCCAATTACCTGCCTTTGTCTTGGGTTCAGCTCTATGTACCTGCTCGTTATATGGTTTTCTCCTACTTCTACAAGAAAGCCAAACGCTTTGGAGGCAGACGAATAAACTTCTGCAACTTGTATCTACATGTCAGTATTACTAGTACGCGATCATTGCCTTTTTCTTGGAAGAATATGAGACCATCGTATTACAGTTTTTCATAGATATGAGCTGCTTTTGGATAGACCATCATATTACAGTTTCCGTACTATCGTTGCTATTTTCTGACGTAAGTGTATGGTATGAGATGACTCCATTAAATTTTCAATATAATTGGAGATGATGTTCAAATGTGTCTCATCATTCTTTGTGTAGAAGGAAGTCACAATGGCTGAGCTATCAAGAACTATAATTTGTAATGCACAAATTTGCCGATGTAATGATTTGTCAAAAGAACAATAGGTTGTTCAAGCCTACGTAGCCAAGTGGTTTGATGCCTTGAATCTCTGGGAGAAAATCTTGAGTTGAAATCTTGGCTGGACATGCATCTATGAGTTCCTCACAAATGGGCGCCTCTACCGTAAGAGGTTGTGTGTGAGTGTGTTTTCAATTCATTGTATTCTCAAGTAAAAAAGAACAATAAACCGATATCATACATAAGTACGTTCAAGCGTACATGTATGCATCCATCCATATGTATAGGCAGGCATGCATGCTGAAAAACATACAGGAGGATATATCACGAGAACATGATATGCCACATATTAAAAACTGTACGAATGTACTTAAGTCACTAGATACATAAATCACACATGAAAACATATCAATGTTCGTGGTTCTCCCGAAAATTCTCTGCGCGGCACATGAAACAACAGTAAATCAGCTGTGGGTCGTTGTGCATATAACAGATTGATGTCCCACTCCCAATATATTCCTGTCTCGATGTATATCATCCGATTTTTCTTCTTCCTAAAACCAGTCAAAGAAATCCGTAGATTCAGAAAACATCGAGAACAGAAACAAATTCTACTTATCTTAGCGTACATTGATTTTGGTAGTTGAGGTCCGACTCTACTAATTAAATTCATCTATACTCTGGCTCTCTCCGTGTATATATATATATATATATATATATATATATATATATATATATATATATATATAGAGAGAGAGAGAGAGAGAGAGAGAGAGATTAAAATCTCATTTTCTCATTATATAGGAACAAAAGAGCTCTGGTTATGGCGACGTGACTAGCAATGAGAATATTCTGAGCAAGAATCAACTCAAGCAATGGTTAAGGATAACAAATGAAAGATATTCCGTGTGTAAAGTGACAAGATGGATATGAATAGAAAGAAGATTGAGCGAATCCAGATCTTGAATTGTATCTGATGCAGTATATTATCATTACATTATGAAATGATTAAAATTATAAAAAATGATTCTGTTGTGGGATTCTGTTGTGGTGTAAGCTTGCCTCTATTACCACTTATGGAATGTTGAATTATTTGAGTTTATTTTATTGACATATTAATGTGCTTTGTGTTTTTTATATAGTAACTGAAGGTTTAAAGGGCATGGATGGGTGTGTATGTATTCAGATGTGTCTAGACATAAAGAAGAGAAATTATATTTTCTATATATTGTATAAATAAAGAACCACATTGATGGTTCTTTCTAGATACCCAAAGAAATAGCATTAAGATAAACATTATTGTAGATAGTAATTACTCTTAATAAAAGATAAGGCTCATTATAAAAGCAAAAAACTTGTTACTTTTACATCTACTTTTTGGAGCCCACCCTCATTGTAATCTCCATATCTATAAAAACTTGCACTTTGTAGAATCACCCAATAGAGTGTGTGGGGAGAGATTGCATCCAATACTATGTGTTGTCTCGTCTATTACGCAACTCTATTTATGTGTGTCTTTAGTTTTTGTACTTTTTGTGTACGTGTGTTCATAAGATTATACAATAGTAGTATTAGAGGTTGTGTGCATTGTTGGTGCAATTAGCAAGCCTAAGCGCATTACTAAAGGTTTTGGACTACACATTCATTTAGCTCTTCACAAGGAGAAACACATAATATTGACAATTGAACTCTAAGATACTTGAAACATTGCATTATTCAATTATGGTAGTCAAACTCTACCACACTTGGAGATTTGGCACAAGAGATTAGCCCACATAGGTGAAAGAGGTCTCAAACAAATCAATAGGGATCAGAGTGTACTTGGCTTACCAAACATATCCAAACAACACATGATCTACAAATGTAGTGCTTGCCAATTTGGTAAGTCACATAGGAAACCATTCACAAAGATGGGATACATTCATGGAGATCTATTGGAATTAGTTCATAGAGATGTATGTGGACCAAGAAAGGAGCCTTCAGTCTCTAGATCCAAGTATTATGTGTCAAATATTGATGTTTATAGAAGATGGACAATAGCATAAAGATGAAGTGTTTTCATGTTTCAAGAAGTACCTAGCTCTTGTAGGAAATCAAACAGGTAAAACTTTGAAGAGACTAAGGTCAGATGGAGGGGGAGAATATTTCTCCAATGATTTTGATTCTTATCTCCAAGAGAGATGAATCAAAAGAGAAATTAGAACCACATATACTCTAGAACAGAATGGAGTGGCAAAAAGGAGAAATAGAACAATGGTGCAGGATGCAAGATCAATGTTTAAGTGAGAAGAAATTACCCAACTACTTGTGGGAAGAGGTTGTATCCATAGCCATATACCTTATCATAGACTCTCATCAGAATTATTAGATGGGATGACACCATTTGAAGCATGGAATGGAAGAAGACCTAGTCTTGAGCATTGTAGGATCTTTGGGTGTATAGCATAGGCACAAATTAGATCCAAAGGCTGAGAAATTGCATCTTCATTGGCTATGTCCTTAATCGCAAACATTATAGGCTATACAATCCAAGCAATAAAGGATTCATTGTAAGTAGAGATGTTGTGTTTGATGAAAACAAATCTTGGTTTGAAGATGTTTGTAAGAAAATCAAACTTCCCTGTGATCTTGAAGAAGAATTTCCAACATTATCAAAGCGGAATGAACCTACACTTGAAGCATCAACTCATTTTGATGATGAACAAAAACTCTAAGAGGGGACATTAAATCTTGGAGCTCAAAAGCCAAAGCCAAAGTGCAAGAGTTGAGAGATGTGGTAGAATCATCTCAACAAACTATAAGAAGGTCTACTAGAGAAAAGAGGAAGCCTGAATGGTATGGTTATGATACTTCTTTGGTCACTAAACACTCAATATACATAGCACATGACTCAAACTCTGAAGATCCCTCTACCTATGAAGAAGCCAAGAAGAAGACACAATGGAGAAGTGTCATGGAAGAAGAAATAGAAGATTTACAAGAGAAACGTACTTGGGAATTGATACCCAAGAAACCATCTATGGGAATTGATACCCAAGAAACCATCTATGAAGTTCATTGGCTCAAGGTGGATACACAAGGTAAAAAAGAATTATGATGGTTCAATTAACAGGTAGAAAGCATGGCTTGTAGCCAAAGGGCTTGCACAAACTAAAGGTATTTATTATGAAGAAACATTTTCACCTGTTGCAAAAATACCTACTATCAGAGTACTCTTGAGTGTTGCATCTTCCAAAGATTTCAAGATATATCAAATGGATGTTAAAAGTGCTTTCTTAAATGGTTGGATTTTAGAGGAGGTTTATATGGCTCAATCTCTTGGCTTTGAAGATCAAACATACCCTGAACATGTGTGTAGGTTGAGGAAAGCTTTGTATGACTTGAAGCAAGCTCGTAGAGCTTGGAATCATAGACTTGTTACTTACTTGTACAATAAAGGTTTTAATGTAAGCAAAGCAGATCCTTCATGCTTGATTAAGAGGAATCATTTAGAGGTCATATACCAATGTGTATATGTGGATGATATAATCATTATAGATTATAGGAAAAGATGCAGAAGGAGTCATAAGAATTAAAGCTCGAATGAAGGAGGTGTTCAAGATCACTGATCTTGGATTGCTCATATACTTCCTAGGTTTGGAAGTGATACGTACAGAGAAAGGTATGTTCCTCACTCAAAGAAAGTACATTGGAGATATGCTCTCTAAATTCAAGATGGAGAATACAAAGTTTGTAGGTACCCCCATGGAGGTTAATTTGAAGTTAAGTGCTCATAAAGGTGAACTAATTGAAGATATAAATAGCTACCAAATTCTAGCTCGAAGTCTGATCTATGCTACTCCAACTAGAGTGGATATTTGTTATGGAGTAAGTGTACAGAGTCAGTTCATGCACACTCCAAGGAAGCATCACATGGAAGCAACCAAGAGAATCCTAAAGTATTTGAAGGGCACAATCAATCAAGGGTTATACTATCCATATGCATCTGATATAGATGTTAAACTCTTCATTGATGCAGATTGGGGAGGCTCTAAGGATGACAACAGAAGCACCTCAGGTTACCTTACCTTTATAGGTACAAAGTTGATTTCATGACTTCCAAGAAGAAACCCATAGTTGCTCTTTCATCAACATAGGCTGAATACAAAGGGCTTGCAAATGCTTCATATGAAGCTATCTGGATTAGAACCTTATATTTAGATTTAAGGTTGAACACTTGAAATCCACATATATTTGGAGATAATATTAGTTCATTACATCTTGATGCTAACCCTATCTATCGTGCGAGGGCTAAACATATAGAAGTTCATTATCATTATGTGAGAAAAAATATTACGAGTAAGGAGATACAACTCTCATATGTTTCAACTTATCAACAATGTGTAGATATGATGACAAAGGCATTCGATGGAAGCAAATTAACTAGATTCAAATCTATGATTGGATTGCAAGAAATCATGAAGGAATTAGCAATTAGAAAGCCTAAGATCATCTTACACTTGAGGGGGAGCTGTTGGTGCAATTAGCAAGCCTAAGATCATAGCTAAAGGTTTTGGATTACAGATTCATTTAGCTCTTCACATGGAGAAACACATATGAACTCATGCTTGTCAATTTGAGTGTATTTGCTTTGGATAATTGTGACAGTAAAAAAAGAGAAGGAATCTTGTGAAGTAAGAAAAGCAAAGCCATGACTCATTTGGTAGATGAATCAAATCAATTACATCCCTAAAGTGTAGGAACACTTTTAGGTGAGGAAACATTCAAAATCAAGCTCAAACTATGAGTATAAATAGACATACTTTTAGTCATGGGACATGAGAGTCATTATGAGAGGCATTGGGCTACAATGTTTAGCATACATTGAGACCACATTACCTATGTGTATTCCACTACACTTTCCTTGTATCATATGTTCAATAGCATTCACATTTTGATACATTTCTTCAAGTACATCTTTGTCTACTGTCTATTGTAGCAACTTCATCATAATGATGAACTTGTGGAATGGATTTCTCTGTGTATACTCACTAAATTTCTATAATTTAACATGGGATAGTTAGAGTAGAGCTTCTTGTGTTCCTATATCAATTTATATGAAGTTTGATTTAGTATGTTGCAAGATATGAAGTAAGGAAGGTGGTTATGTGTGCTCACCTTCTAGATTCTAAAAAGTCGGGATGAGCCCCCTGACTTGCCAGATTCATTTCTCCTTGTATGGTGCATCTAAATTCATTACATAACTTGCTTTAGTTAGCTATACAATTCAATTAGATTTTTGCAAAATCTTGCGAGTCGATTCAAACCAAGTTGTGAGCTCGGAGTATAATACTAAGACCTTCTAGTTCCAAAATAGAAGGTTCTTCACATTTCTTGCATATTCAAGTTATTTGTTTTGATGCAAACAATTGAGAGTGATGCTCCAAAGAGCTTGGTGGTTCCAAATGCATCATTATAAAGCTAAAGAGGTCTATTAAGCATAAAAAAAGTTAGATTGGTAGGTGTAGAACAGGTTTTGTGTAGCACCAGCATCTTTGGAACCTATCACACCATCTCATCACATGCATCACTGCAACAAGATTTTGGTATTGTTTATTTTTATCTCCAATTGCTGGTATGATTTTGATTCTGATCCCTATCCCTATTTAGGCCTTGATTTCCTTTTTGTTTTTTTGTTTTCCACTTCTAATTCTAGTTCTAATTTTTGTAGTTTGAATTTCTGGTTCCTTTTTCAGTTCCAACTAGACTAAGGCACATAATTTTGGTATCTTTGGCTTCCCTAGTACCAGGCTCCCTTGGCTGCCAACATGAATCTGAACCTACAGTTTATGCTTACAATTTACTCCTACATTTATAGCTATGTTTATACCTACATCTAATCCTTTGGCTTACTCGAAAGCATTGACCAAGGCATTGACACCTTACTTGACCAAGGCATCCACTTATGCATTGACTAAGACATAGAAATTCATCATCTTCGGCTTCCCTAGCTTCTTTGGTTGTCATTGGCTACGTGCATTCACTCTTTAATTAAGGAATGACAATAACGGGCCTCTCATCTACCAAGATGGAGATTCAAACCCACAACCTCACACTCACAAGTCAAGTGTTTTACTACTACACTGATCAGATGTGTTATAACTATACTCCATTTTACTTATATTTAATATATTTTTCATCTCTCTTACTTTTTAATTCCTAACAACTATCCGTTTCTTTTCCATTCGAATTCAAGAATTCCTAAAATTGTTTTTACATCTTTAGCAAGGAAAGTTTTTCTTCTATACACCCATGGACCCTATGCATACCATGGACGGCTTTGGTAAATCACATCTGTTAAACGTTAATCGTTACTTCCACTTCAGACTCAAAGTACGTCAAGTTCAGCCGGTTTCGAACCTTCTTAACCGTAAATGTTCTCTTTAACCACGTGGGTCCTTGGGAGTGGTAGGGGTCTGTTAGACAGAGGCCCTGTACTATTTTCCCAAATTATCACACAATCCTAAATGTTATCCCGTGCTCAGCTCACTGTCCATCTCTGAACAACGGAAGATTGTTCAGTGTACTCGAATTAGAACTTCAGGACTGAGGGCGACAATCCGGTTACTTATTTTATGAGCAAATATACTTCAGTAACAATGTCACCTAATACGTACTTCTTCAGAGCAGATAGGTATACCAACCACACATTATACCTTAAGGTTATGAGGACTCATCGTATGCTAAACTCGAACAACCAATCTCCTAATAACAAACGGCTAACCATAAACTAACGATGTCCTACTCACATCCAGACCATTACAGCTACTAGTCTTCCCATGGTTGGAATCAACAGCAAATGTAGACTACGGTATCGAATTCGGTCACTTACAGAAACACTAATAGACAATTAGTTCGGGACTACCTTTCACGTTCCCTACTCCGTCGAAGAACTGATAAACAACATAATACACTTGATAACACTCAGAGACACACCCAATCATTACCGAACATGTTCGTAACACAATACAACTGATTCGTAACTCTGTAATAAGGTGAGAATAATCGACTAGCCGGAATACAGAACAGAACAGAACGAAGCAGGACTTGTCTCTCAACAACATACACACTCACACAACACGTTTACAACACTCTCCAAAACGCGGCTCACTCAAATGTTACACTGCAATTCCCGCAAACGGGGTGCTGCTGCCACTCTTTTCTCATTGCCTTAAATAGAGGATTTTTTACAAGAGTGCGCACTTCTGCAGTTACCTGCGCGTTTCCTGAAAGATTCTTTTTCATTTAAGCTACCTGTCCTAGTACTTTTGTCCTTGTTCGGCGGCCGTCTAACATTTTTACATTTAAGACACCTGTCCTAGTTCATTTGTCCTTGTTCGGCGGCCGTCTAACACTGGCACGCACGGTGGACTCGAACCCGCAAGTGCATTATCATCTTCGACATTCTTTTGTTTTGCCTGAAGGCCTATTCCAGAGTTTTGCTCCCGAATCATTTCTGACCGTACTTGTTCTGAGATCTTAAAAGGGCCGAACCATCGTAATTTGAACTTTCCTGCTGCTCTATCGGATTTTGCGTTATAGAAGAGTACAAGCTGATCTACCGAAAAGATTGGGGTCTTCAAATATCGATCGTGTGTCCTGGCTTGCCTTAGTTGTACTTCGCGCATGGTTAAAAAGCTGAGCCATCGGTGCTCATCAAGTTCCCTGAGTGTGTCCATTCGTGCTATCAGCGACTCTTCCGGTAGCATTTTCTGGGTGATTGCTACACGCAGACTTGGGATAACTATTTCCATGGGTGCTATTGCTTCTAAACCATAAGCTAGTTTGAAAGGTGTCAAACCTGTTGTTACCTTATATGTAGTTCGGTATGCCCATAATACTGCAGGTAGTAGTTGATCCCATCTTTCCGATGCTTCCATGATCAGTTTCCGGAGGATATTCAATAGTGATTTGTTTGTACTTTCGGCCAAACCATTGGCGCGAGGGTAATATGGAGAGCTGAGTTTATGTGTCACCTGGAATGATTGGGTGAGTACCTTCATTAATTGATTTACGAAGTGACTACCTTGATCTGTCACCAATTCGAGTGGTAAGCCAAATCGTGGGAAGACATCATTTAACAGACATTTTGCTACTACAACTACTGTAGCAGACCGTAAAGCCCAAGCTTCTGCCCATCTCATTGCATAGTCTGTACAGGTTAGTATGTATCTGTTGTTATTGAAGACTGCTGGAGGTGTGATTGGACCGATAAAATCTAATCCCCATTTCTGAAATGGTTCGAGTGGCATAATAGGCTGCAAGGGAAAGAAGTGTCGTTGCAGTGGTTGTCCAGACCTTTGACAGCTATCGCAGTTTTTGACGAATTGGGCCACATCTCGGTACATAGTAGGCCACCAGAGACCTCCTTGCAGAATTTTTCGGTGAGTTAGATCTGTGGCAAAGTGACCACCAGTAGGGGTTGAATGAGCCATTGTGATGACCGAGTTGCTTTCGTGCGGAGGAACACATCGAAGTAAGATTCCGGTGTGATCTACATAATATAGTTCTCCTGCAACTAACCGGAATCGGCGGCTAAAGACTGCCATTTTCCTTCGAACTGCCCTGGCAGTCTCAGATGGAAAGCATCCTTCGGTGAGAAAAGCTAGAATCTGATCATAATATGTAGGTGTTGCTTGTAATTCGGCAGTCTCATCGATCAGTGGTTCAGAACAATAAATTGCTGGAGTCGTGTCATCTATGCCTATCGGAGCTTCACCAGAATCTAGGCGAGATAAGAAATCTGCTAAGGCATGTGCATTTCCGGGTCGGTGAATGACTTCATAATCAAATTCCTGCAAGAGTAGTACCCATCGTGCTAATCATCCGCCTAAATGTTGTTGTCTTACTAGATAGACAAGAGCAGCATGATCTACATGAAAGGTAAATTTCCCGCCTAATAGATAATGTCTGAACTTTTTGATGGAGTAAATTAATCCTAGACGTTCTCTTTCGGTGGTAGAATAGTTCTTTTCTGCCGGTGCAAGCCTTCTGCTGGCGTAATAGACAGGGCGAAACCACTTATGTGTTTGCTGCATCAGAATACTGCCGATCGCAACATCTGAAGCGTCGACAAAAACATGGAACGGATTGTCCCAGTCCGGTGGTTGTAAGATTGGGGCCTGCGTCAATAGATACTTGAGTCGATCAAATGTAGTTTGACATTCTTGAGTCCATTCGAGCTGTCGGGGAGTTTTGGTGATTAGTCTGTTTAGTGGTACAGCCAGATGAGCAAGCCACCGTAAGTGCCTGCCATGCCACCGTACTTGACCCATAAAATGCATTACTTCTTTCGGAGTGGCGGGTACTGGGGCTTCTAAAATTGCCGAAATCTTGTCCGGGTCTACTCGGATACCTTGGGCAGATACAATATGACCAAGTAGTTTGCCACATGAAACGGCAAACACATATTTGCTTGGGTTAAGGCAGAGTCTGTAGTCTCGACACTTTTGGAAACAGCACCGTAGATGAAGCAAATGTGCCATCATCTTTCCAAAAATTGAGAAGTCATCGAGATATACTTGCATAAACGAATTGAGATAAGGAGAGAAAATCTCCTGCATACATCACTGAAAGGTGCTTGGTGCGTTTCTCAATCCAAACCACATTACCGTACAAGCAAAGACACCCCAATTGGTAATGAAGGCAGTTTTTGGGATATCTGCTTCAGCCATTCTAACCTGATTGTAACCGCTGTATCCGTCTAAGAATGAATACATTTCGTGGCCTGCTACCCTATCAAGCATGGTATCCAGAAAGGGAATCGAGAAAGGGTCCGGTACTGTTGCTGCGTTTAATTTTCGGTAATCTACACAGATTCGTAGTTGCTTATTTTTCTTTGGCACGATCACAATTGGTGAAATCCATTCAGCATGTTCTACTGGTATGATGAATCCAACTTTTAATAATCTATCAAGTTTGGCTTTTACCTGTGATGCATAATTGGGATTCATCCGATAGCTGGGCTGCTTATTCGGTTTAGCTTCAGGCTTCAACATGACTCTGTGCTGATAGATGCGCGGATCTAATCCTTTCATATCTTTGTAATCCCATGCAAAGACGTCTGAGAATTCGCGAAGTAGTCGAATCAAATCAGCCTTAAATATTTCCGGTAAGTTTTGTCTTATCTTTACACGTCGTGGATGATCTTCGTCTCCTAGATTGTACGAGGTCAGCTGGTCTTCGGAGACATAAAACTGTTGCGGTTTCTCTGTATCGTCTGTCGACCGGAATAGTGATTGTATTTCATTGTCATGTGTTGGCACAATGTCTTCCTGCTTAGTTTTTTGGGTGATTGGTGCAACTGTACATACTGAAGTACTCCAGTTGTCTATTACGGACTGTAGATCAACAGTCCCTAAGGTCATTAAGTCAGCATTATTTTTCAGAAATTCCTCTTCTTCATCATCTGATAGTCCATCTAACATGTGGACTGGTTCAGCAAAATATGGTCTGGCGTGAAGTTCGCAAGGTTGTATAGCATCTAATTTTACCACATATCTACGGTTGGCATCTTTGAACGTAAGCTCTTGTGCAGACCAGTCCTGTATTACCTTCGCATGCTTCAGCCAAGGTTGACCAAAAAGAAGGTTGTAATCCAAAGTGGATTCCGGCAGATCTAGTATAACAAAATTCATTTTGAAGGTCGTACCTTGTAAAGTAATGGGTACATTTCGCACAAGTCCTACAGGATGGACTCTAGATTGGTCTGCCATTCTGACAAAAAATTGAACTGGTTCGATTTCGGTCCAACCTAACCTATTGCATAAGGCTGTAGTTGCAATGTTAACACCAGAGCCTCCATCAATCAATACCTGTGTAATTTTATGATTCTTAAACCATACTGTAATCAAGGGAACTGAATGATCAACCGTAGAATCAGGTTCTGGTTGAACTACTACTGTCGCCGGAATACAAGAAGGTACCGGACTGAACTGTTGCTGGAACTGTTGTCGAACCCCAGGTACTAATGCCAGTAGTTGGCCGAGAGGCAGAGTGATAGATGCCTTGGATAAAATTTCCCAGGCCTGCTGAGATTGGTTATCCTGCTCTTTTGAACTTAAGGTCTCTGCTGATGCAGAAGTATCTGCTGTTATGTCTACTGGTGATGGGGGCTCCACTGCTGCTTCCCTTTGTTGTGTTCCTTCCTTTGTCGACGAGGTCTGAGTCACCGGAATGGGTTATGGGAACACTGGTGGTTCTGTTGCGGTCTAGTGGCTAGCCTTGTTATACATCCTATGTTGTTCTCGTATCCCTGGTTCGAATATTTCTGTTGCTGTCTGCAGCTGTTTACCTGATCGGGTCTGGACTGTAGCAGTTTGCGTTTCTACCAGTGTAATTTGTACCATGTTGGCCATTGGGTTTTGTCACTCCTTCTTCCTTTGATCATACTCAGCTGCATCCTTGCAAAATCTTCTGATGTGTCCGTATTCACCACAAAAATGACAGCGTGGCGGTGGTAAATTGGGATTTTCCGGTGGTGGTTCATTCTGCCAGCGGTTTGCATTATAGTTATTGTTTCTCTGTCCTCGGTAGTTTTGATATCCTTGCGGTTGATTGTTTCTCAGTTGCGGAGGTACATAGTGATTCACTGCCTGTCCATGTTCTTGAATAACAACATTGACTGTTGCTGTTCCCTGTATTCTGGCATTGTAGACATAATTTCCGGTGGTGTGTCCGGCAGTGTTGCAGATAGCGCAGAACGTTTGATTTAGCGCACAATTGGCACTAGTATGACCTGAATTTTGCATTGTGATACAGTACACTTGTCTGGTTATATCTTCAGTCATAGTTTTGTTTTTTAACCACTCTAGATCTTCTGTACATCCACCAACTTTGGATTCCAGTTGCAGAGCCATGGCAATGACTGCATCCAACGTCATTGCTCCGACACATCTTATGATCATGATCTGCTTCAATTAAGGGGTTTAAACCATTGATAAACCACTGCGTGATGACATCATCCGGTAAGTTAACGTGGGCCTGTGGTATCTGTCGCAAGTGTGTTCTAAAAAGTGTAGCAATATTCCTGGACAGTCTGATTCGCCTTCTGTCGGTTGTTCTGTAAATAATCAAAGATTTCGGCGGGATTCTTCTTTAACCTGAATCGTTGCAGAAAAGCATCTCGTACTGCATCATAGGTACCGAAATGATTAATGTCGTACTCCATAAGCCATCTAGCTGCTTCATTGACCAGTGTAGATTGAAAAACAATGGCCTTGTATGCCTGATCCGGTGGATGGTTAAGGACTGCATAACTGATCTTGAAAGTGCGTACGTGAGCATCCGGGTCATCTCCTGGGAATCCACCAAATTTCATGTATGTTACTCCTGTTGGGGGCAGCCTTGGTTGACATAACTGTTGTTGTTGTTGTTGTCCGTTCATTGTGAGTGTATCCGGTTCTTCTTCTGTATCTTGAGGTCGATTGGTTGAACTATCAGAACTTGGATCGCCGGATGGCGTACCTTCCGGTGTGCTGTTTTTGCGTAGGATACTTCGGATCTCTGCTTCGAACAGCTTTCCTTCCTTCTGGATGTCCAATATCCGAAATCTTTCTTCCAAGCACGCGGGTCGGGCTGAGGATTCCTCAAAAAATGCTAATCCTTGGCCGCCAGTTGGTGTTTCTATCATCGGAATATCACCGGAATGAACTGAAAGTGTACCAGACTGCAGTGTTTTTCCGCTTTTACTGATTTCTTTTCCTAGAGTATTTCTAATCATGGATAACTCTGAATCTTTATCCAAGATTGTTAAACTGGTTTCCAGCGGCGTCTTGGTAGATTCTGGAATTACTGTATTTTCGATAGGCTGGGTCGAAGTGACACCAGAATGTACCAAAGGCGTTGATCGTTCCACCGGAATATGACCGGAATTAATTCTAACGTCCTTAACTTGCTTGACCACTGGGTTAGGTCGCGTTATACCTTCTTCTCCTAGGGTTGTCTTTAGTACTTTTCGTGTTCCAGTCGTATGGTTCCTAGGATACGTTTCGCCAGACCGAGTAACCGGCATGTATCATTGCGTAGTGGCACTATCTGAGCAGTTGGCAACAATCTGGCTCTGTTGCTACCGTCAATCAATCGAACGATAAATGTAATGTTTGATTCTGAAAAACAGCCGGCACGCTACTGCCACTTTTCATAGATAACTGGCAACCTGATGCCACTTTCCCACAGACGGTGCCAAATGTTAAACGTTAATCGTTACTTCCACTTCAAACTCAAAGTACGTCAAGTTCAGCCGGTTTCGAACCTTCTTAACCGTAAATGTTCTCTTTAACCACGTGGGTCCTTGGGAGTGGTAGGGGTCTGTTAGACAGAGGCCCTGTACTATTTTCCCAAATTATCACACAATCCTAAATGTTATCTCGTGCTTAGCTCAATGTCCATCTCTGAACAACGAAAGACTGTTCAGTGTACACGAATTAGAACTTCAGGACTGAGGGCGACAATCCGGTTACTTATTTTATGAGCAAATATACTTCAGTAACAATGTCACCTAATACGTACTTCTTCAGAGCAGATAGGTATACCAACCAGACATTATACCTTAAGGTTATGAGGACTCATCGTATGCTAAACTCGAACAACCAATCTCCTAATAACAAACGGCTAACCATAAACTAACGATGTCCTACTCACATCCAGACCATTACAGCTACTAGTCTTCCCGTGGTTGGAATCAACAGCAAATGTAGACTACGGTATCGAATTCGGTCACTTACAGAAACACTAACAGACAATTAGTTCGGGACTACCTTTCACGTTCCCTGCTCCGCCGAAGAACTGATAAACAACATAATACACTTGATAACACTCAGAGACACACCCAATCATTACCGAACAGGTTCGTAACACAATACAACTGATTCGTAACTCTGTAATAAGGTGAGAATAATCGACTAGCCGGAATACAGAACAGAACAGAACGAAGCAGGACTTGTCTCTCAACAACATACACACTCACACAACACGTTTACAACACTCTCCAAAACGCGGCTCACTCAAATGTTACACTGCAATTCCCGCAAACGGGGTGCTGCTGCCACTCTTTTCTCATTGCCTTAAATAGAGGACTTTTTACAAGAGTGCGCACTTCTACAGTTACCTGCACGTTTCTTGAAAGATTCTTTTTCATTTAAGCTACCTGTCCTAGTACTTTTGTCCTTGTTCGGCGGCCGTCTAACATTTTTACATTTAAGACACCTGTCCTAGTTCATTTGTCCTTGTTCGGCGGCCGTCTAACACATCTACCCAGATTACCATTGAAAAAATGGTTGGAGCTCCTATGGGAAGAATTTTAAGGCACCCAAAATGAGATCCAAGGATGTCAGCAAATGCTTCCGAAGCTACATTTTGAGGGAAAACCTTAAAAGGGTGGTAAAGGCCATTGTTACCACTCACGTTGATTGCACACATTCCAAGATTAGTATAAAGAACTTTCAATTCTTGTGGTTTGATAGCCGTAAGGATGTCCAACTTGTTTTATCATGGTTATCCTAGTTTGAATATTTGTACAAAGGAGTCTTAGTCTAAAAATGATAAACTTAATTTTGTGACTAATTATTTAGTGGGAAAGGCCCTACTCTAGTGGAATGTTTTACTGCATAGTGAAAATGGTCCCATGACATGGATGTTCTTTTAAGAGAAGGTTAAAGAGTCTTTTCCTCCCCCTAAGTTCCATCTACATGTTCGCATTCCTAGAACACCTTCACATGGAACAAGGGTGATGTTGTTATAACTGACTCTAAGAAATGTTGGTAAAGCCTTTCACTTGTTTGCATGCTTGAAGGTGTTCCTAAAGATACCTTGCACAAAAAGTATGAAGACATTTTGGAGATGGGGATCAAAGCCAAGCTTCACATACTCTAGAGTACAATGCTTTACAAAGCTATTTTGTTTGTTGATGATGCAAACAAGAAGTTTCAATCAATTATTGAGTCGATCTGTTTGGAGTGATTACGTCAACAACAAAATTTTGATAAGCTTAATTTTCTTTGATTATCAAACCTTTTGTTCTTGTTTTCTTCGAACATATACTTGTTTATTGTAGGAATAGAATTGAACATAAGAAAAATTTAGAAATAGGTTTCAATATATAAGAGTACAATTGAGTTACTTTTTTGAAACTAAAATAGACTATTTAGGGCATATCATATCTAGTCATGGAGTTCATGTAGACCCAATAAAAATCAAATTATTTATAGAATGGTCTATACCTCAATCTGTCAATGATGTACATTATATTCTTGGGTTGACTAGTTTTTATAGGAAGTTTGTTAGATTTTTTTTTTGGCACTTCCCCTTATTTCTTATTAAAAAAGAAAATAAAATTTACTTGCAGGTTAGCATAACTATAGATATTTGAAAGACTCAAACATGCACATGTTTTTTTGTTACTTGATTTTGAACAAACTTTCATGTAGTTATTGATGCTAACGGCTTAGCTATAGGTATATTTTTAATGCAAAATGATGCTCCCATTGCATTTGAAAATGGAAAACTTAAGCCCTCTAAAAAGAATTATAGTATGTATGATAAGGAATTATTAGCAGCTATTCATGCTTTGAGGATTTGGAAATGCTACATTAGGGGATGAATCAAAACTAACCAACAAGCTATTAAGAACTTATTAAATCAAGCATTTATCTTTGATCAATATATTAAATGGGCTTGATTTATTCAAAAATTTCAGCCAATGATTCAATATCAACTTGGCAAAGCTAATACTATATCAGATACCCTTAGTTCTCTTCTATCATCTCAGTTAAATTCTATTTTTGTCCATAATGCTTTTGCCAATCAAATTCATCCCTTCCATGACATGATTCCCACTTATGCTTCGGTTTTTTATTTCTCATCTACATAGAATGAGTTTAAAAATTTTGCATCTTCAACTGATGAACACTATACATTTTAGAATGGGTTTTTGTATTTTCAACACAAACTATGCATTACTCAAGATTTCATAGATTTTTCTATGAAGGAAATGCATGGACCACCTTATATGGGACATTGGGGTATACAAAGCAATCTGATAGCAAAAAGTTATTCTTTTGGCCCCATATAGAAAATCATATTGCACATTATCTTTCCCAATGCATTGCATGTGTATTTGTGAAAACCTCATAATGGTAAAGCATTTGGATTGTTAATTCCAATTACCATTTCGAACAAATCAAGGGAACATATTTATATGGACTTCATTTTTGGTGCAAATGAGTCCAAGCCTACATATTTGTGCAATTAGCCTTTACTTCATATAATCACTTAGAATCACATATGACTATCCCCTTGTAAAAAGTGATTTACCTTCCTTGTAAAGGTGCATATGTTAATTTCACTACTCCCATTTGGATGTAGAAGGAATAAAAGCACGAACTACTTGGTAAATGATTGATTATTGATGATAAAGCAAGTCCTAAAGTTTAGGATTGACTTTATGGAAAGAGCTTGAATTTGAATTCAAAAACTTGGCTCCAACTCCAAGCTATAAAGATGGATCAAAATCGCGTGTGAGTATGAGCCCAATTTTGAGATCATTGAGAGGGATTTTCTCTTATTAGTGAGCTCACTCTATAGCTCCTTCATTACACTCATATTGTGCAATTATACATTGCCAATATCATTGTAATTTTGTGTGATTTAATACGTACACATTGATGAACTCTCTACTTCACTTCTCTGTCAAGGTCATCTCAGAACAGTGATCTTTTTAGGCTTGGTTCTCAGTGCATACTGATCAATTGATGTTATTTAATGTAATATAGATCCAAAATACTATCTATTTCATAGCCACAAAACTTCATTGTCATTGCTTTTCTTAATCTCGAGATATCTTCACAACCTTGATCACTGGTCTGCATACTGTTGAAGTCCCGAAATTGTCAGGATGCATCCTTAGCTTGCTAAGTTTATTTCTCAGAGTACACTTGATCATTTCAAGTGAAATAACTTGTGATTGGTAGCTATCTAAGTCAATTAAATACTCATTGAGCATGTGTTAAGACCAAAATAGTAAGGTTTAGCTCATTGTTGAATCTTCTATTCATTTGTTTTGATCCATTGATTAGAGGATCATACTACAAAGCACTGTTGGAGTTAGATGTCTCCGGAAGCATGCAAACAGCACAAGGAAGAAGCAGTAGCTTGGAGCACAACACACAATACTGAATGTATTACCACTAGAATGTACAAAGATAAGTAGCCCATTAGGGCAATAGGCTTATATACAAACTAGGGAAAACAAAACTCCTAAAGAGGAAAAAAAGTGCCCTGATGGTCCTAGAGTGTTCACACACATCACTACCTAAATATATCAACAAATCCCCCCCCTGGGAGTGATGCGGTGAACAAGGAGCTGGCACTCATGTATAAGGAAGTGCCAAGCTATGTGGAATCAATTCACAAAAGGAAGTAAGCCTAAAGCTTTGTGGAAAGCTTTAAACTTCTCCCTAGGCAGAGCCTTTGTAAAACGGTCTACAATGTTCTCCTATGTGGGCACATATGCCAAGCTGATGTTCCCAGCAAAGAACCTCTCCCTGACATAATGATAATGCACCTCAATGTGCTTAGTGCAATCATGGAAAACATGGTTCCTTGCAACTACCAATGTAGTCTGACTGTCAATGAAGATGGTGGTGGTAGAAGCTTGACCAACACCCAAATCAGCCATAAGGCATCTGAGCAATGCAAACTTAATAGTCACTATGAAAGCTGCCTTATACTCAACCTCACAATTGGAAGTGGCCACAATTGGAAGTGACCACAGTAGGCTGCTTCTTGCTCAACGAAGATATACATAAGCTACCAAGCATGAAGCAAAAACTACTTGTGAGCACACGAGTGTCATAACAACCAGCCCAATCATTATCAAGAAAAGCATGCAAATCTGGTGGTAGTGATCCCCCTTGGGATAAAATAATCCAAGTAGGCGGGTACCACTCAAGTAGCTAAAGATGTGCTTAACGGCCTGCCAAAGCATGACACCTAGGCAATGCATAAACTTGCTCGTCTATGAGATAGCAAACTAAATATCTGGATGAGTAATGCATAAGTAAATCAAGCATCCAATAGCCTACTGATAGAGAATAGCATCAAATGCATCTCTAGCATCATGAAGACTCAATCATAAACCTATCTCCATATGAATGGCAATAGGCTTATAGTCATCAAGGCCAAAACGCTGCAATAATGTGTCAATATATTTCGTTTGACACAAAGCCATTCCACCATCAACTTGCATAGTCTGAATGCCCAAATAGTGATGCAAATGCCCCCAATCAAACATCTCAAATGAGGCATGAAAATCAGCCTTAAAATCAGCAATATGCATTTCATGAGGACCAGTGAGCATCATCTCAACAACATATACCACAATGATAAGAAACACATCATTAGCACGCTTAACATATAAGGTGCTTTCAGTTGGAGTGTTCTCAAAACCATGTTCTATTAGATAGGCATGTATCTTTTCATATCAAGCACGTGGTGCTTGCTTTAAACCATATAATGCCTTCTTTAACCTGCACACCTAGTTTTCATGCCCTTTTTGCACAAAGCCATGGGGCTGAAAAACATACACTTCTTCATGCATGTCACCATTTAGAAATGTTTTTTTAATGTCTAACTGATGTACATTCCAACCATGACGAGCTGCAAGTGCACAAATGCTATGAACAGTAGTAATTCGATAGGTAGGAGCAAAGGTTTCATCAAAATCAATGCCTCTTTCTTGCGCATAACACTTTGCGACAAGCCTAGCCTTATACATGTAAACTGTTCCATCACGTTTGTGCATCAACTTGTATAACGACTTAGTGCCAATAACCTTCTTGCCAAGAGGCAAGTCCCATAAAGACCATGTACCATTTTTCATGATAACATCATATTCGGATTACATTGCATTAGAGAGACTAGAGGCAGCCACAACATAGCAATCTGATGCAAAAGAGGCACTATGAGAGCTTGAACAAGTACGATATGACAGATGTGCATCTAATTTTCTATCATGCAAAGTAAACCAGACATTTTGGCATAGTTTTTGCATGCTCAATATTAGCCCTCTCATCAACAAGTGCATCATGTAAATCTCCATCAGAAATGGAATGATCTTCATCAGAAATGGAATGATCTGCATCAGAAATGGAATGATTTGCATCATCACATGAAACCTGCAAAGGTTGAGAAGTTGTCTCATTAGGACCGGCACTAGACTATCCACCTGTAAAAAGAGGCAACAAAGTATCAAACATGTCTTTGGAGCTAATAGATGTCTCCTTAGTACATGAAAGTAAGGGCTGAATAGCATCTTCCACAAAAACAACATGACGGCTAACCAGAATGCATTTAGTCTATGGATGATACAGAAGATAGCCTTTGCTTTCAGAACTATACCCAACAAAAAATACATTTTACTACGTTATCATCCAATTTTCTGCGATGTTGTTCAAGCACTAATGCATACGTCAAACAACCAAAAACATGCAAATGAGCAATAAATGGCTTGCGACTAGTCCAAGCCTCATATGGAGTGATAGACTGTAGCGCTATCATAGAGATTCTCATCTCTACTCTCGCTTCTACTTGCTTCAAATCCGAACATTTTTCGGCACAAAAGTTCACGATATGATTTGTGGATATCAAAGAAATCCGTCAAGTTGCTAGTGGGAGGGTCATAGATACCATTCTCTATTTCATAGAAATGCAGTTATATCAGAATACATCCAACAATTGCTCTGGTTGTACAGAATACAGGATATCCCAAAGATCAAAAGCAATGAACATGTGCATTCTAAAGCATCTTCTACAGTTAGTTCTAGCAATGTCCAGCTGTATGATGGTGCTATGGGCTCTTCAACTAACTTTGTTTCAAGAGTAAAGGAAAAATTACTTTAATAAAGTATCATGTGAAAGGGATTTACCCCAGAGCTCAAAGTAAATGAAAAGGAAAACTAAAGGAAGGCAAAACATTAACGACAAAAAGAAGGTGAGGTCAAATTACAGGTCGGAAGCAAGGTGCTCACAAAAATAGGAAGGGAAAAAGCTATGTTCGTAGAAATTCTAAGGATGCATAAGATCGAGGGTGGACGGACAATGTGGAGGAGGAGGAGGTTTATTTGAGTGGAAGCAGGTGGCAGAGAGAGAGAGGAGGAAGTCCATCTGCAATTCGGAGAATTCAGTCCTATCCACATTCAATCACGCTGAACTGCGAAGTATTTTTATGGGACTTGGTGTATTAGTGCTGGTATGATTGCACTATATTACTGGACGTTGCGCTGAAAGCTCTGATCTGTTGGGCTGGAGTGAGGAAAGTTAAGGAGGCTACTGCGCTAAGAAAAAAGAAAGTAATCATCGAAAGAGATGCTAACAGGAGGAAAAGCGACATCTCATAAATATAGTTTTGGCCAAGCCTGAATATGTGGAGTTTGGATGGAATTCAGGAAAGTAGAGCTGATATGACTGCACCACCTGACGTCAAGATGCGTTGAAGGATTCCTGGTTTGATCTTCACTAATTTGCGATGGACTTCTGATGATTATGTATCTCCTTCAATACTCTGATACATCCTCGCTATGACTTCTATTCAATTTGTGCGCTCTGCACAGTAAATGTTTTATGATATTTTTGTTGCATGTTTGTGAAACTGATATGTTATCCAGTATGGTGGTAGCTGTTGAGTGTTTCATGCTCCACCCTTTTGTCCCAACTCACTTTCATTCTCGTGCAAGCTCATTTATCCCACATGCAAGGGAATTCTCCCAAACTCCATATAAGCAAGGCCTCTCCTTCACTCCACACAAGTCATTCCACTTTAGCTCATTGCCAAGAGTGTGCCTCCTCTCCTCATGGAGTCTCCATGCTCATAGAGCATCTTATGTAAGTCATTTCTATTTCTATTTTAATTCAATCATCATGTTTTGTCATCTTTTGTTCCTTCCTCCATAGCTTGTTAGTGTGTGCAAGTAAATAGAGTAGGAGTAATGATTTGTTATTTCAACATGGTATCAGAGCATAGGTTCTTTTGTTCCTCTTCTGTTAAGTGTATGTATTTCCTTCTTATTTACCATTTCCTCTTTCTAATAAGAGTGTTTTAAAAACTCTTATGTTTTATTCCCTCCCTCCCTCCCATATTTGTAATAAGCGTGCTTTTGAGTACTATGCCCATCTTCTGAAGCATGATCATTGTCATCACCTTTGTGTTTTGCTCATCTTCATATACGTGAGTAGTTTATTCATTTTGCATAGCTGAACTTTCTATTACGTAAAATAATCTGTTTTTAGTGGTTTTCACCACACATGGCACCGAACATTTTTTTTGTGAAATAGTTCACATTGAAAACACTTATGCTTTGGAAGGAGTTTGTTTTCTCTCCGCTCAATACATTGCCCCCACTAGCTCCACAATAATTGAGTTACCGTTATGCTACACTTCATAATCATTTTGGTAGCAAGTTGCTGCCCGATAGTGATGATAAAGAAGAAGGCCCATTTGTGTAGTTTCGCTAAATAAGAGAGATTGCCTAATATCAGGAGACCCCCAAACCTTGTGCAACTCTGCACGAGCTTATCAAGCACACCTTGATGCACCAGTTTTAAGCTGTTGGGCATTCGACTATGAAGATGAAAGATGCAAGGTGAGTAATGAAGACCACTGCGATCTGCTCATTGAGTGGCACTGTCAAAGGGGTGGCGCTGCTGGAGACCATGTCCCTAATGGGAGCTTCAGATACAGTGCAATCCAAATGCATATTTTTGCACTATATGTACATCATTATGTTTTCTCCTTATTAACTTCTTTAAAGCGGTGAGTAACTAGAGCATGTCAGCTCGGTGCATGCGGAGCAGAAGCACCCAACGAGGGTCGCCACAAATGGACAAAAAAAAGCTTGTGTTTCTCAACAAGCTGTACCTGAAAAGCCACCATCTTGAGGCAGTGAAGCTGTACCTGAAAAGCCACCATCTTGAGGCAGTGAAGCTGTACAGAACGTTGCGCAGCCCCTGGATGTCGTGCGTAGGAAAATGAAGACACCGTCATCACTCAAAGAACAGGCATGTCCTACAAAGATGTCACTATGAAGAAAATGGACCGATATGGTATGCAATACTCGCTATTCTTCAAATTCAGCTATTCAATAGATCATGCTGGTCTGCACTACTCTGAGAATGCTGTGCAGGAACTACTAAGTAGTGTGCGATCAAGCAAGAGCAAGTTATTTTGTTTGTTCTGTGTTCTCCTACTACATGCGACTATGCCTACACAGAGAAGAAGGTGCGCTGCTGTGGTTATTTTGGATACTGAGCTCTCGCTGGCAGACATTAGATAATGGAGAAACGTGTTTATCTCTACAAACTAAGAAGCATCCCCAGAAGAACAAGGGCGATAGTGCGCATATCTTCCAAATAGTTCAACTCAGTAGCTGAAGAACAGAGCGAAACTACTTGATGGTTTGAAGCGGGAAAACTGAAGGTGCTGTCGCATCTTGCTCGGCCTCAATTTGCTGGATCGGCTGGCAACATCATCATGATTCATTGCATATGACAAACTGTACACTGTAGTACAGAATAAGCACCAAATCAGGATGAAGAACGTGCATAATAAATGATCGAGTGCGGCAATTGCTCAAGGAGAAAGTGTTCATTCATTGAAGTTCAACATTGATATCATCAATGATGTCATTAACCTACATTCGAATTTGAGGAAATCCATCAAATAATTGCTCTCTCATATTTTACGTAATGTTAAGTCTCTATTCATGCAGAAGCTTTGAAAACCATGCTTCATGAGCTTAATAACATTTTATAAACTTGAGAATCTCAAGCCCAAGAGTTGGACTTAGGTGTCCACCACATTATGAAACATTATGTGTGCACAACATTATGGAAAATCATGGATGTAATTTTAATATGTATACAACTATGTATTTAACGATAGAAACTTGTATTATGCCTTGTATTGACAAAGTTTGGACAAGCCCCTTTGCTAAAGGATTAGACACGGCCACATTCATAAGTGGTAAGTCCTTCCTTTGTACCCCTTGCACTAAGTCTTTCTCTCCATTTTCAGGTACACATCGAAGGGAGCCAGATACTTTATTAAGCAAGCTTCTCCATTAAAACCCCTACCTCATTCTTGAATATGGAGGAAAAGAACGAGTCCACCTTAAATGGCCAACATTTCCACACTTGGCAAGTCAAAATGCAATACAAGCTCATGAAAAAAGGCCTATGGGGCATTGCTTGCGACAAGGAGAAGAAACCAACAACGCGAGAAGGTGAAGCTTCTTGGAAACTCAAGGATGAGAAAGCATTATCCACCATCGCACTTGGGCTAAGCAATCAATATGTGCATCACATTGATGAGAAAGGCACCGCCTATGATGCATGGGTGAAACTTGATCATCTTTTTGGATCTAAATCCAAATCTTTCAAAATCACCCTTCTTATGAACTTATTTGATCTCAAAATGGAGCCCAACTCCTCTTTGGCCTCCCATCTCAATATCTTCAAGAGTATGTGTACTCAACTTGTTGATATTGACAAAAAGCTTGATGAAGATGTACTCATTGCCTTGCTACTACGAAGTCTTCCCCAGGATTCATATGGCCACCTCATCACCACACTTAGGCTTCTTCCACAACCAACCCTTAGTGATGTTGAAGCTACCCTCCTTGATGAAGAAAAGAATCTTCAACACCATAGCTCCTCTCAAGAGAAAGCTTTGTTCAGCAAGAAGAAACCACCTCATCAAAAGTACAAAACATGTCGCTTCTGCAAAAGAACAAATCATCCAGAAGAGAAATGCTACCACAAACCCAAGAAATATGCCAACATGAGTGAAGAAAGAAGTGATGGAGAATCTGATGGGTCACCCAAGGCAACCATTTGTAAAGAATATCTCTTTTAAAGCATCTCATTTACACCACCTACCCCATGATGTGAACCCTTTATATGTCTAGGGATCCCATATGTCCCTAGAAAGTCATTCCACTCTAGCTCATTGCCAAGAGTGTGCCTCCTCTCCTCATGGAGTCTCCATGCTCATAGAGCATCTTATGTAAGTCATTTCTATTTCTATTTAATTCAATCATCATGTTTTGTCATCTTTTGTTCCTTCCTCCATAGCTTGTTAGTGTGTGCAAGTAAGTAGAGTAGGAGTAATGATTTGTTATTTCAACACGTGGATGTAATTCAATATGAACAATTGATATGATGAATAAAGCTGATGATTTATCAATTGAATGGGCAGAATGCAGTGACTTATGTACTAACACTCAGTGAATGGTTGACTGTAATAACACTCAGTAAATGGTTGACTGCACCAAAACGATCCATCTGTTTATGAAGACGTCTCATCTTCAATAAAGGTATGAGAGTTTCTGAATTATGCTACTAATTTTCAACAATCAACGCTCTGAGCAAGTTCAGGAAGCAATGCTGAAGAAGCTTTGATTTGTTTTGGTTTGAACACCTCAATTCTGATCGAGAAAGATTAGTTTGATTATACTCTGATCACGAATAAGTCTACGGAACGTTTATAAATATTCTACTTTGCCATAAATTAAATCTCTTCTGTTTCATACTTTATGTCAAAGTTTTCTGACGCTTAGTTCATTAGCAAATAATCTAAAGTTGAGATTTGTTAACTCATAGATCGTATAGTTTGTCCTCCATGATGTATATTCCCCCGACGGAAACAAAGGAAATATATCGACTGTGAAGAAAATGACAAGATATGCTGAGCTTCAATTTAATAAAAAAAACAAAATCATGGAAATAGTATGCACTATTATCATGGGACTTCTACGTAAGTTATTGATATTTTGCTTTGCATAGGGATCTTCAACCAGATAAGAAGAAAGGTGAATAGATTTTGAGTAACGTTTGACAAAATTTTATGTTGCTTGCACGTCATATGAACTTTATGATTGTAACATTCATAGTTTGTTGGCAGAAGATTAATTTAAACAGAAATAGCTTTACTATAATGCCAAATATTGTTTCAATGATTCATCGATAATATTAATCCCATAGCTTCTGTACGGCTTTTGTTGAACTTATCAAGTACAGAAACTACATATTAATTAACCTCTTATGTACGATCACGTTGTGAATTGTTTTTAATGTAATTGATTGAAATCTCCGATTCTCTTCTGTTGAACCAAACACGACTTAGCAAACAACTCGACAATTTTACTTGGAAAATGATGATTGATACACAAAGAAGTTGTGATTTTGTTTCTACTCTGAAGTAACATTTAATCATGCAGGATGACTTATTTGAGTAACCTTCTTTCCTAAAGAATTTGAATAATTGGAGGATTCTTCATGACAGAGATAAAGTATGAATGGGCTATTTGTGCCGCGAATTTGTTTTTGAGTCTTCAATCATTGAAATGACATTGAACTATTAATTGGCTCTTTGAGAAAACAAATTGTCAAGACATACGAAAGTGAGCTAGTTATCCTATTTGAATGAGAATTTGTATTTATTGAATTAATATTTCTGTGAGTTTATAGTTGTTCTTTGATTCTTCACTATACCTGAGATTGTCTCAATCACCCTACCTGTGCCGAAGGATTTAGCGGTTGACTTGATCCACCAACCGTGTGTCTGTAACTTCCTGACAGCGCTTTAGTGGCAAACCTATTAAGTACATATGCTCCACACATGATAACCTCAAGCCAAAAACTATGCAGTAAAGCCTGACTCTTGACCATACACCTCGCCATCTCCATGAGTCATCTGTTCTTCTGTTCAACAACCCCATTCTATTGAAGTGCATATGGCACCTTACACTAATGTTTTATCCCACGTTTAGCTAGAAATGCATTAAAGTTGCAAGACATATATTCCCCCCCTTGATTAGAACGGAGGATGCCCATTTTACATGCTGACAGATTTTCAACCAAAACCAGAAACTGTTTGAAGCACATAAACACTTCTGACTTTGCCTTCAATGGATATACCCATGCATGCCTAAAAACATCATCGATGAAACTCACGAAGTAAAGACAGTTCCCAAAAGAAGGTGTCTGCATAGAACCACAGACATCACTATGTACAAGCTGCAATTTCTGAGTAGCCTGAGCTGAACCATCTTTTGGAAAGGAGGGACGTTGCATTTTGCCCAAAACTTAGCCTTCACAAACATGTTTTTTGGGTGCCTCAAGTTTGGGCAAAGAGGACACCATGTTTCAGATTTCTGCAAGCATAGCAAATTAGCAAAATTCAGATGACCAAAGCGTGTATGGCAAAGCCTTGCATATGACATAGTTGGAGAATCATGTACTACACATGTCAAATCATTTAGAGATCTTTTATAGTCTATGAGCTTGTACAGCCCACGACATAAAATGCTAGAAGCAATAATGACATCGCCATTTGATAGATCATGAATTGTACATCTGTCATCAACAAATTCCACAACCAAGCCAATCTTGGCTAATGCAGAAACTGATAACAGATTTTTCTTGATCCTTGGCACAAACAAAGCATCTCACAAAGTGAAGGAACTACCATTAGCAGTAATCAAAATGATCTTACCAACTCCCATAACACGATAAGAGGAGTTGTTGGCACATGTAACATTATTCCCTATAGGAGCAGGCTCGAGTGAAGAGAAGAAACTACGTTGCAAGGTAATATGTTTGCTTGCCCCACTATCAAAGTACGAAACATCTGAGTCTACTAGAGACATGCATTGCTCATGAGAAGATGGGTCAAAACTGCAAATAGTAGTAAACACCCATTGTCATCCTGCACAAGATTACCAACTCTGTTTTCGGTGTAGAGGCCTCTACAACAACCATTCCGGCCTCTTTCTTCTTTGCCTCTTTAGCAGCCAGTTTTGGATAGCTCTTAATGACATGATCATTTGCTTTATAGTATTTGCAAAACAATTTCTGCTTTTCTCATTTCTTCTCATCTTTGTCTTCCTTCTTCGAATGTGTAGCATTTGTAGATTTATGCTTACTTGTAGACATTTACCTTTGCCCTTTTGACTAGCCAGGAAAGCTTGATCTGCAACATGCATGATGGACCTGTTCTGCCTACACTGATGTTCTTGCAATAGAACAAAGACTAATTCCTCAAATGACAAGGCATTTGGATTGCCCCTCACCATCAAAGGAAAAGTAGAAGCAAAACTCTAATATGAGTTAGGAAGAACAGTTAGAACAGTCAACACAAGTGAGCTATCTAGTATATCTTCATTAGCAGAAATCAAATGTTCTTTCAAATCCTTGATCTTTGGGAGAAAATTGTCCATAGAATCACCTTCATTCATGTGCTCACTCTCCAATTGTTTTTGGAAGCAACACAAGCCTCATTCCTAGCTTGGTACAATGTGGTAAGTGTATCCTAAGCTTCCTTAGCTATTCTACAAGAGCGAATGTGAGGAATAATGGCATGTTTGATAGACAAAGCTATCAATGCATGTGTCTGAGCATCTCTGTCATCCAAATGAATTTGCTCTGCAATAGGTGCAACAGAATCAACACCACGAATAGGAATTTGTAGAATATCATCATCTTCGACACCATCTCCATCAACTCTAGCACCTGTATTTATAGTAGCTATATTTGTAGGTGTAACAGGACGTCTTTCAACACCCTGCACAATATTCCATAGTCCTTTTGTGACCAATACATGATGCATCATATAAGCCCACAATGGGTAATTTGTACCATCCAACTTATCCTCAACATCCAACATACGAAATACATAACCGCTTTCAGCCATGGCCACTAACTAAAATACCTTGATGGAGAAAAATGAATGTATCTAAAAAAGTTGAACAGAACTACCCAACGAGTTTTGCTAGACTTGTAACAGACTTTGAGATGTGTATACCGGTGAACCAAAACTAGTATATATCTTTAGCACAAAAAGACAAAATAGCCTACATAAGCACTATGATAATGTGTTCGGAGACCAAATTGAGCTCAAATTGCAATTTTGACACCATAAATCAAAGCCATATTGATCTTTGGAATAGCTTAAGTATGCTTACCAAATTTCATGCGATTCTGAGACTACAACCGGAGAGGTGTAGACAATGTCCTAGATGAAGTGGCAGCCTGCTCTGATACCAATTGTTGGAGTTAGATGTCTACAGAAGCACGTGAACAGCACAAGGAAGAAGAAGAAGCTTGGAGCACAACATAGAATACTGAATGTATTACCACTAGAATGTACAAAGATAAGTAGCCCGTTAGGGCAATAGACATATATACAAGCTGGGGGAAAATGATGGAGAGTGTTAATCTCCAAAAGAACAAGTTAACCTTGAATTTAGATCACCTCTATATCAAGATTAACTTTAGACTCCACCAAACTTAGAGATCATTCACCAATTTATCAGAAAATTGATTATTCTGAAAAATTCAGCTTCTTCAGAAAAGTCTGCTGCAGATTAATCACTCATTGACTAATCAATCCTGTAAAGTTTTTGATAAAACTTTGCACAACACTTCGCCTTAAGGTTGCGCAACTTTACCAAGTTAAATCTCTCAAAAAGATTGAGTATATACTGAGAAATGTGTGAAACACTTTACCTATGTCTGAAAGAGCTTCTCTGCAATGGCGACTTTGACACCTGCAATTTCTTAGCACTGGTTCTCCCAACTCTGAACCCGTTTGATCAAGATCTTTTAGCCATAGATGGCTTACCTTCCAACTTAGATTTTAAGCCCTTATTTGTGTAAAAATTTACACTGTGGACTGAGCAATGATCATTTCATTGAAGATGAAATGTGCGCCAGATTTTACGACTCTTAGAACATTCTTACATATGAATGTTCCTAATCAAAATTCTCTCAGCCTGATTACAATTAACCTCTCAAATTCTAGCCATAGATAAGATTAGCTATGGACTTAGACACGTGCAGAAGGATTTCTCAAAAGATTAAACACAGAAGGAGCAGACTGCTAAACATCGGGCGCAAGTTTTTCGATTTCTTCAGAAAAATTTACATACAAGTGAGGATGAATGATTCACTCACTTCCAATGTGTCTAATGACACTAATTTCTCTCTCCCTATTCTCTAATCTTCTTCTGCTCTCTTTGCCCGACATTTTCCAACATATTTATATATGAATATATACAAGTGTATGACTAAACAAAGATATAAGTCAGCTAATGTACATATGTGTACATATCTTTGGATTTTCTGAACATGTCCTTCCTTCAACCATCTGACTTTGTTTTCTTCTTGACTCCTTGACTTCATTCCTCTATAATTCTTCAATTGATGATTGTCATGCACCAACAGCTCCCCCTCAATCATTAATTGAGGTTCTTCTCTATCTTCTTTACTCCAGCCATATCCTTGAATCTTTGTAGTTTTGGTCCATCTAGACTTTTTGTCATCATATCTGCAACTTGATCTTTTGTGGGAGTGTGTATGACTTCAATCTCCTTCTCAATGACCTTCTCTCTTAGAAAATGATAGTGTATTTCAATATGCTTAGTTCTAGCATGAAATACAGGATTAGCTGCCAAGTATAATGAACTCATATTGTCTCCACAAATAATAGGAGTACTCTGAATCACATCAAAAACTTTCAAAAGTGTCTTTAGCCATATTACCTCTTTTGCAGCTTCCACCATACCTTTATATTCTGCTTCTGTAGATGACAAAGCAACTGTATGTTGCTTCTTGGAACACCATGAAATCAATTTGTCTCCTACATAGCACAAGTATCCATGTGTTGATCTTCTATCATCCACATTACCTGCCCAATCTGCATCACTATATATCTTCACTCTTGTATCAGAAGTAAATCCATAGTACAACCCTTCTCTGAGTGTACCCTTGATGTACCTAAGTACTCTTTGTCCTGCAATCCAATGTTCCTTTCTAGGACAATGCATAAATTGTGAAAGCACACCAACTGCATATGACAAATCAGGCCTTGTTAATGTAGCATAAATCAAGCTACCAACCAAACTTTGATAGAGTTTCATATCTCTGAACTCTTCTCCTCCAAACCTAGACAATTTATGGTTTACTTCCAAAGGTGTAGGTGCAACCCTGCAATCTTCCATTTTAAATTTGGTTAACAAATTTTTAAGATACCTTTCTTGAGTCACATATACTCCATGTTGAGTATAAGAAATCTCCATTCCCAAGAAGAATGATAGGTTCCCCAAATCACTGATTTTGAACTCTTTCTCCATCTGCTTCTTGATCATTTGTATTCCCTTATCATCTGTTCCTGTAAGTATTATGTCATCAACATAAATACAAACATAAATGAACCCATCTTCACTTGCTTTGACTAGCAAGCTACTATCTGCCTTTGATGCTTGAAATCCAAGATCATTCAAGAATTTTACAAGCCTATAATTCCAAGCCCTTGGGGCTTGCTTTAACCCATACAAAGCTCTCTTGAGCTTACACACATAATTTGGACTCACTTGATCTTTGAACCCATCTGGTTGCTCCATGTAGACTTCATCTGAAATGTAACCATTCAAGAAAGCATTTTTTACATCTAATTGAGATAACTTCCAACCTTTACAAGCAGCAATTGCTATGAGTGTCCTGATGGTTGTCATTTTTGCCACAGGACTATAGGTCTCATCATAGTCCACTCCATATGTCTGTGCATACCCTTTCACAACAAGTCTAGCTTTGTACCTAGACACACTTCCATCTGCAAATCTCTTTGTTTTGTAAACCCACTTACATCCAATGATCTTCTGACTATTAGGTTTAGGAACCAAATCCCATGTTTGATTCTCTATCAATGCATCATACTCCTCTTGCATAGCATCTTCCCAATTCTTTTTCCCTTTGGCCTCTTCATATGTAGAAGGGTCTTCATCTGCTTTTACCAAATAAGCATAATCTTTAGTAGTTAAGAATGAAGTGTCATAGCTATACCTTGTAGGTTGCCATTTGTGCCTAGATGACCTCCTAACTTCTGCACTTCTTGAAGTTTCTGGTTCATCACATTCTGGATCAAACCTTGGCCTCTCTTCAACTTCAACCTGCACTTCATTGTTCTCACTTTCATCAAGTAATTGAATCTTTGCTTTACCTTTTCTTTGATCCACTACTTCTTCATCATCTGCATGTACATTATATTTACCTGCATACCAAGTACCTTGCTCATCAAATGTAACATCCTTGGATACAAGGAATTGCTTTGTGGATGGACTCCACAACCTGTATCCCATTTGCTTATCATCATAACCAATGAATACATACTTTTCTGCCTTAGGTTCCAACTTATGCCTCAATTGAGATGGCACATATGCATATGCCAAGCATCCAAATATTCTACAATGATCCAAGGTAGGTTTCTTACCCCACCAAGCTTCATATGGTGTCATACCCTGCAAAGCTTTACAAGGCAATCTATTAACCAAATATGTAGCTGTATTAACAGCTTCAGCCCACAAATAATTTGGGCAATTCTTCTCTTTCATCATGGACCTTGCAAACTCAACAAGAGTCCTATTTCTTCTTTCTGCTACCCCATTTTGTTGAGGAGAATACCTGCAAATAACTTCTCTCTTTATACCTGCATTCCACAAATAATCATTGAACTCATTTGAAAAATACTCTCCCCCTCCATCTGACCTTAGTCTCTTTAATTTTTGACCTGTAATCCTTTCTGCATATGCATGATAGTGTTTAAATGTATTAAACACTTCTGACTTTTCTTTAATCACATAAATTGTGATCCACCTGGTAGCATCATCAACATATATGACATAATATCTTGAACCATTTATACTAAAGTCCTTTGAAGGACCCCACACATCTGTATGCACCAATTCAAGTCTCTCTGAATACATAAACCCATGCTTGGAATAGGATTGCTTATGAGCCTTACCTAATTGACATGCTTCACATCTGTATGTCATGTGTTGACCTGCAATGTTAGGCAATCCAAGCACTGAATCATTGTTAATCATTTCTTTGATACCTCTTTCATTAAAGTGTCCAAGTCTTTTGTGCCAAAGATCCAATTCTGACACCTTCTGCTCTCCATATGTGAACATAGCATGTCCAACATTTCCTTGTACCTTCAATGTGAAGAGCCTTCCTTCTTTCTTTCCTGCAATAACTTGTTTATACCCTTGACTAGGGTCTTCAACATAAACTCCATCATTGGTGAACCTTACCTCATATCCTTTTTCCACAATTTGACCTACACTGATCAAATTCTTTGGAATTGTGGGAACATAAAGAACCTTACTCAAAAGAGTGCTCCCATCCTTAGCTTTGACTGAACCAATTGACTTTACCTTATGCTTTGTATTATCACCTGTCTGGACTGTATGATTAATAGCATTATGATCTAGGTCAGTCATCAAAGCAATATTTCCACTTAAATGATTACTACATCCTGAATCAATATAAAACACTCTCATGTCCTCATGTGAAGTTTCACATGTATTCATAATGAGAGTCGAGTCCTCCTTTTGATCTGATGCATAGTTGTAGTAGGTGTTATTATAGGATTGACTTTGGAAGTTTCTTCCACCACCTCTTCCAAAAGAATTCCTACCACCTCTACCTCTGAAGTTTCCTCTCTGAAATCTACCACCTCTTGCTCTTTGATTAAAGTTCTGATAATTACCATTGTTTTGATTATTATGCCAACAATCATGAGATAGATGATTGGTCTTACCACATATCCAACAAGCTCTTGCATTCTCTTTGTTGTTTCTGCCTCTTCCTCTACTTCTGCCATTTCCTCTTCCTCTTATGAAGTTTGCTTGGTTTGAAGTACCTTCTTCTTCACCTGATTGTTGCTTCCCTTTGTTGGCTTTCTTCTTGTCTTTAGAATACATTGCATGACCTGCACTCTTATCAACATCTCCTTTGACATCATTCTCAAAAGTTAGCATATGACCTAACAATTGATTCAAATCAGGAGTAAAGTGATCTAATGAAAGTTCTGTAGATAAAATGAAAGGCTTCCACTTCTCATCTCCTCTTAGCCCTGTGAGTATTTGTCTTACCAATTTGTCTTCTTCAATATCTTCATCCACTGCACCTAAAGAATCTGCAATGTCCTTCATCTTTGTCACATAATCAGAGATTGATTGTGAGGCCTTCTTCTTGAAGGTAGTAAACTCTGCCCATAGTGAAGCCTTCCTTGATTTGGTTGTATTTTGGAAATGCTCTTCCAAAGCATTCCAAATGTCACATGCACTTTCAAGTCCTCTAATGTGAGGAAGCAAATAGTCATTGATTGCCATGTAGATTATGCTCCTTGCTTGAGCATCTTTCTTCATCCAATTCTTCAAATCTGCAAGCTCCTCCCTAGTTGGAACACTAGGATATCTGAATTCTGGCTTTTCTTCATCTCCTGTGATGTATCCTATCAGATCTTTGCTCATAAGATGAGCTTCCATCCTCATAGACCAAGCTGGATAGTTCTCTCTATCCAACTTTTCAATTTGGAGACTATCTCCCATCCTTGCTTCACCTGTAGTCTCAAAACTTTAACCTTTACAGATAATGAATGTACCTTTACTTCGAATGTTACTCCTTCTGATCCTTTTGATACTCTTTGTATGTCTTCCTTCAAGTTTTCTTCAGCCTTTACCCTTCTGCACCTTCAAAATGTAAAGATTTGTACTTCTGCAATAGTCGGAGTCATCTTCACTTCAATTTTGACACAACCTGCTCTGATACCACTGATGGAGAGTGTTAATCTCCAAAAGAACAAGTTAACCTTGAATTTAGATCACCTCTATATCAAGATTAACTTTAGACTCCACCAAACTTAGAGATCATTCACCAATTTATCAGAAAATTGATTATTCTGAAAAATTCAG
Organism: Ceratopteris richardii; assembly: GCA_020310875.1. Classification (NCBI taxonomy): domain Eukaryota; kingdom Viridiplantae; phylum Streptophyta; class Polypodiopsida; order Polypodiales; family Pteridaceae; genus Ceratopteris; species Ceratopteris richardii. The sequence continues at coordinate 160,030,106 of CM035422.1, forward strand.
CTTCTTCAGAAAAGTCTGCTGCAGATTAATCACTCATTGACTAATCAATCCTGTAAAGTTTTTGATAAAACTTTGCACAACACTTCGCCTTAAGGTTGCGCAACTTTACCAAGTTAAATCTCTCAAAAAGATTGAGTATATACTGAGAAATGTGTGAAACACTTTACCTATGTCTGAAAGAGCTTCTCTGCAATGGCGACTTTGACACCTGCAATTTCTTAGCACTGGTTCTCCCAACTCTGAACCCGTTTGATCAAGATCTTTTAGCCATAGATGGCTTACCTTCCAACTTAGATTTTAAGCCTTCATTTGTGTAAAAATTTACACTGTGGACTGAGCAATGATCATTTCATTGAAGATGAAATGTGCGCCAGATTTTACGACTCTTAGAACATTCTTACATATGAATGTTCCTAATCAAAATTGTCTCAGCCTGATTACAATTAACCTCTCAAATTCTAGCCATAGATAGATTAGCTATGGACTTAGACACGTGCAGAAGGATTTCTCAAAAGATTAAACACAGAAGGAGCAGACTGCTAAACATCGGGCGCAAGTTTTTTGATTTCTTCAGAAAAATTTACATACAAGTGAGGATGAATGATTCACTCACTTCCAATGTGTCTAATGACACTAATTTCTCTCTCCCTATTCTCTAATCTTCTTCTGCTCTCTTTGCCCGACATTTTCCAACATATTTATATATGAATATATACAAGTGTATGACTAAACAAAGATATAAGTCAGCTAATGTACATATGTGTACATATCTTTGGATTTTCTGAACATGTCCTTCCTTCAACCATCTGACTTTGTTTTCTTCTTGACTCCTTGACTTCATTCCTCTATAATTCTTCAATTGATGATTGTCATGCACCAACAGAAAAAACCTCCGAAAGAGGGAAAAAAGTGCCCCTGTGGTCCTAGAGTGTTCACACACATCACTAGCTAAATATATCAACAAGAACTTAGGTGATTATTTGTGATTGTTGGGAAGCTCAAGGGGTCTGCCCTACTCTCCACAACTTGTTTCTGGCTGGTACAAAGCAAGGATTTGCAGTACCACTTCATTTCTAGAATCTATCCACAATCTCCTCAAATAGTGATATCAGAGCAACATCAAAGCAAAATGAGAGATGGATTTCCATCATTCATTGACAAGTTGGAGAGGCAATTATTGAGCACGGTCCCTAAGGATGCAAGCCTACCTCCAAGGGAGAAGTCTGTATGGATACATCTTTGGAGATCAAGAAATGCTAATATTCATAAGAAAAGATCAACCTACAAGTTTTTGTGTGCTTCTTCCTTGGTTTCCAACATGATGGTGTATTTGTGAGCTTTCAAAAATTGCTAGCTGCTCAAGGGATTTGTGAATGTTGATTTTGAGCATCTGTTAGCTATGAATTGCTTGATAACTATTGATGTTGTAACCTTGATTTCCTTTGGATCTTTGAAACATGGGTTTCATAGTTATCATTCCAAGTGCTCGTAACCCATAATGAATGATGGGTAAGTGTGTTAGTGCATGAGTTGAAGAAAATATGTGCCTTGCGCACAACCTTGTACTGTGGCCCTATGCATGCTTGCTTGGGGAATGCATTGTAAGAAGTATGGTGCAAAAAATTGGATCTTGAGATAAGTGCTCAAGGGTATGGTGACAAAGAGGTTTCCTAATCTATCATTGTTATAGTGTTGCCAAAGAAGGGGATTCTTACCATCATGAAAGGTCAATCAATGTTCATCTATTCATGTTGTACTCCCATCACAATGATTTACCCTTGGCTTGTCTTTCATTGTTGATGGATTTCCTTGTTGATAGTTCACTCATGAGATTATTTGAGTGCATAGTCCTATCCCTTCTTCTTCTTCCCTTTTCTTAACTATGTCAGAAAACAAGAAGAAAGAGGTTAATATCAATAAAATAGTTTACATATGTCAAATGTGTCTCATGTGCCTAGGATTCTCAACTCTGTGTATGCAAGGCCTTGTAATGTGGCCCTATAATAAGGCATACTAGGGAAATGCATGACTTGAATGGTGCAAAAGATGGGTCTATGCAAAGGGTACATGGTTTTTGCACGTCGAGGCTTTTGATGTTACTTGTAGACGTTGATGCAATCTTTGTTTGGAGGTATCCATTGGATCGCCAAATTATGCAATGAATCAATGGCTCAATGAAAATGCAACATTCCTCCTTATAGGGATCCATTCTAGAATAGTGTTCATCCACATCAATGGCACTTTTGGCCTCCATCTTTGGATGATTTCTTAAATGTTGTATCCCTTGTGATTGGCTCTTGGGTTCTATGGAAGCTACTCGTGTTTTTGACTTCCAAACCCATATCCTTGTTGTTGTGTTCTTACTATTGTCAAAGAGGTGTGTTGATCTTCTCTTGATATCTATGCTTGGTTCTGACCCTTGCCTCTCTTTGGGTTCTTTATTGAGACTTTTCTCATGAGGGAGAGCATAGGGTTTTGTGTATGTAAGATTTCCTTGGGTACCCATATGTGTAGTTGCCCTTGTTAAGTTGCATCTAATTACTTAGGCACCCAAATTTGTCGAATACCTTTTGGTTGAGCTTATATTAGTTGCTTAGTTCTTCTTTTGGCATGGTTGGCTTGCCTAGATCGAAATTATTGGGCAAAGCTAGTGGTTGCTTGTATTTCATCACCCATATTTGTTTAGTCTTGAAATGGTTCAGGTTTTGTCCTTCTGCACAAGGAGCAAGGTTGTGTAGTAGCTTTGGTCATTCAAGTAGCCTCCTTCATGCCATCTGGTGGCAGTTTTCCTCCTTTGCTTTGCAAAATTGATTGTTCCAATTGTGATGTTGATACTTTTGGAAGAGAAGGGGATTCCAACACTTGCATGATGCGCGCATCAATAGGTGAGGAATGGAGTATATTGGAATTTGTAGTGCACGCAAAGTGCAAGGTATTGGAATCAAAAGGCCCCCTACCTTCCAATCCCACTATTATGCATTGCTTGTTAACCCAAAGCTGAAGCAATTGTTGTCACACCTTTAAATTGATTGCATGATCATACAACCAATCTTTTCCTAATATCATATGTTATGTGATGTCCTCATCATGGCAAACAAGCAACTTTACTATCAAAGTTACATCCCTTAACATGATAGGAATGTTTGCATCACCAATACAAGGGGTTTCCATGCCTCCTAAGCCTATTAAATAAGCTTCCAATGGCTTAGCTTCCATGCCCAATCCTTTACAGCATGAGTACCTAATTGCACTAGTGGCTGCTTCAAAATCCATGAGAGCTTTGATCCTCTTACTTGTAGTGTCATGATCTAGCTCAACCATGATGAATGGTCATCTATCTATGATGCTAGAATGTGTACTCTTTTTGGTGCACATAGCCATGTGATATCCTGGGTCATTGGGATTGACATCTAGGCCATGGCACCTTAACTTATTTTGCCTACTGTGATCTCTCGCATCTGCGTGTGCTTCTTCTCTAACCCTTAACTCTTGTTCTTTTCATTTCTTAGAAATGTTGATTCCCATTAGCATATCCTTTGTAAGAGGTTCCTGATATATCTTGACTCGACATCCACTAATATAGGTTGGAAACATGTCGGAAATTCTATTATTGACCATGGGTCCATATCCTAGTTTTTCCAATTTACGAGCATGTAGTTTTAGTCTATAAACTAACACTAGGTCTCCCTCTTTCATTCCTTTATCCTTGATGTGTGCATCGAAGTATACCTTCTGTCTTTTCTTTGTAGTGTAGATGCCGACTACCATTGGTAGCTTGGTCTAACCTAAGCATTCTAGATCAAATATCTTAGAGCCATTCCACTCATGCTCGTGCTACTCTTAAGCCGGAATGAGGAATTCTAATGGTAACACAACATTCTGTCCAAAGACCATCTAAAATTGGATGGTACTGAGTGCCATTTTGTAGGCAACTTGGTAAGCCCAAGTAGTATGATGAAGTTGTTTATCCCAATAAAAGCATTTATTATTTACTAGTGTTGTCAATATATTACATAAGATCTCTTTTGTGCTCTCTGCTTATCCATTAGCTTTTGGATGATAGGGGCAGAATTCTTATGTATCACTAAGAATTCTTGGAGAAGATTTTCAATGACTATGTTTAAGAAGTGTGTACCTCTATCACTTACTAATTCTATTGATAAATCGTATCTGGTGAATACATTGTTGAATAAGAACTTATTCATCATTCGAGCATCATTCTTTGTCATGGCATTTACTTCTACCCACTTTGTAAGGTAATCTATGGCTACAATAATGTACTCTACATGGGAGTTGCTAGCGAGGGGGGGTTAATAAGACCTACAAAGTCTATAATTAGCTTCGAGAATGCATGTCCTCCCATCATTGGGATGAAAGGCATCTCGCCTTTTGTCATCGGATAGTATGCATGTTGGCATGTTTCATATCTCTTCACATAGGTATGTGCATCCATTTGAAGAGTGGGCCACCAAAGTCCTAAGAATAGAATGGTCTTAATTACTCGGTCACACCCGAGTTCTCACCTACAACACAACTATGTGCAATTTCTAAGATTTTCAAGTAGTCTGGCTCATGAATGCACAGTCTTAAGTTACCTTGCCTATTTTGTATAGGTTTTCTTCTCCTGAGGCATAATCCTGAGCCTCTTGCACCTTGCTTTCTTTTCATGCTAGACTAGCCTCACCAGGTAGCGTTCTAGATCTCATAAATTCTACTAATGGAGCACTCCTTTCTGGAACTAAAAACATGTGATAAAGGTTAGCACACTCCACTGGGGGTCTCTTCTAGCTCACTAGACAATTCTTAATCCTCTCATGTATTTCTTGTTTGAGGAGATGGTAGATGATTACAAGAGATGAGTTGGTGTAGCTACGATCTACTTCACACCTGCTATAAGTGATGGCTGGAGAGTGTTGTGGGCCTCTTTAGCTAGCTAATAAGAATAAATTATCATATATGTTTCTTGGAAGATGACACAAAAATGATAGGATCACAACAGATAGGTAGGCATATGATCTAATGAACAAGACTTGCTATTTTGGTTGAGACACCTGCTTAGTGTTTTACTCAATTCTTTGAGTAAAGCAACAATTAGTAAAATTCCTTTTGGGGAACCTCAACTAGCTTAATAAGCTACCATTCATGAGTGGAATCATCTAAAATGATAAACTATATGTAGAGAATTACGTTTAACAAGTTGAGCAAACAACCCAACTTTTATGGACCTTAATAGTCATAGACCAGTGAGCAATGTTTGATTAATAACTCATGATCGAGTGAACGATTATAATTGAAACATTGTAGGAGTAAAGTAGACAGTATGCTGAAGATGCCATGCTTTAAATCATGCAAAGTAATGTAGTATACAGTGAGAACTAGCTCAATAAAATTCACTGTTCTGATGGAGTGTGAGAGAGATATGAGACTATGAATTAATGAACATGTATTGACTAGATCATGTAAAATTACAAAGTCATGGACAATAAGGCATTACTCAATGAGTGTAGAATGAGTGAGCTATGGTATGAGCTCCTCTTCACAATGAAGGTACATGGAAAATGATCTCTCAACCTCAGGATACACATAGGATTTTCTTATCATGTTTTCTAGCTTTTTGTTAGAGCCAAGGATTTGAATTTGGACTCAAATCTCCACCTAAAAGTAATCCTAAACTATAGGATTGATTCTCTCTTGACTTCAGCTACCAAATGATACACGATAGATGCTTCCTAACTCCACGTGGGTTTATTGAACTTTAACAATGGGTAATTAAACTTAAAGTTACAAGTGTTTGTACATATGAAGCTTCTCAAGTGATATGCTAATGAATCAAGCTTATGTGTATTCATCAAGTATGTAGGCTTGGGCTTAGTTGCACCGAAAGCTCCCCCTCAAGCCTAAAATACATGATCTTCATTGCTCCTTGATCTCTTGCTTCCCAATCATTAGTTTAATCCTCCTCATGATTGTTCCATCCAATGCTTTGGTGAGTAAATCTGCACATTGCATATGAGTTGATACATAGGATAATTGGATATCCTTGCTAAGAAATTTCTCTCTAACATAATGGTAGTGCACTTCAATGTGCTTAGTCCTGACATGGTACATAGGATTAGCAGTCAAATAAAGTGATCTATTATTATATGCAAAGATAATTGGAGTGGACGAATGTATCTCCAAATTTGCATGCAATTGCTTAAGCCACATAGCTTCTTAAGTTGCATTAGCCAAGTCTCTAGATTCTCCTTCTTTGGAAGATAAGGCCACAATTGGTTGCTTCTTGGATTCCCATGATATGAGTTTTGAACCTACAAAAGATAGGTACCCTAAAGTGCTCCTCCATGGAGCAAGCCCAATCTGCATCAGAATATAACTTTATATCTATGTGATAAGTGAAGGGATAGAATAATCCCTCATTCATTGTACCCTTTAGGTACTGAAGCACCCTCTTTGTAGCTTCCATGTGTGGCTTCCTTGGTGCATGCATGTATTGACTCAATGTACTCATAGCATATGGAATATCCACTCTTGTCAAAGTAGCATAATTAAGACAACCCACAAGTTGCTAATACCCTATAATATCATCACCTGGTTCACCTTCATATGAAATTAGCTTATGATTGATCTCCATGGGAATATCTGCAACTTTAGTGTTCTCCATCTTAAACTTTACCAACATATCATTTATGTACTTCCTTTATGTGATGAATATATCTGGATCTGTATACAAAAGTTCTAAGCCAAGGAAATAGGTTGACAACCCTAGATTACTGATTTTGAATTCCTTCATCAGTTGAGCCTTGACCTTCTTGATACGATTAGAATCATTACCTATAATAATGAGATCATCTATATAGACACACAAGTAGATGACTTCTGATTTATTCTTCTTCACAAATAAAGAAGAGTCTACCTTGCTTGCTACAAAGCATTTATCCTACAAATAGGTAACAAGTCTATGGTTCCAAGCTCTAGGAGCTTGCTTGAGACCATAAAGTGCTTTTTCTAAGCTTGCATACATATCCTACTTTCTCTTCATCTTCAAAACCTGGTGGTTGTGCCATATATACGTCTTCTCATATCCAACCATTTAAAAATTCATTCTTGACATCTGACTGATATTAATTCCAATTTTTGGATGTAGTAAGACTTACCAATACCCTGATTGTTGGCATCTTTGCCACAGGTGAAGATGTTTCTTCATAGTCTACTCCATGTGTTTGGGCAAATCCCTTTGCCACTAGTCTTGCCTTGTACCTATTTATAGAACCATCAGAGTTCTTTTTAACTTTATATATCCACCTTGAGCCAATTACCTTCATATCTAGTTTTTTGGGACCTAGGTCCCAAGTGTGGTTTTCCTGCAATGCTTCCACTTCCTCCTGCATGGCTTCTGTCCACTCTTTCTTCTTCTTAGGTTATTCAAATGAAGAAGGATCCTTTGCCATTGAATCTTTAGTGATGTATACAAAGTGCTTTGTGACTAAGGATGTATCATATCCATACCTTATGGGCTTCTTACGTTCTCTTTGTGATCTCCTTAAAGCTTGATTGGAAGACTCGGGTAGGTCCTCTAATTGCTTGTATTTGAACTTGCCTCTTGACTTCCAAGCTTTGACGTCAACATGCTCATCATCTTCTCAATTCATGTCCTTTGCTTGGTGTTGTTCTTCTTGAGCTAGGGTTGGAAAATCAGTTTCCAAATCATATGGTAATTTGACTTTCCTACAATCATCTTCAAACCAAGAATTATTCTCATCAAAGACTACCTCCCTACTAGCTATGAATGCCTTGTTAGTGGGATTATAAAGTCTATAACCCATTTGATTCTGATCATACCCAATAAATATGCATTTCTCAGCCTTAGGATCTAGTTTCCCTCTAATTTGTGATGGGATATGTGCATAGGCAATGCTCCCAAATATCTTGCAATGATCCAATGAGGGCCTCCTAGCATTCCAAGCTTCGTATGGTGTCATTCCATCCGATGACTTTGACAGAAGCCTATTAGCCAAATAGATAGCTATAGAAATAGCCTTTGCCCATACATAATTAGGTATTTTTTCTCATTTAACATAGACCTAGCTGCCTCAACAATTAACGTCTTGCTTCTCTCTACCACTCCATTCAATTCAAGGGTATACCTGGTTGTTACTTACCTCTTTATGCCTTTGTCCTATAGAAATATATCAAACTCATGTGAAAAGTACTCACGACCTCCATCAGACCTGATTCTCTTCAAGCTCTTTCCTGTTTGGTTTTCAACTAGTGACAAATACTTCTTGAAACATGAAAATACCTCATCCTTATGCTTCATGAAATAGAGAATTGTCCACCTAGTGCATTCTTCTTGTGTGGACAAATCTAAGTGATTTCATGTTACTGTGAAAGTTAGTTAATAGTTACAATTTTTCTCAGTGCACATTTTACGGTACTTCTACAAGTTAGATCTCACAATATAGTGAAAATTTTTTCATGACTAATAGCTTATCTTGAAGCTAGTAGTCTCAACTACAAACTGATCAAAGAGTTTTGTGAAACGGGACATGTACGTACAGTACTAGGTGTGATTGTAAAGGTATCCAGAACTGATGAAGTTTTCCTTCAAACTTCAGATAAAGTTTGTTCACTAAAGGAAGCTCAGTTATTACTTCCTTACTTCAATTAGAATTATTTGAAGTAACTACAAACAGAATTGCAGTTGACTCCGGTAACATTCCGGTACAATACGGTACAATTACACTGACAATCCAGTAACAGTCCGGTGAAGTTCCGGTGAAATTTTGGTGAGTTCAAAACAGGGTTTTGACACAACTAAGTGGCGAAAAGAATATCTAACAGTAAGCAAACAAGATTTGTAAAGATTTAAGTGAATGAGATCAGAATTGAAGCTTGAAGAAAAGGCAAATTTTCCTGTAAAGTGAATTTTTCTGACTTCACTAAATATAGTCATAAAGTTTTCAGTTTTCAGAAGGTTGTTAAGCTACTGATGATTATAGAGGTGTTCTAATATCACTCTAGCTTAGATCTTGTGGCGTGGCAAATTCCGAAGCTTAGTTTTCAAGCTTTTGTCGCGTCGTCAACACTAATGACACTAAATAAGTGCCTATGTACTTTGGAGATGATGCTTCAAACAATTGAGTCAAAACAGATATCTTTGTAACTAGCTAGTGACCAAAAGCTTGCTATTTTGGTCTTGATACCTGCTCAGTGCTCATAGTACAGTAACAATTAGGAAACTTCCACTTGAGGGTATTTAATTAGCTTAGATAGCTAATGATTCCAAGTAGAATCACTTAAAATGATGAACCAAACACTTAGAAATTGATTTAGCAACTAAAGACTCACCTCGACTATTTAGGAATTGTGTAGAGAAAGACTAGTTACCACGTGGATGCATATTTCTCCCAATTGGCTATAGAAAATCCTTTGAAACTTGGGAAGCACGTAGTAGTCTTTGAGCTGGTTCCAACAAGCTATAGAACATGGAAAATGATGGAGGGATCACTGCGATACGAGCATCACAAGTACACTCTTTTGAGTAGACATGGCAGAGATGAAGACAGATGTGATCAATAATGTAATGTATTATGTAACAATGTTATACATGATCATTGCCATGAATATGATGCCCAATGATGGTAATAAGAGTAGGCTATAGTGTAAGCTTCTCAAATTCAACAAATGATCAACAATAAGCTCAGTAATGGGGCTCTTTTGGCCACGAGATTACAAGTACCTTTTATAGGTATTTTACATCCAAGTTTGAATTTGATTCAAACTTGGCTTTGCCTAAAAGTTATCCTCTAAGTTAGTGTTGGTGCATTTTACCCAAGCCTACATGCTTGATATGCTTGATACTATGATCATTTGTAAGTCACATGTGTAGTCATGTGAACACCTCTTGTAAAAGAGTTCATTTTTATCTCTTGTAATTGAAAACAGAAAAAGGAAGAGGATGGCTTACCTCATCCATGATGAAAAAGCAAAGTCGTGGCTCTAACTACCTTAAACCACAAATTTGTGAGCTGAGGGAATCTCTCCTAACTTTGGGGATCACTTTTAGGTGGAGCCATTCGAATTCGAATTCAAGACTCCCTCCAAGAATAGCTATAAGAAGAGCAAGAAGGAAGAGGCGATTAGCAAGCCTTGTACATGAACACTTCATGTCATTTTGTAGAGATTGAAGAGCTTACTTCATAGCTCTATCATTCTACTCCTATTGTGCAAAGATGCATTGCCAATGTGGTTGTAATCATATGTGAATCTATACATTTATCATTATCTACTTCTCTGTTTTGTTCTCTGTTATACTCACTCAGAGCAGTAACTTCAGAAGGTCATATCTTGAGTTATACGCAACATTTTTCAGTGTTTTAACATGCGTTGGATAGCTCTTACTGTCTACCTTTAGCATATCAATGTTCACGTTCATTGGACTTACAATTTGTGAGATATCGGCATTTTACTGCTCACTGGTCTATCTCTACAGAGCCCCAAGAATGGTGGGCATGTTCCAAAAATTGATGAATCTTCTTCTCAATGCTCCGTCCATCATTTGAAGTGTTTTAACTTGGATTGGGAAGCTTGCTAAGTCTATTTTCTATGCCCAAAAGGAACTTATCTAATTCCTACCAGGTTGAGAGAACTATTCATTTTTTCTAGTAGGTGTATGTCCAAAAATAGCAAGTTTTGGGAGCTAGTCATCTAGCAACTAGTCTGTCTTGACTTAAACTTTTGGGATACATGTTTCAAAGTACTTGGCTGATATTTTGGTGGATTTAGGAAGCTCAAAGGGTCTACTAATCAACTCTGAAGTCTCAGTTGGCTGGTGTGAAGCTGGTTGTAGCAGCACCTACTCATCTGTGGATTGCATCCACCATCTCTCTTCACAGTGGTATGAGAGCATAGTCAAGCAACATGGGAGATGGATTTCCATCAACAATGGAAAAATTGGATCGAAACGACTACCCGGCATGGTCTCTAAGGATGGCGGCTTACCTTCAAGGGACGAATCTATATGGATTCATATCCAGAGATGAAGTAATGCCAACCATGAGGAACAAAGGGCAACCATCACATGAAGAAGTGGAAGGACTTTCAAATTGGTGTTCGAATGATGCACTTGCAAGGTCCTATATTCTAAACTCAATCTCTGATTTTCTTTTACCTCATGTCAAGGGATGCAAGACATCAAGAGAGACCTGGAATGCACTTGCTTCTTTCTTCTCTTCCAACACTCGAACAAGGAAGAACCAATTGTGGATGGAGTTCACAAGAATGAAGAAAAGCCCGAAGCAAAATGTGACTGATTATGTCACAAAGATGAAGGAGATTTCCAACCAACTTGGAAGCATTGGAGAGGTAATTGAAGAGGAGCAAATCATTAGACAAATCATAAATGGAATCAAAGCAGACGACAAGTGGGAGTCATTCAGAACAGCCATGGATTTATACATGGATATGCATGTACCCGACCTCAACACACTCATGGGCCAACTCTTCACTCATGAAGCAAAGATTAGAAAAGGTGGTGAGTCCTCAAGAGGTAATCAAACTTCTGCCTTATATTCTGATAAAGCTAAGGTCAAGGACAAGTCAAAGAATAGGAAGAATGAAGATGAAGGTAGCTCTTTCCAAGCAAACTCTGCAGGTAGAGGAAGAGCTAGAGGAAGAGGCAAAGGTGGAAAGCAAGGCAGGGGGAGATTCCAATTATCTCAACCTTGCAATATATGTGGCTTATCTAATCATACTACTAAAGAATGTTTCAGGAACCCGAGGAACTCAAGAGGAAGAGGATTCGATAGAGAAGGCTATGGATCAAATAGAGGCAGGTACAATGGAGGCTACAACAACAACTACTACAACAACAATTACAACAACAACAACAACTATCAAAGTGGCCATAGAGGAAGAAGAGATTACAATAACTATGTAGAGGACCAAAGTCAAGAAGATTCAATATTGATTATGAATCTATTAGTGAAGAAGGGTAAGGATGATGATCACATATTTTACATTGATTCGAGATTCTCAAACCATGTAGCAGGAAATGTGGCTTTACTTTCTGATTTGGAAGATCCTCATAACAAGCCTGAAGTGCAGAGAGGAGATGACACAAAGCACTCAGTGGAAAAGATAGGTAATGTGAAGACATCAGATGGGAATATGAACCTCTTAAGCAAAGTCTTGTATGTCCCTACAATTACCAAAAATTTAACAAGTGTTGGATAGATTGTTGAAAAAGGATTGCACGTTAGATTCAACCGATTTGGAGCATATGTTGAAGACCCAAGGCAAGGATTTTGAAGGATTGCCAAAGGAGAAAAGACAGGAAGGCTTTTCACTTTTGAAGTGGAAGATACAAAGAACATAGCTTTGTTTAGCTATGGATCTCAAACTCTAACAGAGTTGGAGATATGGCACAAAAGGCTTGCTCACATTCATGAGAGGACACTCAAACAGATTTGCAGGGACCAAAGTGTACTTGGTTTGCCTAATATCACAAGGCAACACATGATTTATGAGTGTGAAGCTTGTCAACTCGGCAAGGCTCATAGACAACCTTTCAATAAGAAAGGATACATGTATCAAAATCTTTTGGATCTAGTGCACATATATGTGTGGTGTCCAAGTAAGGAGCCATCTATATCAGGCTGAAGATATTATGTGTCTTTCATAGATGATTATAGCAGGTGGACCATTCTCTTTTTCATGAAGCACAAGGTTGAAGTGTTTAATTGCTTTAAGAAGTATATTGCTCTTGTTGAAAACCAAACATGTAGGACTTTGAAATGACTCATATCAAATGGTGGAGGAGAATACTTCTCTTCTGAATTTGATGCCTTCTTGAATGAAAGAGGCATTAAAAGGGAAGTCATTACAAGGTATACACCCGAACTCAATGGTTTAGCAAAGAGGAGGAACAGAGCTATTGTCGAAGCTGCAAGGTCCATGCTCAACGAAAAGGGATTGCCAAACTACCTATGGGCAGAGGTTGTGTCTACAGCCACATATCTCATAAATAGACTTCCATCTAAGTCACTAGATGGAACAACTCCATATGATGTGTGGAATGGACGAAGACCTATTCTAGAGCATTGTAAAATCTTTGGATGCTTAGCCTATGCTCACATTCCTTCTCAAGTAAGAGGGAAATTGGATCCCAAGGCAGCGAAGTGTGTATTCATTGGTTATGATCAAAACCAAAAAGGATATAGATTGTACAATCCAACCAATAAAGGATTTTCTGTGAGTAGAGATGTAATTTTTGATGAAAACAAATCATGGTTTGATGATGACAGGAAAGTGAAGCTGCCTTATGACTTGGATGAAGTTTTTCCATCACTTCAACCAAAGGAGCCGAAGCAGATTGAAGAAAGTGATTCGGAGATTGACCTAGAAGACTTGGAAAGACTAAAGCTATGGAAGAACAAAGGTAAAGCAAAGATGCAGGATGCTACATATGGACCCGAAAGCTCACATCAACCACTTAGAAGGTCTTCAAGGGAGAAGAAGAAACCAGAGAGGTTTGGTTATGATACTTCTTTGGTCACCAAGCACTCAATCTACATTGCAAAGGATTCAACCAATGAAGAACCTACCACATTCGAAGAAGCACAAAGCAAGAAAGCTTGGAGAGATGCAATGGATGAAGAAATGGGAGCCTTGAAGGAGAATGACACTTGGGAGCTTGTACCTAACAAGCCATCTATGAAGGTAATTGGATCTCGATGGATATACAAAATCAAGAGGATTCTAGATGGAAGTATAAATAGACACAAAGCAAGGTTAGTTGCTAAAGGGTTTGCTCAAACCCATGGTATTGATTATGAGGAGACTTTCTCTCATGTTGCAAAAATGCCTACAATTAGGGTTCTCATTAGTCTTGTTGCATCTAGAAATTGGAATCTCTATCAACTTGATGTAAAGAATGCTTTCTTGAATGGATGGATTTCTGAGGAAGTGTATATGGCACAAACTCCTGGATATGAGGATGCACATCACCCTAACTATGTATGCAAACTAAAAAAAGCTTTGTATGGATTGAAGCAAGCTCCAAGAGCTTGGAATTTCATATTGGTGACTTATTTGCAGGACCAAGGATTCAAAGCTAGCAAGGCGGATACCTCTTTGTTCATAAAGAGAAATGCATCTAAAGTGATCTATTTATGTGTGTATGTTGATGATATTATTATGACAGGCAATGATCTTCAAGGAATCAAACAGGTAAAGAGTCAAATGAAGGAGGAGTTCAAAATAAGTGACCTCAGACCACTCACTTATTTCCTTGGATTGGAGTTGATCTTCACAGATTCAGGTATATACATCACAAAAAGGAAGTATGTCCATGACATGCTCGTCAAGTTCAAGATGGAAAATACCAAGTGTGCAGGTACACCTATGAAGCAAAACCATAAGCTTAGTGCTTATGAAGGAGAGCCAATTGAAGACATCACAAGCTACCAAAGCTTGGTTGGAAGTTTGAACTATGCAACACGCACAAGGGTGGATATATGCTATAGTGTTAGCATATTGAGTCAGTTTATGCATAAGCCGAGAAGACCACATATGGAAGCGGCCAAGAGAGTCCTCAAGTACCTAAAGGGGACCATGAATGAAGGTTTGTTTTATTCATTTACTTCAGATATTGAGCTAAAGGTCTACTCAGATGCAGATTGGGTTGGATCCAAAGATGATAGAAGAAGCACATCCAAGTATATATCATTTGCAGGTTCAAAAATCATTTCTTGGTCATCGAAGAAGCAACCAACCGTGGCATTATCTTCTACCAAAGCTGAATATAGAGTTTTGGCTAATGCAACTCAAGAAATCATGTGGTTAATGTCTTTGTACACAGATCTTGGACTTCATTCTTCAACACCTCACATTTTTTGTGACAACACAAGCTCACTACATCTAGTAGCTAACCCAGTATACCATGCTAGAACCAAGCATATTGAAGTCCACTACCATTATGTAAGGGAGAAGCTAACGAGCAAGGATATTCAACTATCCTATGTCTCTACAGATATGCAATGTGCAGACATGTTGACTAAATCTCTTGATGGTACAAAGTTAAGTAGATTCAAGTTGATGATTGGCTTGCAGGAAATCAAGGAAAATTGAAGACTTGTTTGGAGGCCAAGCATGTTAGGCTTGAGGGGGAGCTATTGGTGCATTTTACCCAAGCCTACATGTTTGATATGCTTGATACTATGATCATTTGTAAGTCACATGTGTAGTCATGTGAACACCTCTTGTAAAAGAGCATTTTTATTTCTTGTAATTGAAAAAAGAAAAAGGAAGAGGATGGTTTACCTCATACATGATGTAAAACCAAAGTCGTGGCTCTAACTACCTTAAACCATGAATTTTTGAGCTGAGGGAATCTCTTCTAACTTTGGGGATCACTTTTAGGTGGAGCCATTCGAATTCGAATTCAAAACTCCCTCCAAGAATAGCTATAAAAAGAGCAAGAAGGAAGAGGCGATTAGCAAGCCTTGTACGTGACCACTTCACATTTTGTAGAGATTGAAGAGCTTACTCCATAGCTCTATCATTCTACTCCCATTGTGCAAAGATGCATTGCCAATGTGGTTTTAATCATATGTGAATCTATACATTTATCATTATCTACTTCTCTGTTTTGTTCTCTGTTATACTCACTGAGAGCAATCACGTCAGAAGGTCATATCTCGCGTTTTACACAACTTTTTTCAGTGTTTTAATGTGCGTTGGATAGCTCTTACTGTCTACTTTTCGATATAAATTTTCAAGTTCATTGGTGTTACAGTTTGTGAGATATCTACATTTTACTGCTCACTGGTCTATCTCTACAGAGCCCCGAGAATGGTGGGCATGTTCCAGAAATTGATGAATCTTCTTCTTAGTGCTCAGTCCATCATTTGAGGTGTTTTAACTTAGATTGGGAAGCTTGCTAAGTTTATTTGCTATACCCAAAAGGAATTTATCTAATTCCTACCAGGTTGAGAGAAATCTTCATTGTTTCCAATAGGTGTATGTCCAAAAATAGCAAGTTTTGGGAGCTAGTCATCTTGCAACTAGTGTGTCTTGACTTAAACTTTTGGGATACATGTTCCAAAGTACTTGGCTGATATTTTGGTGGATTTAGGAAGCTCAAAGGGTCTACTAATCAACTCTGAAGTCTCAGTTGGCTGGTGTGAAGCTGGTTGTAGCAGCACCTACTCATCTTTGGATTGCATCCACCATCTCTCTTCACAGTTAGGATACATCCTACCAAAGTCAATTTGTAGCTTTATCTCTCCTAACTCCATGAGAAGTAAGGAGTCACTAGATTCTCATAAGATAAAACACTTCTACAAGTAGTAAGTGTCCATGTATTACAAGCAATGATTCATGTGACTTATCACATGCTTCTTCATATGATCCTTCAAGTTAAGCCAAGTGTGAAGGCTATGATACTTGCACCAACAAAACCCGAATTAAGACAAATGAGAATGAAGCTTCAAATGACTAATGGCCATGTTGGAAGACCTCAAGGATTGCTAGAAGGGATAACTCTAACGATTTATGGTGTAGAGATTAAACACACCTTTGCTATATGTCACTTTGGCAAAAATAATGTCTATGAAATGATCCTAAGAAGACCCTTCCTACAACAACTGCAAATAGTAAAACATTTCAAACAAACTCCTTGTACTTGTAGCACTTAGGGGTCACAACCAAGGTCAATCAACTATTCCTTTAAATCTTTGATCTTTGTCAGAAAATTATCCATGGAATCTCCTTCATTCACATGCTCACTCTCTAACTTTTTTGAGAGGTAAGCAACATGAGCCTTATTCCTTGCCTACTATAAAGTGGTAAGTGTACCCAAGCAGCCTTAATTGTTATGAAAGAGAGAATTTTAGGAATAATGGCATCTCACATAGAGCAAATTCATTGGGATGCTTCATTGGGATGCTCTCATATGATCCCCATGATGGCTGATGCCAAGCCCACCAAATAGAAGCCCTACACATATAATGACACTTATGGAGATAAAATAAAAGAAGAACTCAACAAGTTGATTGAAGCTAGATTTATCTATGAGATTAAGCATACTAAATGGGTGTCCCCCATCCTATTGGTGCCCAAGAAGAATGGAAACATGCGGGTATATATTAACCTTAGAAAAGTTATGTCACTATGATCAAAGATAGCTATTCGCTTCGAATCACCAAACAAGTAGCCATTGCTTCCTTGATGGATTTATAGCGTCCTTGATGGAAGGAGGTTTATACCTTCCTTGATGGATTTTTAGGTTACAAACAAGTAGCCATTGCCCTAGAAGATCAAAACAACATGGCATTTACTAGATATTGGGGAATCTTTGCATTTTTTGTGATTCCATTCAGGCTCACCAATGCACTTGCAACATTCCAAAGGCTCATGTGTCATGTCTTCAAGGAGTTCTTAAAGAGCTTAGAAGTATATGTGGATGATTTATGTGCTGATTCCCATGAAAGAAGACACCACATCCTAGAGCTTAGACAAATCTTCAACAAGTGTAGAGAATATCATTGTCTGAACTTAGAAAAGTGTGTGTTCATGGTATGTCAAGGTAAGATCTTAGGTCATATTGTGTCTAAGAATGGAATATCGATGGAGGAGGACAAAGCAAGATCCATAGCAGAGTTTTTGAGATCAAGGAATATTAAAGAGATACAAGCCTTTATGGGCCATTGCGGATATTAGCACATGTTTATCCACATGGATGCGATCATAGCTAAACCTCTTTATGCTCTATTGACAAATTTTGAGTGGAAGGATGAATGCAAAAATTCCTTCAATGAGTTGAACAGATGTGTGTGTGCAACACCAATATGGAACACTTTTGATTGGAATAAAACATTCCATGTCCATGTAGATGCATCCAATTATGCAATAGGATGTGTGCTAGTACAACCCATAGGTGAACGAAATCTTGATTTACTTATAGCATATGCTAGCAGACAAATAAACATAGTTGAAGGAAACTATAAAACAACCAAAAGAGAAGGCTTAGGCATGGGTATGCCATGAAGAATTTTAGACACTATCTATTGGCCAGCAAGTTCAAGTTTTTTACTGATCATCAAGCTTTATCATATTTGGTCAATAAATCTTGCAATTCATGACACTTAGTAAGATGGTTCCTCTTACTAATGGAATACAACTTTGAAGTGGTTTATGAAAGGTAGCACCCACCTCAAGGTGGATCACCTTTCTCAGATCGCTTCACAAGAGTCACCGCAAGGAGTTTTTGATGAAGTGCCCAATGCTTATTTGCGCAATTTAGAAGTTGTTCTTAAATGGGCAGATAGGTTGGTATCTGTCCTAATGTTCGAACATGCAAATAAGAATGTGAAAATGAACAAGGATGAAATTATAAAATCACAAAAATATCAAATATTGGTAGGAAGTATGTACAAACAAGATAGATAGGGTGCACTAGCTTGTTGTGTTGAGGAGGATGAACATGATAATTGGTTGCAACAAGCCCATGAAGGATTGATTGGAAATCATTATTCTAAACAATGATCATTGCAAAAATTGAAATGTTTAGGAGTGTATTGGCCTAGTATGGATAGAGAATCGTTGGCGCAACTAAGCCCAAGCCTAGATAATTAATGAATACACATAAGCTTGATTCATTAGCATATCACTTGAGAAGCTTCATATGTACAACCTCTTGTAACTTTGAGTTTAATTACCCATTGTAAAAGGTCAATAAACCCACAAGGAGTTAGGAAGCATCTATCTCGTATCATTTGGTAGCTGAAGTCAAGAGAGAATCAATCCTATACTTTAGGATTACTTTTAGGTGGAGATATGAATTCAAATTCAAATCCTTGGCTCCAACGAAAAGCTATAAAACATGAGAAGAAAGTCACGCATGTATCTCAAGGTTATGAAATCATTTTCCATGTACCTTCATTGTGAAGAGGAGATCATACCATAGCTCACTCATTTTTACACTCATTGAGCAATGCCTTATTTCCAATGACTTTGTAATTTTACATGATCTAGTCAATACATGTTCATTACTTCCTACTCTCATATCTCTCTCACACTCCATCAAAACAATGAATTTGACTAAGCTAGTTCTCATTGTATACTGCATCATTTTGCATGATTTAAAGCATGACATCTTTAGCATACTGTCTATTCTACTCTTACAAAGTTTCATCTATAATGGTTCACTCGATCGTGATTTTTTAATGAAACATTGCTCACTGGTCTGTGACTGGCAAGGCACGTAAAAGTCGGGGTGTATGCTCAACTTGTTAAACATAATTATCTACATATAGTTTATCATTTTAGATGATTCCACTGATGAATGGTAGCTTATTAAGCTAATTGAGAATCCACAAAAGGAATTTTACTATATGTTGTTGTACTCAGAGAATTGAGTAAAACACTAAGCAGGTGTCTCAACCAAAATAGCAAGTTTTGTGCATTAGATCATATGCCCACCTATCTGTTTTGATCCTATCATTTGTGCATCATCTTCCAACCAACATATATGATCATTTATTCTTATTAGCTAGAGAAAGAGGCCCACAACACTCTCCAGCCATCACTTATAGCAGGTGTGAAGCAAGTTTTAGCTACACCAATTCATCTCTTGTGATTATCCACCATCTCCTCAAACAGTGGTATCACACCAAGCACAATCAAGATGGGAGATGGACTTCCATCCATCATTGACAAATCGCATAAGAACAACTACTCAACATGGTCCCTAAGGATGCAAGCATACCTTGAAGGGATAAGATTATATGGATACATCTTAGGAGATGAAGACATGCCAATCTTTAGGAGTAAGAATCAACCAACATGGGAAGAGCAAGAGAGGCTAACCACATGGTGTGCAAAGGATGCTCTTCCAAGGTCATGCTTACTAAACTCAATCTCTAATTTCTTGTTACCACATGTTAGAAATTATAAGACATTCGAAGAGAATTGGGAAATTCTTTCGTCATACTTCTCCTCCAACACAAGAGCAAGGAAGAATCAGTTGTGGATGGAATTCACAACTCTCAAGAAGCAATCAAAGCAAGAAGTTGCTAACTATTTAACCAAAATGAAGGATGTTGCAGACCAACTTGCAAGCATTAGAGAAGAGATAGAGGAAGGGCACATAGTGAGGCAGATCATCAATGGAATAAAAGCTAATGAAAAATGGGAATCCTTTACCACTGCAATGGATCTCTACATGGATATGCAGATACCTAATCTCAACACTTTGATGGGACAACTCTTCACCCATGAAGAAAAAATCAACATAAATGGTTATAACTCAAGAGATAACCAATGTTTTGCCCTTTATATAGATAAGCATAAAGCTAAGGATAAAGGTAAAATAAGAAACAGGATGAGGAGGCTAGTACCTCTCAAGCCAATTGTGTAGGAAGAGGAAGAGGTGCTAGCGGTAGGGGTAGAGGAGGTAAGCAAGGTAGGGGGAGACCTTACAATAACTCACCATGCAACATATGTGGTCTCAACAACCACACTACTGAGAATGCTAGAAAAATACAAGGAATCAAAAGGTAAGAGGTTTCCATAGAGCAAGCTATGGACAAACTAGAGGCAGGTACAACTTGAACATGACATCTAAGCAAGGTAAAAATGATGAGTATCTTTTTTACATTGACTCAAGTTGTTCCAATCATGTGGCAAGGAATGCAACACTCTTATTTGATCTTCAAGAACCAAAGGGTAAGCATGAGGTACAAACAAGTGATGATACCAAACATTTATTCAAGAAAATTGGAAATGTTACGACATCTGATGGTAATATGAATCATTTGAGGAGAGTTTTGTATGTCCCTACCATAACGAGAAGTCTAATTAGTGTTGGGCATATAGTAGAGAAAGGTCTACAGGTCAGGTTCACTAAGCATGGAGCATATGTGGAAGACCTCCAATAATGATTCAAAAGGATAGCCAAAGGTGAGAAGTCAGGTAGATTGTTTGCTTTTGAAATTGAAGACACAAGGAACATAGCATTATTCAGTTATAGAGACCAAACCTTATCTGAGTTGGAAATATGGCACAAGAGGCTAGGAAACATAGGAGAGAGAACTCTGAAGCAAATTTGCTAGGATCAAAGTATGCTTGGCGTTCCCAATGTGACCAAGCAGCACATGGTATACAAATGTGGAGCTTTCCAATTTGGCAAAGCTCATGGGCAACCATTCAACAGGAAAGGATACATTCATGAAGATTATTTGAAGCTTGTACACACAAATGTGTCGGGTCATAGCAAAGATCCATCCATCTCAGGTTCAAGGTACTATGTCTCATTCATTGATGATTACAGTAGGTGGACAATGTTCTATTTCATGAAGCATAAGGATGAGGTATTTACATGTTTTAAAAAGTATTTGGCACTAGTTGAAAACCAAACAAGAAGGAGCTTGAAGAGAATCAGGTGTGATGGAGGTTGTGAGTACTTTTCACGTGACTTTGATCTATTTCTATTGGACAGAGGCATAAAGAGGGAATTAACAACCAAGTATACTCCTGATTTGACTGGAGTGGAAGAGAGAAGGAACAAGTTAATTGTTGAGGTACCTAGGTCTATGTTAAATGAGAAAAAAGTACCGAATTGTTTATGGGCAGAGGCTGTCTCCACAACCATTGAATCTGAGTGTTAGATTTTTAAAGAAGCAATGTCCCATTCAAACAATGCTTTGAAGGCTTTGGAACATCCCTTCAATGGAGGATAACCATTGAATAATTATTAGAAGTACATCATATGCATGCTTAACATATATGGTGCTCTCAGTTGGAGTGTTCTGAAAACCATGTGTAACCATGTTGGCATGTATCTTTTCATACCAAGCATGTGGTGCTTGCTTCAAATTACATAATGCCTTTTTCAACCTGCACACTTTGTTTTCATGCCCTTTCTCCACAAAACCATGAGATTGAAATACATACACTTTGTTTCATTAATAATGCTTCTCGTGATCCTTAGATATTAATCAATCTCTACTTAGTGGTCTATGACTCTCAAGGCCCATAAAAGTCCGGATAGATGCATCATTTGCTAGACATATTTCTCTACATATAGTTCATCATTTTAGATAATTTCACTCATGATTGGTAGCTTGTTAAGCTACTTCAAATTGCCCAAAAGGAATTTTATCAATTGCTGCCATACTCAGAGAATGGTTCAAAACTCTGAGTAGGTGTCTCAACCAAAATAGCAAGTTTTGGAGCTTGAATCATATGCCTACCTATCTGTTTTGATCCTATCATTAGTGCATCATCTTCCAAGCAACATATGTGATTACTTATGCGTATTAGCTAGCTAAAGAGGCCCATAACACTCTCTTTCCAGTAGTTATAGGAGGTGTGAAGTAGGTTTTAGCCACATAAACTCATCTCTTGTGATTATCCACCATCTTCTCCAACAGTGGTATCAAAGCAAGCACAATCAAGATGGCAGATGGATTTTGATCCTTCATTGGAGAGTAACAACTACTCCTCATGGTCCCTAAGGATGCAAGCATACCTTCAAGGGAGAATCTTATATGGATACATCTCAAGAGATGAAGACATGCCAATCTTTAGGAGCAAGCATCAACCAACACGGGAAGAGCAAGAAAGGTTGACCACATGGTGTGCAAAGAATGCTCTTGCTAGCTCATATCTATTAAAATCAATCTCTCATTTCTTGTTACCACATGTTAGAAATTGTAAGACCTCCCAAGAGACTTGGGAAGTGCTCTCACCATACTTCTCTTCAAACATAAGAGCTAGGAAGAATCAATAATGGATGGAATTCACAACCCTGAAGAAACAACCAAAGCAAGGAGTGGCTGATTATGTAACAAAAATGAGAGATGTTGTAGACTAGCTTGCAAGCATTGGAGAAGAGATAGAGGAAGAACACATAGTGAGGTAGATCATCAATGGAATTAAGGTTGATGACAAGTGGGAGTCCTTCACCACAACAATGGATCTCTACATGGATATGCAAGTACCTGATATCAACATCTTGATGGAACAACTCTTCACCCATGAGACAAAGCTCAATAGAAATAGTGACAAATCAAGAGGTAACCAAATTTCTCTTTATACAGATAAGAATAAAGCTAAGGATAAAGGTAAAAATAAGAAATGGGATGAAGAGGCTAGTACCTCTCAAGCTAATTATGTGGGAAGAGGAAGAGGTGCTAGAGGAAGGGGCAAAGGAGGAAAACAAGGTAGGGGAGACCCTACAACAATTCACCATGCAACATATGTGTTCTCAATAACCACACTATAGAAGAATTTTACAAAAATACAAGGAACCAAAGGGGAAGAGGCTTCCATAGGGGAATCTATGGACAAACAAGAGGCAAGACCAACAATGGTGGAGGCAACTACAATCATAACTACAATCAAGGCTACTTTTTCCACATAAATATGTGTTTTCTATTAGAGAAGATGTGTACAAAATGACTTGGCCTCACTTCGCTCATAGTCATGGAAAACTCTCCTATGCTGAGTAGTTCTTCCTTACCATCTCTCTCTCAGATGAATACCCGACATTTTAGGTTCTATTATTCATCTCTACATATGCACACTTGAGTCTACTATAAGCGCTTCTCTACACTCTTCCACATTCTTACTACATATATACATTTTGATCGGAGATTCAAAAAACTTGTAATTCTAGATGTTTCTTCGTTGTATATTACAAGCGTGAATTTGTCCCTTCACTAAGGCTTAATTTTCTGAATACTTTGTTTCTGCTTCTCTTCGTCTTTCTTTATCCTTCATATGTCTTCATGTCATTATGTCTAATTAGTGAGTGAATTTTCAACAGCTCCCCCTCAATCACTAATTAGCATCCTCTGATCTTTCATATATTCTTCTTTTCTTTTATTCCTGCCATTTCTTTAAATCTGCTTGTCTTTACTCCATCCAAGCTCTTTGTCAAAATATCTGCAATCTGATCTTTTCTAGGAGTGAATACTATTTCAATATCCTTCTCCATTACCTTTTCTCTCAGGAAATGATATTGAATCTCTATGTGCTTTGTTCTTGCATGAAATACTAGATTTGCTACAAGATACAACGAACTCATATTATCTCCATGTATGATAGGTATACCTTGATCAATACCCATGCTTTTGAATAAGGTTTGCATCCATATCACTTCTTTAACTACTTCCACAAGTCCTTTATACTCAGCCTGAGTTGACGATAGAGCCACTGTATGCTGCTTCTTTGAACACCAACTGACAAGCTTATCTCCTAGGTATATCATATACCCATGTGTCGAACTTCTGTCATCTTGACTTCCTGCCCAGTCTGAGTCACTGTATGCTCTTAGCTTTATATATGATGTGAAAGGATAATATAATCCTTCTTTTATAGTTCTTTTGATATATCTAAGAACTCTTTGTCCTGCAACCCAATGTTGATCCTTCGGACAATGCATGAACTGTGAGAGAACTCCTACTGCATAACTAAGATCTGGTCTTGTTAGTGTAGCATAAATCAAGCTTCCCACTAAAGATTGATACTTTCTCATATCTTTAAGCTCTGCACCATCATATTTTCTTAGTTTATGATTGACCTCAAGTGGTGTTGAGGCTTCTCTGCAATTCTCCATGTTAAACTTCTTCAGTAAGTTTATGAGATATCTTTCTTGCGAAACATATACACCATGATCTTTATATGTAACTTCCATTCCAAGAAAGTATGATAACTTTCCTAGATCACTGATTTTGAACTCCTTTTCAGCAATCTCTTTACCTCCTTGATTCCTTCATCTGAGGTACCTGTGATTATAATATCATCTACATAAATACAAATGTAGATCATACCTTCTTCTATTCTCTTAATGAGTAGACTTGCATATGCCTTTGAACTTTGGTATCCAAGATCATTGAGATACTTCACAAGTCTGTAGTTCCAAGCTCTTGGAGCTTGCTTCAATCCATAGAGTGCTCTTCTTAATCTGCAAACATGATTTGGGTAACTAGAACTTACAAATCCTTCACGTTGTTCCATGTAGACTTCATCTGATATATATCCATTTAGAAATGCATTCTTTATATCCAACTGACTTAGTTTCCATCCTTTTGATGCTGCTATAGCAATCACTATCCTTATAGTTGACATCTTTTCCACCAGACTGAATGTCTCATCATAATCTATGCCATGCGTCTGAGCATATCCTTTGACTACCAGTCTAGCTTTGAATCTAGCTATTCTTCCATCTGCAAGCTTCTTAACTTTGTAAACACATTTATTTCCAATCACTTTCTTACCATTTGGTTTTGGAACAAGTTCCCAAGTCTTGTTCTCTTTTAGTGCATCGAACTCTTGCTTCATTGCTTCTTCCCATTTTTCCTTGCATTTTGCTTCACTGTAATTCTGAGGCTCTTCAACTTCCTTTACTAAGTAAGCATAGTTTTTCTGAGTCAAATAAGAAGTATCATAGGAATACCTTGTTGGTTGTTTCCTTACTCTATTTGACCTTCTTGGTTCATACTCTTCATGTGTATCTGAATACACTTCTTCTTCAAATCTTGGTCCATCTTCATTTCTCATAGTTGATCCGATCCTGGATGTACTTGCCTGCATATGATCTTCATCTCCATTCACCTGCATATGTGATTTACCTTTTTCATTTCTTCTTACCTCTTCTTCAAATGTTTCATCATTATGCTCTTTATCTGCATACTAACTCTTCTCTTCATCAAATGTCACATCTCTGGAAACAATAAACTATTTGGTTAGAAGACTCCATAGCCTATAACCCATCTGCCTTTCATCATATCCGATGAACACATATTTTTGAACTTTTGGTTCAAACATATGTCTAAGCTGTGATGGTACATAAGCATAAGCAACTGATCCAAACACTTTGCAATGATCAAGTGTTGGTTTCTTACCCCACCAAGTTTCATAAGGGGTCATTCCATTTAAAGCTACACATATCTATTTACAAGATATGTGACTATATTTACAGCCTCAGCCCAAAGATAGTTTGGACAATTCTTCTCCTTTAACATTGCTCTTGCAAACTCAACTAGAGTTCGGTTTCTCCTTTTTGCTACTGCATTTTGTTGCGGTGTATACCTGCAAGTTATTTCTCTTTTGATACCTGCATTCCACAGATAATCATTGAATTTTTGGGAAAAATATTATCCTCCTCCATAAGACCTAAGTCTTTTGAGTTTTTGTCCTATAAGTCTTTCAGCATATGCATGAAAATGCTTGAAAGCTCCAAACACTTCTGACTTCTTTTCAAAACATAAAGTGTTATCCATCTTGTTGCATCATCAATAAAAAGAACATAATACCTTGAGCCACTCATAGATCCTTCTTTTGTCGGGCCCCATACATCTGTATGTATGAGTTCTAGCAAAACATCGTGTTTGTAACCCTTCTTCTGAAACGGTAACCTGTGTGCTTTTCCCATCTGACAGACTTCACATTTGTGAATCCTATGTTGATTCTTCATATTTGGTAATCCTCTTACGGATTGTTTCTCTACCATAGTTTTGATTCCTTTTTCATTAAAGTTTCCTAACCTCTTATGCCAAAGGTCTAATTCTGTAAATGCTTTATCACCATGTGTGATCAAAGCTTGACCAACATTCCCTTGTACTTTGAGAGTACAAAGTCTTCCTTCCTTTTTACCATAGACAATCTGATTGTATACATTCTCTGGATCTTCAACAAATACTCCTTCATTTGTAAACCTAACTTGAAAACCTTTTTCTACTATCTGTCCCATGTTGATCAGATTCTTTGGGATTGTTGGAACATACAAAACATTCGTTAGCAAATCAGCTCCATTCTTACACTTTACTTTTCCAATTGAATGCACATTGTGTTTTGTATTATCACCTGTTTGTACTGTATGATTTGAAATACCTCCTTCCAGTTCTGATAACGATTCTATATTTCCTGACAAATGATTTGAACAACCAGAGTCAATATAGAATACCTTTAGATCTTCATTCTCTGACACACTTATCGAATTCATCATCAATGTTGTATGATTGTCGTTCTGTGTATCATTTGCAAAGTGTTAGTAGGTAGTGTCGTGAGACTGATTCTGTCCCCAACTTCTTGCTCCACCTCTACCATATCCGCCTCTTTGGCTTTGTCTACCTCTTTGATATCTTCCGCTTCGCCTCTGCTATTGTTATTCTGATTCTGACTTGATCCTTGAGAATTATGCCAGCAATCATGAGCCAAATGATTACTTAATCCACAAATCCAGCAAGTTTTCTTGTTGTTATTCTGCTTACCTCTTCCTTTTGTATTACCTCTACTTTTACTTCTGACATTACCTCTTCCTCTTGCATAATTTGCTTGAGTATTCATCTCTTCTTCATCTTTTCCTTTACCTTTATCACCTTTCTTCTTATTCTTTGCGTACATAGCAGAACTATGTCCTTTATGTCCATCTGTCTTCAAATCTTGCTCAAATGTTAGCATTAGTCCAAGCAACTGATTTAAATCTGGTACAAAATGATTTAATGAAAGTTCAGTTGAGAGTACGAAAGGTTTCCATCTTTCATCTCCTCTCAATCCTGCAAGCACTTGTGCTATTAACCTGTGATCTTCAATATCCTCGTCAATAGATCCAGGACTGTCTGCCAAGTCCTTCATCTTAGTGACATAATCACTAATGCTTTGACTTTGCTTTTTCTTGGATGTTGTGAACTCCGACCATAAGCTAGCCTTCCTAGCTTTGGTAGTGTTTTGGAAATGATCTTCCAATGCACTCCATATGTCTTCCGCTTTTTCAAGACCTCTGATGTGTGGTAACAAATGATCTGTAATGGTATTGTAGATATAAGCTCTTGCCGTTGCATCTTTCTTTTGCCACAGCTTCAAGGCTTCTAACTCTTCTTTCTTTGGTTGACTGTCATCTCCAAAAGTAGGCTTCTTTTCTTCTCCTGTTACATATATCATTAAGTCCTTACTCATAAGTAAGGCTTCCATTCGCATTACCCATGCGGGATAGTTATATCTGTCCAATTTGTCAATGGAAATGTGATTTGCCATAATTTTCTTGTTTCTCTTACTGCCAGTGAGTATAACGTTAAAAGATTTTACCTTTCATAAACCTTTACCCTTGAGAATGACTTCGGAATGCTTCTCTCATTCGGTTTGCGGTTGATCTCCTTAGCTTTCACCTTTCTTGTGAAGAATTCTTCAAATTCTCTTGTATTTTTACTTCCGTTTACTCTTGAGAACTTTTCTATCCTTCAGAACCTTTCAGCTCTGATACCACTTGTTGACGACGCGGCAAAAGCTTGAAAACTAAGCTACGCAATTTGCCACGCCACAAGATCTAAGCTAGAGTGATATTAGAAAACCTCTATAATCATAAGTAGCTTAGCAACCTTCTGAAAACTGCAAACTTTATGACTGTATTCAGTGAAATCTGAAAAATTCACTTTACAGGAAAATTTGCCTTTTCTTCAGGCTTCAATTCTGATCTCATTCACTTCAATCTTTACAAATCTTGTTTGCTTACTATTTAATATTCTTCTCACCACTTAGTTGTGTCAAAACTGTGTTTTGAACTCACCAAAATTTCACCGGAACTTCACCGAACTGTTACCAGACTGTCATCGTTATTGTACCGTATTGTACCAGAATGTTACCGGAATCAACTGCAATTCTGTTTATAGTTACTTCAAATAATTGTAATTGAAGTAAGGAAGTAATAACCGAGCTTCCTTCAGTGAACAAACTTTATCTGAAGTTTGAAGGAAAACTTCATCAGTTCTAGATACCTTTAGGATCAGACTTAGTACTGTGCATACATTTCCCGTTTCACAAAACTCTTTGATCAGTTTGTAGTTGAGACTACTAGCTTTAAGATAAGCTATTAGTCATGAAAAAACTTTTCACTATATTTTAAGATCTAACTTGTAGAAGTACCGTAAAATGTGCAATGAGAAAAACTGTAACTGTTAACTAACTTTCACAATAACATGAAATCACTTAGATTTCTTCACACAAGAAGAATGCGCTGAGATCTTTCCACATAAATATGTGTTTTCTATTAGAGAAGATGTGTACAAAATGACTTGGCCTCACTTTGCTCATAGTCATGGAAAACTCTCCTATGCTGAGTAGTTCTTCCTTACCATCTCTCTCTCATATGAGTACCCAACATTTCAAGTTCCATTATTCATCTCTACATATGCACACTTGCGTCTACTATAAGCACTTCTCTACACTCTTCTACATTCTTACTACATATATACATTTTGATCCGAGATTCAAAAAACTCGTAATTCTGGAAGTTTCTTCACTGTATATTACATGCGTGAATTTGTCCCTTCACTAAGGCTTAATTTTCTGAATACTTTGTTTGTGCTTCTCTTTGTCTTTCTTTATCCTTCATATTTCTTCATGTCGTTATGTCTAACTAGTGAGTGAATCTTCAACAATTAGCAAGCTAAAGGGGCCTACAACACAACTCTGAAGTGAAAGAGGGTAGGTACAAAGAAGGGATTAGCAGTACCAACTAATCCTCTTGTGGTATCCATCCATCTTTCCCAATAGTGGTATCAAAGCAAGTTGAGGTAAAATGGGAGATGGTTTCCCTTCTTTTATTGATAAATTGGACAAGAACAATTACCAAGCATGGTCATTGAGGATGAAGACATACTTACAAGGAAGGTGTCTCTATGGATACATATCAGGAGATGAGGAGATGCCCATTTTAGAAGCAAAGGACAACCAACAAGAGAGGAGCTTGAAAGACTCAACTCATGGTGTGCAAAGATTCATTAGGAAGGTCATATTTACTTAACTCTATCTCTGACTTCCTTCTTCCACACATTCGAAATTGTAAAACATCCCAAGAGTCTTGGGATACATTGTCTTCATACTTTTCTTCCAATACAAGAGATAGGAAGAATCAATTGTGGATTGAGTTTACCACTCAAAGGAAGCAACCCAAGCAAAGTGTTTCAGAATATGTTACCAAAGTCAAAGATGTGGCTGACCAATTGGCAAGCATAGGAGAGGAGATTGAAGAGGAGCAAATAGTGAGACAAGTAATCAATGACATCAAGGCAGATGATAAGTGGGAAGCTTTCACAACTGCTATGGAACTTTACATGGATATGTAGATTCCAGATCTTACCACACTCATGGGACAACTCTTTACCCATGAAGCCAAGCTCAACAAAAATGGAGAACCATCAGGAGGTAACAACTCTTTGTCCCTATACATAGATAAAGGAAAGTCTAAAGAGACAGGGAAAAGCAAAAAGGTTGAAGATGAAGGTACTACTTCTCAAGCTAACTATGCAGGGACAGGTAGGAACTCAAGAGGAAGGGGTAGAGGAGGTCAGCAAGGTAGGGGGAGACCTTTCGACTCTTCCTCATGCAACATATGTGGATTGTCTAATCACACTATAGATGAGTGCTATAGGAACTACAAGAACCAGAGAGGAATAGGTTCTCTCACCAATGTGCCCTAATCTTTTATGCCAAATCTCAAGCTCTGAGAATGTTTGATCCTTGTAGTTATATAGTGCAACATTTCTAGTGTCCTTAAGTTCAAATGTAAATAGTCTACCTATTTTTTCTCCCTTGGCAATTCTCTTGAATCCATGTTGGAGGTCCTCCACAAAAGCACCATATTTGTTGAACCTAACTTGCAAACCCTTTTCCTCAATCTATCCAACACTCATCAAACTCTTCGTGATTGTAGGTACATATAGAATCCTGCTTAACAGATTTCTATTCCCATCAGAAGTTTTGACATTTCCTACCTTGACCACCGAATGCTTGGTGTCATCACCTGTTTGTACTTGGTGCTTTCCCTTGGGTTCCTTAAGATCAGAGAGAAGAGCCACATTGCCTGCCACATGGTTTGAACAGCCTGAGTCAATATAGAAGAGGTGTTCATCATTCATACCTTGCTTTGAAGTCATGTTCATAATCAAAAGAGAATCCTCTTGATCCTCTGTGTAATTGTTGAAATCTTTCCTTGATTTGTAACCTCCTTGGTAGTTGTCCTTGTAGTTGTTGTTATAGTTGTTGTTGTAGCCATGATTTTAGCCTTCAGTATGGTTGAATCTTCCTCTTGGTTGTGAGTAGCCACCTCTTTGATATCCTGAAGCAAATATGTAGAGATGAATGCATGCTTGGGATACCTAATGTATCCAAGCAACATATGATTTATAAATGTGGTGCATGTCAGTTTGGTAAATCACACAGGTTATCCTTCACAAAGAAAGGATATATGCATGAGGATTACTTGGAACTTGTACAAACAGATGTGTGGGGACCAAGCAAGGACCCTTCACTTTCAAGCTTAAGGTACTATGTGTCTTTCATTGATGATTTTAGTAGGTGGACTATCTTGTACATTATGAAGCATAAAGATGAAGTGTTCAGTTGCTTTAAGAAGTATCTTGCACTTGTGGAAAACCAAATAGGAAGAAGCCTAAAGAGACTAAGGTCAGATGGAGGAGGTGAGTACTTCTCCAATGAATTTGATGCATTCTTGCAGGACAGAGGTATCAAAAGGGAGATTACTACAAGGTCTACCCCTAAGCAAAATGGGGTAGCAGAGAGGAGAAATAGGTTGATTGTGGAAATAGCTAGATCAATGCTTAATGAAAAAAAGTTACCTAATTATTTGTGGGTAGAAGAGAGTGTATCTACTGGCACCTATCTTTTAACAGGTTACCATCCAAATCACTTGATGGGATGATCCCATATGAAGCGTAGAAGGCCATCACTTGATCATTGTAGAATCTTTGGATGTGTCGTTTATGTGCATGTTCCATCTCAAATCAGAGGTAAGCTAGACCCTAAGGCTGAGAAGTGCATCTTCATAGGATATGATTTAAGTCAGAAAGGGTACAAGTTTTATAATCCATCCAACAAGGGAGTTATGGTTAGTAGAGATGTGGTGTTTGATGAGAATGATTCTTGGTTTGAAAGTGAATGCAGGGAAGTCAAGTTGCCATATGACTTGGAAGAGGAGTTTCCAAACCTCACCAAGGAGGAGCCAAGCCAAATTGAAGACATCAAATCACAAGATGAGGACATCATTAACCTAGAAGAATTCAAGGCATGGATATCAAAGGGCAAGGCTAAGATGAAGAAGTTGGAAGACTTACCTGAATCATCCAACCAAGCTCTAAGGAGATCACAAAGGGAGAGTAAGAAGCCAATCAGATATGGGTATGACACTTCATTAGTTACTAAGCATTCCATTTATCTTGCTAAGGATTTATCACTTGAAGAAACAACTTCTCATGAAGAAGCAAAGACAAAGGCAGAATGGAAGGAAGCTATGGATGAAGAAATAGAAGCACTCCAAGAGAATGATACTTGGGAGCTAGTACCAAGAAAGGCATCAATGAAGGTAATTGGTTCTAGATGGATTTACAAAATCAAGAGAAACTCAAATGGATCCATAAACAGGTATAAAGCTAGACTTGTGGCTAAAGATTTTGCACAAACCCAAGGAGTTGTTTATGAAGAGACTTTCTCACCAGTGGCCAAGATGCCAACCATCAGAGTATTGGTAAGTGTGGCTACATCAAGGAATTGGAATATGTATCAATTGGATGTAAAAAATGATTTTCTCAATGGCTGGATTTCAAAGGGGGTTTACATGGCTCAAACTCTGGGCTATGAAGACCCAAGCAAGGTAAAGTATGTGTGCAAATTGAACAAAACTTTGTATGGCTTGAAGCAGGCACCTAGAGCATGGAATCATAGGTTAAGTACCTATCTTCATGATCATGGATTCACAATGAGCAAGGCAAATTCGTCTCTGTCTGTCAAGAGAAGCAAGTCAAAATTGATATATTTATGTGTGTAGGTTGATGACATCATACTTATAGGTAGTGATGCCGATGGCATCAAACATATCAAGAACAAAATGATACAGAAGTTCAAAATCAGTGACCTAGTGCTTCTAAAGTATTTTCTTGGACTTGAATTCGTCTATACAAATTCTAGAATTTACATTACTCAAAGGAAGTATGTGTACGACATGTTCAAGAAGTTACACTTGGAGAATGCCAAGATAGCAAGCACCCCTATGGAGATAAACCAAGAATTGAGTACTCATGAAGGTGATTTGCTTGAATACATTGCAGGATACGAAAGCATACTTGGAAGTCTAAACTATGCAACTCTAACAAGGATTGATATAGCATATGGAGTAAGAGTTTTAAGTCAATTCATGCACAAACCTAGAGCACCTCACTTGGAAGCTGCCAAGAAGATTTTGAAGTATCTCAAGGGTACACAAAATCATGGTTTATACTTTCCATGCACATCCGATTTGGACATCAAACTTTACTCAAATGCAGATTGGGCAAGTTGTAAAGATGACAGGAGGAGTACCTCTAGATATTTGTCTTTTGTAGGTGATAAACCCATTTCATGGTATTCAAAGAAGCAACCTAATTTTGCCTTATCTTCAACAGAGGCCGAATAGAGAGGATTATCCAATGCTACACAAGAAGCCATATGGATTAGATTGCTATATTCAGATTTGGGACTTCATACTAACTCACCTATGATCTTTGGTGACAGTTCTTTACATCTAGCAGCCAATCCTATCTATCATGCAAGAACCAAGCATATAGAAGGTTACTATCATTATGTTAGAGAGAAGCTATTGTGAAAGGGGATTAAATTGGCATATGTATCCAGAAATATGCAATGTGCAGATTCATTGACCAAAGCACTTGATGGTACTAAACTTTGCAGGTTTAAAGCTATGATTGGATTACAGGACATTCAAGAGGATTGATGAAGAAGAGCAAGCCAAGATGTTTGGCTTGAAGGGGAGCTATTGGTGCAAGTATCCAAGCCTTCACACTTGGCTTAACTTGAAGGATCATATGAAGAAGCATGTGATAAGGCACATGAAGAATTGCTTGTAATACATGGACACTTACTACTTGTAAAAGTGTTTTATCTTAATCCTTACTTCTCGTGGAGTTAGGAGAGATAAAGCTACGAATTCACTTTGGTAGGATGTCTTCTAACTTAGAGGAGAACTTTTAGGCAAAGCCAAGTTTGAATTCGAATTCAAACTTGGAGACTTTCATATACTTTTTCTATTAGCCATAAGTCAATCAACTACTCATTGTACATTGTTGACATGCACATTTTATAAAAGTTTTGATGGATATGAATGAAAGTACATGTAGGAATGAGTTTTTACAAATGGATTCCACTATATTAGTGCAAAACAATTCCACAATGCGCCAGACTAATAAGAATGCAAATGCACACTTGAACTTTATTTTTGTGTTCTTGCTTCCACAACCACCATTGCTGCTAGTTACACATAAGCGAAGGTCACCTGATTATGTGTAAAGCACCCACCATGTTAAATCATGACTACACTGAATATTTATACTCTTTGTTTAGGATTTGAGGTCCCCAAGAAGTGGTAGGTAGTGTGATGTCTCCTCCCCAAACTCTATTTTGTGAAGTACTGAGATTTCATGCATTGCACACTAGATTTGACCTAACAATGCTCTAGATAAGAAGAAAAGGATTAAGATTATGCAAAAAATCAAAAATAAAACTCTCAAGAAATGGGAGTTCCCAACATATATGATTTCCTTGGGAAGTTGCAGTGTCTCACAACAATCGTGATGCCTCGAATGTGTAGAGAAATTGTGATGTTTGAAAACAATCACAAGTCTCTCGAGAGATGATGGTGAGGGCGTGAATTCATGATGGCAATGTCTCTACAACACAACAATGATGGCTTGGGAACGTGATGTCTGAAAGGTGTTGGGATGGGAAATCATGTTTTTTGGGAGGAATCGTGATGTCTTATGAGGATCAAAATTTCCTGATGGCACAAAGCCCTTGAAATACCCCTCTACAACCTCAATTCCAGCGTCTACAATGTCTATGGGAAACAGTGATGCTACTCAAAGACCACCATGCTTGATGTCAAATGATATCTTGCACCATTTCAAGAAGGTGATGGCTCCTGTACTTGGTGAGTTTTTCTCAGTTTGTTGTGTTTTATTATTTTTTTTCTACGTTTTTAAGGGTATGGATTGCAAATATGCAAAAACTTTACAACTTTTCACTATTTGTTTTTATGATCTACAGTTTTTTGATGCTCACTACTCACTCCACTCAACTCCTTTAGCTATGAAACTTTCAAAGATGTTAGTTTTTACTCAAGAAACTGTGTATGAAATCTCAAGTGATTTGGACGACCACAAAAAGAGTAAGAAGTAACTTAGGTTTCCTTCCCTCTGCTCTCTCTACCATAGTTCTTTCTCTCACTCTTTCTTGCAAATGAGAGCCATTTGCATTTGAAAGGACATAACGAGAAAGTAAATTTACCTTCATGTTTTAGGATTGAACCACTACTACACCTCTTTTTTCTTCCAGAAGCCCGAAAAATTGCTCCAAAGCGTCACTTATCCACGCATCAAGCTCCCAAGAGCTCAAAGAATGCTGAAAATGATATTTAAAAAGACAAGACAACTTACATTACTAAATAGAGAATTCTTGAGGAATTGCTCTCCAAGAATTACAAGAATTCAATCTTGTTCGTTCAATGACTTAGCCGAAAAATCCCCAACAACGGCGCCAAAAGGTGTTTTCTGGGGATAGCTCACCGACTTAGGTGAAGAGTCCCCAACAATGGTGCTAAAACGTGTTTTCTGACCCATTCAAGGGCATGGAAACAAAGATAGAAAGGTATGGAGGAGAGAGAAATGAAAGAAAAGTAAGAGAATTTAAAGTTGAAAGAGTTATGAAACTTCTGGAAAAGATATCCATTTCTACGTCATAGATACTCTCTCCCCTTGTCGCATATCAAAGCATACAAAATTGAACATTCTACATGTTAATATGTTGATACTACAAAATAGACAACATAATGAGATAAATTAGGCTTCAAGACTTAAGCGGATTGACCTTAGCTCATAGCAAAGCTCATCATGCATGTATCACGCCACCAATGCATTGAAAAACTATGTCAAGGCCTACATATGGCCTTTGAATACTCGTTATGTGACCATATCTACCTCTATTGAGCAAGACGAAGAGAGGAACATGCATGAGAAGAGAGAGTTATGAGATTTGGAAGAGCTCTCTATTGACCAAATGGGAAAATTCTACAAAATAGAGCTCTAATTGAGCTTTATACAGAAATTAGTGGCCTTGTGCATACCCATAACTAGTTTTGCATTACTTGTATAGCCATTCCAACCAGTTTAGTGAGCTATCTAACCTATGGTAAGTGAGGAAATTACGTCAATGAGCTTTTCGAGACTCTTGAGAATTAAAAAATTTATTACATCCGTAGAAATTCAAAGTTCTTAGCTAAGATTGAATTCAACAAAAACATTTTGGGACTCCAAAAAGAAAATTATCTTAGTCCTTGTGTTTAATTTGAAAAACTCAACTTTCACAAAAAGGATGCAAAACATTAAAGAAGGGGATGATCATTTTCGGCTAATAAGGTATTTTTTGATCGAGGTCTTATATCTTTATTTTTTGTTTTTCTTCCTCTTCTCCTTTACCTAAGGTAATTAGACCATGAGAAGGAATTTTCCCTTTGAGTGGGCTATTTAAAGGCAAATCCAATGGAAAATTGACTTTTTGAGTGATTTCTTTGTTTGTACATGAATCTGGTATAGTGGACCCAATGACAAAGCTCTCACTATTTGGGTTCTCTACTCTGCTAGTGGTCTACTCTTGTTAATTATCCTCCTTACCCATGGCACATTCCTCTAGGGTTTATAATCTTTAGAATCTTCAATTTGACTCATCCCTCTTGTGTAATCCAAGAGAATGTTTCCTTTTCTAGTATTTTGTTTACTTTGGTCTTCATGATTATGATTCTATGGGAAGATCCCGCTCCATCCAAGCTGTTAGGACTTCTTCTTCTTCTTCTTCTTCTTCTTCTTCTGTGGTGCACCTCTGTGAATCCATTAGAACTAGACTTAGAGTATTGGATCTCTTCAAACTTCTTGATTTTTGATGATCATCTTCTTGGATTAGAAACATCAATTTTTTGGGTTGTAGGTTGCTCTTCGACCACCACAAGTGGCTACATTCTGTCTTTCTTGTCACTTTCTTTAACTTTTTGGGCTCTGTGTCTCAATGGGAAGTCTTTAATTATGTGATCTTGCACTCCATGATGAAAGCATGTATTAGGTAAATTTTTTAATATTACGTCTTCTTCCAATAATTCCTCTTCTCGAATGTCTATATTAATTTTGGAAGGGAGTTCTTCTAAGGGTTAATGTGTTATCACATTTTTGAGCTTTTCTAATAAAGTATAAATAGAGAAAAAGTGTTTTTGGTTTTGGTTCTGTGAAAAAAATGAATTAGGAAGGAAAAGAAACTTGCACTTAATTTTTCTTTTGTTTTTTATGTCTCAAAATTCCACTTTACTTTCATTGATCTCATCATTTTGACTATAGCTTGCATTCTCATTCTCATCCATAATATAGTCAGCATACTCACATTTCTTAAAACATTTTACTCTTTTTCTCGCTATTGGATTATTTAGCATAGTTCCATCAAGTTATTTTAGTGAGTAAGTTTCATTATCATAGACATGAGTGACTACATAGGAATAGAACCATCTTTTTGTGAGATTTTGATGTGCATCATTCTGATTATCTAAGGAATTATCATATAGATAATCAGCGGTGGAATGATCTTAGGGTCAACACATCATATCTCACTTTCTTTAATTGAAAATGCTTTCCCATGGTTAGAAATCATTCTTTTAAGTGTCTCAATTTTACATAGCAAAAAAATACATCTTTTCCAAACTTTATTAATTCAATGGAATCATGCGAAAATCTATGCTCAACTTTGGACTTATCTCTCAGGGAAGTGGCTTGGGAATTCTTTTTTCCTTTTTACCAATGGTTTTGTATTTTGTCTCAACAATGGCCTCCAAGTCAAACATGTTTTTCTTTCTATCCTCAAAAAAAATAAATGAGTGGTTTCAAATACTTCAATGGAAGCAACATTTGCAACATTTGGAGATAAAAATCTTCAACCAATGATGTTTCTAATTATAGAATAGTGTCATTATATGAAATGCATTCAACTACTCCTTCAATGATTTCATCTTTCTCTATACATCCATGACACTTCCAATCTTTTTTTTTCTCTTTTTAGTGATTTT
Source organism: Ceratopteris richardii (assembly GCA_020310875.1). Taxonomy (NCBI): domain Eukaryota; kingdom Viridiplantae; phylum Streptophyta; class Polypodiopsida; order Polypodiales; family Pteridaceae; genus Ceratopteris; species Ceratopteris richardii. Next base: position 160,068,273 of record CM035422.1, read on the forward strand.
CTTTAGTGGTTTCCTTTGGTTTTTTCTTTCCTAGAGAAGAAAATCCCTCCCATAGATGAACAAAATAACATCCTCCTACTTAATGGGAGCACTCAAGGAAAATTTTGGTCAACGTCATGAAACAAGGGATCCTTTCTCAACAAGATTCTATTTCAGGAATATTTACATATACAATCATGAATTGTATGGCTTTCATGCTATCACATGATCTTATTCACTACACATGATCTTATCCTAGTGAATGCACTACCATCCTCCATTACTTTGGTTTCCATTCTTGACTCCCTAATGAATAGCTGTCCTAAAATGATAGGGTATTCTCAATCCTCATGAACAAAGAAATGGTGTTCATTTTTAACATCTCCTATCATTACAAGAACATTAGCACATGCAACATGAAGACAGCCAGTTTCATTGTTAGGGACCTTCATTTTCGAACCGTCCCCTCTATGGGCCATTTTGCATGATCATAAGGATTTTTTGACTCTAGATTGATTTTAAGAGCCTCAATCAATCAAGGCAATACATGGATTTTCATCATCTATTTTTACCATAGTTTCCATTGTGTAACGAGCCCAAAACATTCGAGAGAGATGCCTCTGTGGTTCTCCTTCATTTCTTGAGTGATTAACTATAATAGGACCAAGAAAAAATTTATTACATGACACAAATTCATTATTCAAATTCAAATTACTTACCTTCGGATGATCACCTTGAAGTTCCTCAATGCTTTGATGCTTCCCCCTCAAATTATTTATTAACTCTTCAATCATGTCTCTTATGAATATTCCCAACAATCTTCTAAAGTCATGGAAATCTCACTCTTCATTACGTTTTCATTCAAGATTTTTTTAAATAAAAGTTTTTCTCTAATTGAGACAAGATTTTGTAGCTATGATTTTTTATCTACCCTTTTAACCTTTTCTTGAACTAATTCCTTTTCAATTCGCCTACTTATTCTTCTATTTTCCTCATCCTATTTCTTCTTTCATTAGTATGTGTGCAACAAACAGGAAGAATGGACGAGTACATTCCAACTAGTTTCCTCTCTTATTTGGTTTCCTATAGCATATTAGTTTTTGTTTTTGGGATATGGAAACAACATTTTTTCCGTATCCCTTCATTATCATCATATGAATCTAATTTACAAGCATAGGTGTTAACTCAATTACTTTTGCTTGTGATCTTTCAAATACCTATTGAGTACCACCTTTACCAAAGTTAGTAGCCAATGAAATTTTTGAATCAAAATAACACAACTTATCATTATTCCATGTGACTAAATTTCTTTAAAATGCATTTTGTAAAGACTCACAACCGCTACTAGTGTGGATTGTGCTATCACACCATATACATCTCTTAAAAAATTCCTTTTTATTATTATTATCCCTTTTTTTGTTCTTGTGATATGTTTCTTTGTTTTGATTATTCATTTTGTACATTTGACAATTAAACCTCAAGATCATTTAGTTCTTTCATCATGTCATCCAATTGTTGTGTGGGGATAGTTATATGTCCATTTTCATTCTTTACTATGCTTACTTGTGAGGTGGTTTCCTTTGAAGCTATTTCAATTGGTATTTTATCATGAAATGCAGTTAGCCTACTCTCTCGAACTTGAATTAAATAAAAAAAGAAAAGTACAAGAGAAGGGGACTAGTGCCCATGGGACCCCCCAAATCCCACAAAGCAGGGGAAGCTTTTACAGAGCTTAGATGGCATTACAAAGAAGGTTAATCACCCTCTCATCACCCTCATGAGGGGCCCACTTGGGTTTAAGCTTGTTATTGATCAGAAGGAGAACTTGATGATAGCTGAAGGGGGGGGGGGGATTTCTTACAGTTAACAATCCTTTTGCCAAGGAGGAACAACGATTTCTCAATTGACCACTCCTTGGGGGAGTCACCGAAGTTGAGAGCACATCTTTCCCGCCAGATTTTCCATAGGACCTCCCCTCTGATGTCGTTCCAGAGAGTCGCGGAGCAGCCAATCGCTTCTCCCAGTAGGGCTTGCTGCCAACAGAGATGTCTCTGAAGTCTAATTTTCTTTCCAACCGTCTACCAGAGTCTGTTGGAGTTGGGGCAGGTAAAGAAGATGTGTGGAACATCTTCAATAGACCGGTAGCAGTGTTTGCACCAGGGAGGGATCCCACAAAGTTTGCTAGCCTTAAGGTTGGTCCAGATTCCATGATGAAGAATTTGCCATAAGAGGACAGAATTTTTTATTTCTATGAGGGGGTGCCAGATAGCCATGAACTTCATGTCCCACCGAAGTCGCGTCCATGATAGGCACCACTTCTTGTTGAGGTTAACCTGATAGTCAATCGTTTCTTTGATGTTCGGGATTTTTGATAGGCTATTCCCATTGTGCCATTTGATACCAAGCGAGCTCGATGTGTCGTATCCCATGAGAAGGCGAGTTTTGTGTTGATCCCAAGCGAGACATCTGCTTTGCAAAGTGTTCCATTCTTCGTACGAAATGTTGATGCAAGGGTCAATATCCTGAAAGTTGATCCAACAGTTGGTGTCTTGTTTCCAGAGATGTTTCCATTTTTTGAAGCCTTTGTTCCATAACTTCTTGGCATTTTGAATGTTCCAAGACTCCACACTCTGGATGCCATGGATCAGAAACCAGATAGAGTCGGTTTGTCTGATACTAGGAGCCCACTTCCAGTCTTCACTAATTCTTGTGTAGCTTTTGACTTTATTCCAACTCTTTCATAGGGAGCACACAAGATTAGAGCCTTTCGGGAAGATGGGGATCGGGGAAAAGAGCAAGGTCAAGATGTCAAGATTCTTCCAATTTGGGAAACCCATGAGCGCTAACTCGTTCTTGTTTCTGAAGATCAACTTGGCCCACGAGGCCTCCCCATTGCACCAAGCCTTAATCATCCATTTGGCTGCCAGTTTGTTAGCCATGCACCCAACGTCCAGGATACCAAGTCCCCCACTATCTCTATGGCTGGTGCAGATGGACCATTTGATTTTAGGCACCCCCCTTCTATTGTGATCACCCGTCCAAAGGAAGTTTCTACAAATACTATCCAGTTTGGACAGATCTTGCTCTTTCGGTCTCGAGCAAGAAAGGAAATAAATGGTAGAAGAAAGGAGGAACATGTTGATAACCATAGCAGGACCAGCAAGATTTATTTGCATACCTCTCCAATAGTTAAGCTTGTTTTCGAGTTTGGCCAGCACCCAATTCCACCGCTGTTCCATAGAGATGCCAAACCCCAAGGGGATCCCAAGAAGCCGAAAAATTTGGGCCTACGGAATGATTTGAAAGCCATGATCACTGAGAATGCCGGGCTGAGATCCCACAATAGCTCTAAAGGCGGTCTTAGAGTGGTTGATTATGGATCCAGAGGCTTCACAAAAAGTAGCAAGACACCTCCACAACGTCTCAAGGCTGGTACTATCATTGTGAACAAACGCGTTTATATCATCGGCAAAAAGTCTCATGGTGATTTGACTATGGTCGTGAGGCAAGCGGAGGCCTTTGATATTACCAGCTTCCACCTGGTGTGCCACAAGCCTGCTAAGCCCCTCCGTGGCGATGGCAAAGAGAAGGGGAGCCAATGGGCACCCTGGTCCGATAGATCTTCTAAGTTTGATCACCTTCGAAAGTTTGCTGTTAATGTTAATTTGGGTCGATGCGTTTCCGAGAAGGGTCATGATCATCTTGGTGAATTTCTGACTACATCCAAGACCTTGGAGCGACTGCAGAATATAGTCCCATTCTAGCCTGTCATAAGCTTTATCAAAGTCGATCTTGAGGAAGACCACATCTTGTTTAGACTCATTTGCAAATTCAAGACCTTCCCAAATATCTATAATGGTTTCCAAAATCGACCTGCCTTTGATGAAACCTTTTTGGTCCTCGCTTAGCCACGCTCTCAAGTGGCAAGAGATTCTGTTGGCAATGACTTTGGCGATAATCTTGTATCCTGTTTGGAGCATCATAATAGGACGCCAGTTCTCTATTCTGTTCTTTTCCCTTTTTTTGTGTATTAACTTGATAATACCACTGTTGAGACAAGAAGGAAGTGTGCCAAACTTGAGCGCCTCTTGCCAAACCAGACGAAGAGGGGTGGCAACCACCAACTTGAAGGATTTAAAGAACTCATTAGTGAGCCCATCGGGTCCCGGGCTTTTACCCGGAGGGAGAGCATCAATAAACTCAATGATTTCTGCTTCAGAGATAGGGGCATGTAGCAGGGAGCGAAGGTTGAGTGGTATCCTGCGGGGAGAAACCCTAGATATGGCTGCCATACAGTCCCTTCTATGGTGGGAGGGGGGGTTCGAGATCCCAAGGAGTCTCGTGAAGTGCCCTTCAATGATCCCAAAATTATCTTCTTCTGTATTGCATACATTGCCATTTAAGTCTAGCAATAAGAGGATCGATTCTTTGTTATGTTTCCTGTTTAGGATACAACACATCTCTTTGGTGGGTTTGTCGGCTTTGCCAGCCCACCACTCCTTGAAGAAAATTTGCAAATTTTTCCTTTGTATTTCTTCCTCGTATCTCTACAGCGCTCTGATTTTTTGAAGACCTTTCTGGGCTTGAGATTTTCCTTTGTTCACTTCCTCCTCGAGCCTCTAGATTCTGTGGTAAAGAGCTTCCCTACGAGCCCGTCACACAGTCTCGAGCATCTTCTTGGTTCTAATCATGATCTGCCAAGACTTATCGACCGCACTTCTCCAGCACTTGGTTGGGGACAAGTCGGAGATGAACGCCTCCTTCCACACATCGGCAATTTCTTGATGGACGGAGGGGAGAGAGAAGGTGGGCACACTGGCATGGAACCAAGGAGCCTTACGGATCTTGTTGGAAGGTTGGAAAGTGATAACGATCAGGTAGTGATTAGAGATGGTGAGGTCGGTGCTTTGCGCAAGGGACGGGTGGCCCCACTGATGAGTAAAACTCTGAGAGATGTAGCATCTATCAAGTCTAGCTTTCCTCAGGTCCTCACCCGCTTGGAGATTTGACCAAGAAAAGCCATTCGAGTCTTTGAATTCGACCAAATCCAAGTGAAGTTTGGTTTGGTCCCACGTTTATTTCTCTCGACTATCGATGACCCTGCCCTTGCCCATCCATCTGTCCATAGGGTCCTCCACCATGTTGAAGTCACCACAAATAAGCACGTTATGGGGGAGCGAGTCCAAGGAGGCCCATGTGTTCAGTCTCTCAAGTTCCCCGTTAGGGGCGTACAAAGAAACCAGAGTAAAACAAAGAGGAGCACCAAAGGAAACAGCAATCCATCGATGCCTCTCATCTTCAATGGAGTTCTCAAGCTTTTCAAACTAGAGTTGATTAATACTGATTATTGTTCCACCGGACCCCCACTGGTGCGTCGTTGAAATCCAAACATGGGTCGAGGAGACCTGCCTAAGCCATTTTCGGAGGTCTTCTCCGTCAATTTTAATCTCTTGAATACATATAAATTTTGGGTTTAGGCTAATGTCGCGAAGCCATTGACCGATGATGGTCACTCTTGAGGGGTCGGTTAACCCTCTAGCATTTAACGAGATGATGATCATTGTCGTAGTGAGCCCTCTTTGCGGGAGGGAGCTTTGTCCTTTCTTTTCTTGGATTCATCTTTCTTTTTTGCTGGGATCGGATCCTGAATTAGCAATAAGTTCTTGTGGGGGCTTTTCCAGGGTAACTCCATAGGTTGTTTTCCTTTGCAAGATGCCTCCTGTTGGGAAGACTTGGGCACCATTTTCCACACCGTTTCCGGAATAGTCGATCCGATGATGGAACTCTCACTATCCATGTTATCTTCGTTACTAGTGGTAAATCCATCTTCTTTACTTGTAGTGTAGCCCTCCTGGGAGGTTTCTTTATTATCAGGGATTTCTAGGGCTTTGTCGTTGGTGTCAACCTCAAGTAGGTTCCCACTTGGGTAGTCAAACTCATTGATCTCCTTTTCTAGATTGCAATATAAATTGCTAGAGGGGGTAACTGACAAGATGTTTCGCTCAGAAGTCGCCCTAGGGCTTCTTTTCCTTCTTCTTCTGAATTCGATGAACCCGTCTACATGAGCTTCTGGATTACGGGGGCCGTTGCCTTCCTCTTCCTTCGTTGAGTGGGCCAAAGTGCCTTTGTTGTCTTGAGCGTTTTTGGGGGCTTCTTGATTTCGCTTGCTTTTTTGTTTCAAAGGGCAATCTTTAATCCTGTGGGGCCTTTTTGGCCACAACGAAAGCATGCATTGGGAAGGTTTTTATAATTGATGTCTTGCGCCCATACATCCCCTTCGCCCAAGTCCACGTTGATCTTCGATGGAAGCGGCATGCTGAGGTCGGCCTCGACACAGATTTGAGGGTGCCACTGAGCATTGAACGAGTGTCTTGCACCTTCATAAATGAGACCACCAATGTCCTCGCGTGAGGCCAAGGGCTTGCCGATAGGAGAAACAATGTCCCACACGAAGTTGTACAAGAAGTATGGAAGGTTAGGGAGCTCAACCCAGAGAGGATACCGTAGCGATTTCGATTTGTTGAGAGTAAAATCAGGGCACCATCTGAACAGGCACAGGGTCGCCCGGCCGAGTTGCCAGGTGCCGACGCTTAGTGCTCGAAATGCCATATCTTCATTTTCAAAGACTAGCAACATGTGGCTTGCCGGTAAGAATTGACACTTAGAGACAATTAGTCCATGGGGGAACCACTCGTTTCGAAGCCACTGTCGCACAGTTTCGAGTGGGGGCCTAGGGCCAAACATTTGGCCGACGAGGCAAACTTTCTTGAGCTCCTCCTGAGTTGACAGAATTGCAGATCTACTGAGGGATACCATGGGGGGTTCAACACTCTCGGAGGCCCCAGGGGCGGCACAAGACCCCCCCTCCAAGAGGGAGGCCAGGTTACCGATTTCCTTCGGAGGAGGGGCCAGGTTACTTCTCACAAATGAGGGGATCGCCAAATCCATGACCGAATTAAAATTAAAAGGATTTCGCAAGATTTTAAGTGCAAAATGCTTTGAGGAGTGGTGATCGCGTGGAAAAGAAGCTTGAGCCTACGCGAGAACTCGGGAGCATTGTTAACCCCATCTTGAGAAGTCCACGATCATCTCATCACTCCACACTAAAGGATAACTCCTCTCTTCTTTTTTTCTTTCTATTTTACTTCGAATCTTTTGATAGGCTTGAAAGCCTTGTTTTTGCTTGAAAGAAGCCACGCAACGGCCCCCACGTGAAGGGAACCTTTCTTTTTATATATCGATTTGAAGATATGCTTTTTGATGGACGCAGGCGAAAGGGACATAGGACGGCCGCATATTAAGTGAAGTGAGATAAAATTCAATTTGTAGATTAATGGGAAGCGCAGCCAATCAATCGTCAAACCCAGACGCACGGGAAGCCCAATCAAGCCCGAAGCCCAAGGCTCAGATAAACGTGATTCACGAAGCTGTACAGGCTACCAGTCAATCGTCCCCGGCCGATGAGCCCCAGTTCCCGATAAGTTTGCAGACGGTCAGGAGTCGGGACAGAAGCCTGAAGTACCCGTCTCAAAGCAACCCGCCTGGTTCATCGTCAATCGCGCGCCTGCCTAGTTCTGCGTCGATCGCGAAGGAGAGAGAACACGACTGACAGCCCGAGTTTCCGCTACCCGCTTAGTTCTGTGTCGATCGCGAAGGATAGAGAACGCGACTGACAGTCTGTCGGTCGCGATGGATAGGCAACCTGACTGATAGACCCCTGAAGGTGCGACTTCCCCCTGCTGCTGAAAAGGTGCTACTACGCTCCGTCGCTCACCAGACAAACCAGTGTGTCAGCTTCCTCTGTCGCCACTGACGAGTTCTCCATTAAAGCTCCGTCGTCAGAAGGTTGCTCTGCAGCTAGCTTGTGTTCTCCGTCATAGCTCCGTCGTCAGAACGCTCTGTCTTCAACAAATCAACCATGACTTGACAAGAATTTTGAGAACGCTCCGTCGTCATAGCTCCATCGTCAGAACGCTCTAGCTTCAGTAGAACGCATCACCTATGTTTGTTTTTTGGATGTGCACCATTTTCTTCAAACCCATATTTAGCTTGACATTCCAATAATTAGTGGCAACATCCTCAAGCGGATTTAATAATTGGCCAATTAAACTTGCTATTTAATAATTCAACTTGCTATTTACAATTGGCCAATTGCAAAAAAAAAAAAGCCTTTCTTTTGGTTAAAGCCTCTTTGTCAAAGGTGGAGAGTTGAGAAAACGTATCTTCAAACTCACATAACAAATTGGAAATTTCAAGCCCTTCATTTGACTCTGCAACCCAAGAAGTAAAAGAGGACGTAGTCACTTTCTTAAAATCATTGGAAAAATAATCATGATTTATGGAAATGGTAAAATCATACCAACTTTTATGCTCATATTATTAAATGCATTCTCTTAAGGAGTCTTTTGTAGCCCTTAAAGAATTCCCAACACATTCTTCTTCTGGGATTCCAAAAAATTGTGGTTTATTTACAAAGAATGGAAGAAAGTTAGTAATGTTCTTACCTGAAAACTCACCTTTCTCCTTCACAATGGACTGAAGCATTAGTAACATGTGATTTTTCTTTGTTTGGAAGTGCTAAGAATTGTGTAAAGTACCCTTGTAGATTACCTCCAAAGGTCTCCATTGTCTCTTTTTGGTTGTCTGTTTGGTTGTCTCTTTGGTTATCCCGAAAGGCTTTAGAACAATGCTTCTAGTGTTCACCATTCAAAGCACAATCAATATTTGAAAAAAATGACCAACGAATTACTTTCACTTTATCCCTTCTTTCTCACTTTTCAACTCACTTTATCTTCATTTCTCACTCTGTTTTCTCTTTACTCTCTCTTTCTTCTTTTCTCTTTCTTTCTCTTTATTGTCTCTTTCTTCTTTTCTCTCTTCTTCCTCTTTCTTATCTCTTCCCACCTCTCTCTTTTCTCTCTTCTCTCTCACTCTCTCTCTCTCTCTCTCTCCAACTCACTTTCTCTCTCTCTCTCTCTCATTTCATCTCTCTCTCTCTTGACTCTCTCTCTCTGTGTGTCTCTCTCTCTCTCTCCATCTCTCTCTCTCTCTTGACTCTCTCTCTCTCTTCACTCTCTCTTCTCTTTACTCTCTCTCTCTCTCCACTTTCATCCTCTCTCTTATCTTTACTCTCTTCCTCTCTCAACTTTCTCTCTCTTCTCTTTAGTGTCTCTTTCTCTTCACTCTCTTTTCTCTTTCTTCCTTTCTCTATTTTTCTTCTCTCTTCCCACTTTTCTCTTTTCTCTCTTCCTTGACTTTCTCTCTCTTTTTTAATTTTCTTCTTTTCTCTCTTTTTCTTCTCTATTCCCTCTTCTCTCTTTTCTCTCTCATCTCTTACTTTCTCTCTCTCACTCTCTCTCTCTCTTTACTCTCTCATCTCTTTAATCTCTCTCCACGTTCTTTCTCACTCTTCTCTTCTCTCTCTCTCTGTCCACTCCCTTTTCTCTTTCTTCTTTTCTCTCTTTTTATTATGTGCTCTCTCTTCTCTCTTTTCTCTCTTGCCTCTCACTTGTTGATATATTTTGGTAGTGATGTGTGTGAACACAAAAGGATAGATGGGACACTTTTTTCCCTCTTTCCGAGATCCCCCCCCATGTATATATGCCTATCACCCTAATGCATCACATATCTTTGTATATTCTCTTGTTAATACATTCAATAGTGTATGTTGTGCTCCAAGCTTCTTCTTCTTCCTTGTGCTTTTCACGTGCTTTTGCTGACCTCAAACTATTTTTAAAAATATATATTCTTTATAGAACATCTAGGTATAGGTCTTTATGGGGCTTTAAGTTTTTTTTTTCAAAATTTTATTTGATTAGTATGTGTGATTTTTTTTATCTATTATAAAAAAGGATACTATAGTGTCCTGTTTTGGTACAACACTAGTGTTAACAAAGATGGGACACTTCATTCCAACTACTAAGGCAAAGTGCAGCCACTACTAGAACTTTTCTCAAATACATATTTAGGCTTCATGGATTGCCTGATGATATTGTGAGTGAGGTCCATAGTTCATATCCATCTTTCGGAATAGTCTTTGCAAGCTCCCTAGTGTTCAAGTCAAATTTTCTATAGCTTATTCTAGCCCAAGTGTGAGCACCATATCCCTTACTTGTCAATCCATGAGACATGAGGAAGATATGAAGATTGTGACCAATTGGACATGAAGTGGCAATGAAAGTAAAATATAAAAAGTGCAAGTGGTTGATACAAAGGAACACAACAACATGGTTGTAGTTGGGATTGGGTTAATCGATTAGTCTTATGAACCTTAGATTAGGCAAACATCTAGGCTAGGATAGACAAAGCATCACATCCTTTGAGGCTAGTGTCAAACACAGAGCTAGGTCATGGGCCCAACAACTCAATGACTATCCCTACATGCCAAGTTTAGAAACTAGTGACTCGAAGATGTTGTATACTATGGAGAAGCTAGCTGGTGGTTCTAGTGTTGCATACCTAGAAAAACCAAAAGGATCATATAAGACTCAATTCCAATATATTAGGACCAACCAATTAGGTGCTCGCATCTATGAGGATGGGTTGAGAAGGTTTGTTGTCCAACTTAGGAATCTAGATCAGCGTGTGGGACTTGACCAACCTGCGGTCAAGTTAGAAGAAGGGTCATACATTGATAACGAGGGAACCATGTCACGAGCTTACCTAAGAGGACATATGAGTTTGGAATTGTCATTCTTGAGATAGAAATGAAAGACCTAGAGCAAGGAACCCTAAGAGTGAACCTAGGACACCTAGAGGTAAATCCATTTTGACTAGAGTGATCGCCCTAGAGTGGAACAACCAAGACAACAAGAGCATAGAGTTATTCTTGATTGGAGCATTGATGAGGCATTTTAGAGGTTTAAACCCGACCAACCTATAAAAGTTGGATCATTCATCATTTATGAGTTTAAGGACCTAGAGGCACCAGGAAAGGTTGTCTATCTAGATAACACTTTAGAGAGGATGTTCCTAGTTATGGAGCAGGGTAGGCATGTCTATACCTATAAGGGTGAACTGATCTTCCCTCCACCAAGGTCGAATGTTTCCCTGGCCTCCAAGGAGGAGGATCATCCCAAGCTCATGGAACCCAAAGATAGAGGGCTAGAAAGAGATTGGAAGTGAGTTTTTCCAATCCAATAGGAAGAAATAAATCTTGAATGGAAACAAAAAAGACATATCCGGAAAGGTGTAGAGGTCCAAGACTTCAAAGAGGTGCAAATGAGTCTCATATGCCAAGACCCCAACAACAGCCTAGGATCCTGAGGCCTAGACAATTGGTTAATACCATGAAAAATTTCTTTGATGGCATATGAGATCCATACGATCACGTAGAAAAGTTTAGACAAGTATTGGGAGCTCAACAAGTTGATGACATGTTCACTTAATATAATGCTTTTGGTATGACTCTCAACAACATAGCCTTGGCTTGGTTTCAACCATTACACCAACGGCAATTTGGAAACATAGACCAATAATTGGAAGCCTTCGTAACTGAGTTCTCCAAGAGTGGCATCTAGAATAGTACATCATCCCTAATTCATAGCTTTAAGAAAACTCTTCATGTTGGGTTACCCATACCAACCAAACAAGTGGCTCTATTTCTAGATCGATTGCTAAGTGCCAATTGGAGATCTTACACGTGTCACGAGGAAGAAGATAAGGAAGAGAGCTCACACACACACTCTCACTCTCAAGGAGAAGCACACACGCAGACTGAGGCAAAGAAGAATGATCTTCATCTTCTTCTTCTATTACATAAAAAGGAATGTAGAAGAATGACCTAAAAACAAGAATACAACAAGTGCAATATATAAAGATCAGTACATAATGAAAAACCTAATGTCCGCGAATGAGTGAGCTGGCAAGAAACAAATGTGCCATCACTCTCGGTAGATAAATCTAATAAAGCTCAATGAAGTATCCCTGACATATACTGGCATAACCACTATACATGTGAGAGAAACAAAAAACTGGTACGTGCCATCCTAGATCATCATATTGTTACAGAGAAGATGTGCCTCCCCTGCAACAGCAAAAGAGAGGAAGAAGAACGCTTCATCGCCATAGCTATAAACAAAAGCGAAACACAGAATCACACGCACTCTTAGGGAACAACTTCCAAGAACGTTCAAAGACAAGATTTAACTCCAAAGAAAACATCGGAAGCCATATTGGCGACGAAAAGCAAGAGAGAGAGTTTGCTCATTAGAAATAGACCTTAGTACAAAATGTGCCCTTAACACTGGCACGCACGGTGGACTTGAACTTCCACATCCCTTGATAAGTGATAACCCCCTCACAAGATGAAAATTACATGGGAACCATTTGTAGGCTGGGAACCTTTATACATCATGTCATACAACCAAAGGACTACCTCAATCTTGAAGAGTGTTTCAATCCGCGAGCCTCCACATCACTCATGCCCGAGAAAACCGGTTCCATCACACTCACCAAGATCAAATACATCAATTCAAGCCTTCACAACAAGGCCAACACATATCCAAACAAAGATTAAAATAAGATCCCAACCCATATATATCTCCATGTACATTTTTATAATGCTAAGTGGTAGCACCGTTCTTGGAATAGAATAGTCCAACGCCATGTACGTAAATAGCAACCTCTAAATCCAAAGTTATATGTGCACATACAATAATGCTCTACCCTTATGATCAATACTTGCAAACCAAAGTGCACGGTTAGACCATGGTATGGAATGCAAATAAGGCTCATAACATGTCCAAAACCAAGAACAATGTAAGAGGCAAAGTGAAGTGCCTGGAACTTAATCCAAGGTTCACAAATACCACTCACACGACCCTTGATCTTGCCCTCTTATATGCATGACCATGAAGTGCAAGGATAGGTCATTTACATAATCCATAAATCAATGAGTGTACATCATAGAGTTCATCAAAGAAAAATGTGTAAGGCCTCTTATGTCTCCAAAATGCGTTGTCTTTGGCTCCAAGGTGTCTTTTCTTCAATCCATGGTGGTCATCAAGTTCAGTCTACAAAATGATCAAAGAGCAAAAGAGCGCAAAGGTAATGAAATAAACCATTTCACGAAAACATTAACACTATCCATGTTACTCCCATTGGGTGTTCCACGCCATAACAATAAAGGTAGTGAATATCAAGACAGAATGTGCCCAACCAATGCATATGTGTACAAAAGATAAACGCGTAGCATAACACTAAAATGAAGGACCTCAATACGTAGTAACGTACAATTGTACGAGCGAATCCCAAAATTATTGTGTTAATGCGCAAACATACGATGATCGAACTGATTCCGCTCTTTCATAACTTGAACGTGAATGATATGTTGTACTGGAGACATCAAAAAAGCAGTCCACTACAAACATATCACTGGACAATGCAATTTCAAAAATTGTTGCTGAACAGTTTGGAAATAATAGCACTAAGAGCTTGCTATAGTAATCATGCTACTGCTATTTTTGTACTGCAAAATTTATGTGGTTTATAATGTATTGATCATCCATCCATAACAAACGTGTGCACAGAACGTGCTGGGAGGTCAACAAGTAGCGATGGTATATATGGACGATATTAATTTATCGGAGTCAATTCCATAGCGACCACATCGGAAGCTACTCTTCATGAGAGTCAAGAGCACCGGATATTGTAGCACCATGAGGACAGCAGACTTCGTGATGGTGATGTTGAATGCAAGTTGTAGAGTCCTCACAGTTCAATGCATAGCTTTACAGGGTCATAACAGAAAGTATTTCGGTTGGACTGCCAATGAGAACAGGGAGTCAAATAATCAGCACGGCGAGTGTCTGCATGGAGCTTCAACAGATGTGTCCACAAAGGAGGCAGTTTATGCACTTTTTCAAGGTTGTTATTTGCGCGCAAAGAATTATGCATGACCCACAGGCATTCGCCGAACAACAGTGCAACAATAGCCATAACAAAATTCGAGATATTGTATTATCAGTAAGTTTGCAGTAGCAATACATGACGTAGCCTAAATTGTAGAGTATCTCTGATAATACAAAGCCGTGAGTACAGTACGCCTACATATAACGAAACCGAGAACTTGTCAGAGAGCCGCACGCATGCGTAATATTGAAGATCATCGCTAATTCGTTGCCAGCACCGGCTTGGTGAACCATGGCCATGCATACCGTGACACCCGATTAGTGCAAGAACTGGAGTCATCTCAACACATCGCAGGGCAGCGGATTAGCATTGGACACACAGTGTCCACGGGGTACGAACGCTACGTGGTCACCAAGTGTTACAGAGAAGATGTGCCTCCCCTGCAACAACAAAAGAGAGGAAGAACACGCTTCGTCGCCATAGCTATAAACAAAAGCGAAACACAGAATCACACACACTCTTAGGGCACAACTTCCAAGAACGTTCAAAGACAAGATTTAACTCCAAAGAAAAACATCGGAAGCCATATTGGTGACGAAAAGCAAGAGAGAGAGTTTGCTCATTAGAAATAGCCATATTTATACAAATTTGTGTGGCCTTAAAGGCTCTTTCCACTCATCCTTTTCCCAACCATCCAAATGAACCTTAGTACAAAATGTGCCCTTAACAATATGTTGAGCTTGATACCTCAACACTCCCCCTCAAGCTCAATGCCATATCCTGTAATCCAAGAATCTCCCAAAACTTCTTCAACTTCTCAGCTCCAAGTGCTTTGGTGAAAATATCAACAACCTGCTCATCTCTTCTCACACAAACAAGATCAATATCACCTACTAATACCTTCTCTATGATGAAGTGATAATGTACCTCGATATGTTTTGTTCTAGCATGGAAAAGAGGGTTCCGTGCTAACTATATGCTGCTAAGATTATCATAATAAATAGTGATAGGCTTTTGCACTTCCACACCTAAATCTACAAGTAACATCTCCAGCCATGATACCTCACATGCTGCTATTGCAGCACCTCTATACTCAGCCTCTGTAGTGGACAAAGCAACAGTGGGTTGCTTCTTACTACTCCATGTAACAGCTGCACTCCCAAGTGAGAATAGAAAACCACTAGTAGATCTTCTATCTGGAATGCTACCAGCCCAATCTCCATCGGTGTATCCATAAACCTGCAAATCCGCACCAGCCTCATAAAACAATGCATAATCCAAAGTAGCACTCACATAACGTAGAGTGCGCCTCAGAGCATCCAAATGTGGCTTCTTGGGAACCTGCATAAATTGACTTTCAAGTCCAACAGTATAGCTTAGATCAGGCCTTGTAATTGTGAGATATATAAGACTTCCCATAATTTTCCTGTACATAGTAGCATTTTGCAATGCTTTACCTGATGTAGTATCCAACTTCAAATTCTGATCTAATGGCATAGAAATTGGCTTACAGCCAGCCATCCCATACTTTTGCAGCATATTCAAGGCATATTGCCTTTGCGACATCCATACACCTGTTTCTGTATGTATAAACTCAATGCCCAAGAAATAACGCAGCACACCAAGATCTTTCATGTCAAATTCCTGCATATGAAGTTGCTTTACATCTTTGATGCTTCCTTCATTATCACCACCTACAATCAGGTCATCAACATAAATAGCCACAATAGTGATGCCATCATCAGTCTTCCTTGCATATAGTGAGTGATTTGCATCACACATAAAAAACCCAGTGTTGGTTAGGTAATCAGCAATCCTTGCATGTCATGCACGAGGGGCTTGCTTCAGCCCATACAAAGCCTTTTTCAACCTGCAAAGATATTTTGGATGCTTTGAATCTTCATATCCTTGTGGCTAGTCCATATATACTTCTTCCTGTAACTCACCATGTAGGAAAGCATTTTTCACATCCATCTGATGCAAAGTCCATCCTTTTGCTGTGGCTAATGCAACAAGTGTCCTGACAGTAGGCATTTTAGCTACAGGGCTGAATGTTTCCTCATAATCAATGCCATATGTCTCTGCATATCCTTTAGCTACCGATCGTTCTTTATACCTTCTTATGCTACCATCAGCATTATGCTTTATCGTGTAAACCCATTTGCAGCCTATGGGCTTCTTTCGTTGCGGCAATGGAACCAGCTTCCATGTATTATTTCCATAAAGTGTAGCCATCTCCTCATCCATAGCTTTTTCCCAATCTGCATTACCAATTGCATCTTCAAAACAAGAAGGTTCAGTATCTTGTATTACCTTTGTCATGTAGGCACAATGATGAGCCATGTGACTATTATATGTCAATCATTGCACTGAATTCTGCATCCTCCCATATCTTCTTGGTCCTGGGTCACTTCTCCTTGTATCATCTGCATGTGCCCTTCTTACTCTTGGAGTCTTCACAGAGGGCAATCCAAGTTCCTCATCAAGACTCTTTTCTGAACCGCTTGAATCCCCATCAACATCTTCAAAACTTGCACATGTTTTATGATCAGCAGAAAGCTTTTCTTTACCTTTCTTGGATGTATTTGATGAATTTTCTAGATTGAAATTTCCACGTAATCTTCCACTCCATGGATTTGAGTTGGAAATATTGCTTGTTGATGCATCTGGTCCACTCAAAACCTGAGATTCTGCACTTGATTTTTTAGCATTTTCTTTATCATTTGGTTCAAGACTCAGTCCTTCTTTGGCATCTGCATAGAAGCTTGACATTTCATCAAATACCACATCTCTGCTCACCTTTACCTGTCGTGTGAGTGGGTTATAACATTTATATCCCTTTTGCTCAAGGGAGTATCCAATGAAGACACACTTTTCTGCTTTTGGATCAAGCTTCATCCTCAATTCATCTGGGACATGTACATATGCAATACAACCAAAAACTTTCAGATGTGATAAGTTTGGATTTTTACCTGTAAACTTCTCTTCAGGTGCAACTTGATGTACAACAGCAGTCGGAGTTCTGTTCATGATATATACAACATTATGCACAGCTTCAAGCCAATAACAATGAGGCATATTCTTCTCAGCCATCAAGGCTCTTGCTATTTCTGCAAGATGTCTATTTTTGTGTTCAACAATGCCATTCTGTTGTGGTGTGTACCTGCATGAAAACTGATGCCAAATTCCATGATTTTTTAGAAAACTGTTGAACTCATTTGACATGTAATCACCTCCTCCATCAGATCTTAATGTCTAAATGTACTTCCCTGTCTGCTTTTCCACCATAGCTTTAAAATTCTGGAAGTGAGTGAACACCTCGCTCTTCTCTTTCATGAAATATACCCATACTTTGCATGTGTGGTCATCAATGAAAGTAACATAAAACCTGCAACCACCCATAGATGTGGTCTTTGCTGGACCCCAAACATTTGTATGTACTACTTCTAGTACATTCTCACCAACATGCTTGTCATGTGGAAATGATGCTCTTGACTGTTTACCAAATTGACATGCTGCACATACCTTTTGCATTTCTGCAACTTTGAAATTTGGTAGTCCATGGACAATCTCCTTTGACTACATCAATTTCAGCCTTTGCAAGTTTGCATGTCCAATCCATTTGTGCCACATCTCTATATCTGCAATAACTTGTGCACCTTTTGCAAACATGGCTGCATTTATTTTAGGAATCTTCACATTTAAGGTGAACGTCCTACCCACTTTGTTTACTTTGGCAACCAATTGTCCATCCTCCTTGTACCCTTCTACATATAATCCATCAGCATTGAACCTCACTTGTAATCCCTAGTCAACCATTTGTCCAACAGAAACCAGATTCTTTGTTATATTTTTGAATATGCAGCACATCAGCAAGATGTTTTACCTTTCCATCCTCCATCTATAGTGCTATCTTTCCTGTATGCTCAATAGGATGTGATGTGTCATCACCTGTTTCAACATATCTAGGAACTGGCAATTTTTGCAAAGTACTAAACCATTTCGTATGATTGGTCATGTGATGTGAAGCACCTGAATCAACATACCAGACATTGTTATTCGATTTTGAAACACCAACAGACATCGTATTCATCATGTGATGTTGAACCATGAACAACTTCTCAGAATCATTTGTACTTGTGGATGCATAGTTGTTTTGCTGCCTTCTGTTATTTTGGTTCTTCAACCTGCAATCACATTCAAAGTGTCCAGCTTTACCACATTTCCAACATCCTTTACTATCATTACATGAATCATTTCTTTGGGAATTTCTGCGACCTCTTTGGCTCCCCCTGCCTCGAAATTGTCATCTTCCTCCTGCATGATTCTGTTGTTGACCTTGTTCTTGGATATTGTTTCCTCTTCCACTTCCAAAACCTCTACCTTTGCCTCTTCCTCTACTAGAGTACAATACCTGCTCAGAACTAGATTTTCCTTGGGAGTTTGAGTCCTCACCAAGATTCTTTTCTTCAATAATCAGCATAGATACGAGATCAGAAAAATTCGGTATATTTTCCCTAGTCTGTATAGAAGTTCTGAACTACTTATATGGAGCTCCTAAACCATGAAGACACACTTCCTCCTTATCATCATTATCTACATTCATGCCAATAGATACAAGTGACTCACATATTCTTTTGATTTTCAAGGTGTAGTCACTTACTGACATGCTCTTCTTCTCCAATGTATGCAGCTCGTTCTTGAGTTGCAATATTCGTGCCTTTGTATTGCTCTCATACAAACACTGCAAAACACTACAAGCAGCACTTCCGCTTGAACACTGTCGCACACTGACGTGACAGTTTGATCTCAGAAAAACATAGTTTTCGTGTATCAACAGTACACGAAATCACTTGAAATTCTGGATCTCAAATATATGAGTATTGTCGGACACAACGCAAGTTACAATTTCTGAAACTAACCTAGTTTTTCTACAGGCCCCACCTTGTAGGCTCAAAACGGAGGTCTTCTACCTTCATGTCTATTTTCGTAGCAAACGGAGGTCGTTTGTGAATCGCATTTTCTCTACGCCTTGCTGCGTAATCTTCACCGTCGCCTTCTCCACGAGCTCTCTACAGACATGCTGGCTCTGATACCATGTCACGAGAAAGGAGATAAGGAAGAGAGCTCACACAGACACTCTCACTCTCAAGGAGAAGCACACACAAAGATTCAGGCAAGGAAGAATGATCTTCTTCTTCTTCTTCTTCTATTACATAAAAAGGAATGTACAAGAATGACCTAAAACCAAGAATACAACAAGTGCAATATATAAAGGTCAGTACATAAGGAAAAACCTAATGTGCGTGAACGAGTGAGCTGGAAAGAAAAAAATGTGCCATCACTCTCGGTAGATAAATCTAATAAAGCTCAATGAAGTATCCCTGGCATATACCAATGTGACCACTATACATGTCTGAGAAACAAAAAATTGGTACGTGTCATCCTGGATCATCATATGTTGAACTTGATATCTCAACAACATGTACCTAAAGGAACCTAGAACCATAGAGTAGTGTGTTCACATGTGCACAGACATAGAGGACAACCTAAGCATCACTAGAGCTCTCAAAAATCTATAAATATTTTGTTTATTCTATGAGTTTCATTTCCAAGCCATCCACCTCCATTGAAGAATCCGCAGAGAAGGTAGCCCAAAAGACAGGAGTCTTGGGAAAATACAAACCTAAAATGATCTTGGTGAAATGATGCTATACATGTGGAGGAGACCACATGGATAATGTTTTCCCAATCATGGATCAACCCCAAAGAAACCCTAGCGACCAATAATTCATGATAAAGAGAGAATACACAAACTACACAACTCAATATTGTTCGTAGAATAGGCATGCCATGAGAAAAACTTATCAGCAACCTTACCAATAGGGTTGGTATTAGAACCAATACCAACGACACTATTATAGGCCACAACAGCAATATCAACCTCAATACCAACAAGAATACCAAGCACCATGTAGGCCACAACTACTCCTAGGAAATCAACTGCCACCTGTTGCAAATGTGATCCCAATTAAGTATGGAGTGGTAGAGGAGAACCCTTATATAGCATTGGTGTTGATTACCCCTTTGGTCTTAGAAAATAACCTTCATGCACAGAAGATAGTCCATGAGCTTATTACATAGAGTCGCCCGAGCATAGTAAGACTTATCAGTATCAATATGAGGCACTACATGTAACCGAATTGGGAGCCATAATACTCCAATGTCATGTATACAAATTCTAACCCTAGGCCCCAATTGAGACAAATGAGACAACAAGCCCCTAGAAGACCTTGTTTTAGATGTCAGAGTGTCCCTTTCATTTATGAATATCCCCACCCACCAACTTCAAGACAAGGAAAAACCATCACAATACAAGGTTTTTTTCTTGAGTGCAGAAAAGAACATCTCCCAAGAGATTGTCTAAGGAACCCCTCCATTGAGCCCCATGTTACATTAGTTAATGTGGTAGGCTTAATGGTGGATTCAAGTTCAAGAAGCATTAACATGGGTCCTATACAAGTAATCACTAGGGCACAAGCCTTACAATAGGCTAAACTAGCGAAACAATAATAGTCGAGTGAATCATGAGAGCCTAGTAAGAGGAAAACCAAAACTTGGAAGGATATTAGGGAGAAGTTCAATCGTAAGTGGGCTAGAAAGTTATCCAAACTGGAAGAAATCTTGAGAGACACAAGAATAAAAATTACATAAATTGCATCTCAAAACCCTTGCATGCCAAAAATCCATCCACTCCACTTCATCGCGAGCCCCACCAATCATTGTGAATAAACCACAACCAGGGTCTCTTCTTGTAGATCCATCTCTTGAAGGCGTGGACATGATGTTCAAGGTCTACCAACCTCGACTTTAAGAAGGGCAAACAACCACAAACCTAGATAAGAGTTACCCTAGAGCAGATTTAGAGATTGAATGGACACAAATTTACACATGAAAAATGGTAGAACTAGCTTAGGCTATGCTCGAGGCCAATCAATTGTTCAATCAAACAAATTTTATCAAACAAGGTTCGCATTTCCTAGGCTTACTAGAAACACTAGAGGAGTTAGCAAAGAAGCCGCAAGTTTCTTTACCTCCACATGCTCAACTAGTTGTTGAAAGAGAAAGCTCAGTGCCAACAAAAGTTCATGTTCCTAAATCCACGCATTTTGGAACACCTCTTTCAATTCAGCAATACTCTTAAGAGTTCTTGCGGGAAATACAAGAAGAGAAATGGGCCAAGGATAAGGATAATTCCCCTCCTATTCTTGAAATTGATGATCTTCATTATCAATTTCCCCAAGACATTTCATCTATTTAGAGAGACCAAGTAGAGAAACAAGAAGACGAAAGATTAGATTTTCAATCTAATTCTTTACAAGAGTTGCCACAATTCATAGGCTCATGGGAATCTAAATCTCTTCATATCAAAGCTCCACAGTAATGATAAGAAATGAAGTTGCAAGAAACACTAAAGTCATGAAGAGCACTAAGGTATAGTTGTTGGATTTTGAGGTCTATGGGAGCATGCGAACAACACAAGGAAGAAGAAGCTTGGAGCACAACACACAATACTGAATGTATTACCACTAGAATGTACAAAAATAATTAGCCCATTAGGGTAATAGGCATATGTACAAGTCACGGGGAAAAACCTCGTAAAGAGGGAAAAAAGTACCCTTGCGGTCCTAGAGTGTGTTCACACATCACTACATAAATATATCAACAAATTCCCCTTGGGAGTGATGCGGTGAACAAGGATCTCACACTCATGTATAAGGAAGTGCCAAGCTATGTGGAATGAATTGACAAAAGGAAGTAAACCCAAAGCTTGCAAAAAGCTTCAAACTTCTCCCTAGGTAGAGCCTTTGTGAAAAGGTCTCCAATGTTCTCCTGTGTGGGCACATATGCCAAACTGATCTCTCCCGCAGAGAACCTCTCTCTGACATAATGATAGTGCACCTCAATGTGCTTAGTGCGAGCATGAAACAGAGGGTTCCTCCCAATTGCTAATGCACTCTAACTGTTAGTGAAGATGGTGGTGGTAGAAGACTGACCAACAACCAAATCAACCATAAGTTGTCTGAGCCATAGACGCTCAATAGTCAGTGTGAAAGTTTCCCTATACTCAGCCTCACAACTAGGACTGGCCATAGTAGGCTACTTCTTGCTCAACCAACAATGCATGAGATACCAAGAAGGAAGAAAAAACCATTGGTGGACACATGAGTGTCATACCAATGAGCCAAGTTAGAATTAGAAAAAGCATGTAAATCTGGTGGTAGTGATCCCCTCTTGGGATAAAACAATCCAAGTATCTAGGTACCACTCAAGTAGCAAAAGATGCACTTAACCACCTATAAATGTCTGACACTTGGGCAATGCACAAACCTGCTCATGTGTGAGATAACAAACTAACTATCTAGCTAAGTAATGCATAAGTAAATCAAGCATCCAACAACATGCTGAATACAACAACATCAAATGCATCTCCAACATTATCAAGGCTTAATCATAAACAAGTCTCCAAAGGAGTGGCAATAGGTTCGTAGTCTTCAGGGCCAAAACATTGCAATAATGTGTCAATATATTTTGTTTGACACAAAGCTATTCTGCCATCAACTTGGAAAAAATGAATGCCCAAATAATGATGTGAAGGCCCCAAATCTAAGAGCTCAAATGAGGCATGTAGATGAGCCTTAAAATCAGCAATATGCTTCTCATGAGGACCAATGAGTAGCATCTCATCAACATACACAAAAAAGATCAGAAGCATATCATTTGCACGCTTAACATATAAGGTGCTCTCAATTTGACTCTTCTTGAAACCATGTGCAATCAAGTAGGCATGTATCTTTTCATACCAAGCACCTGGTGCTTGCTTCAAACTATATATTGCCTTTTTCAACCTACACACTTGGTTTTCATGCCCTTTGTACATAAAGCCAGAGGGCTAAAAAACATACACTTCTTCACAAGTTACCATTTAGAAATGCACTTTTAATGTCGAACTAATGTACATTATATGCGATTTTGGGATTGTGATCCGAAATGTGTGGGTGATGCCTTAGATGAAGCGATGACCTGCTCTGATACCAATTGTTGGAGTTTGAGGTCTACAAAAGCATGCAAATAGCACAAGGAAGAATAAGAATCTTGGAGCACAACACACAATACTGAATCTATTATAACTAGAATGTACAAAGATAAGTAGCCCATTAGGGTAATAGGCGTATATACAAGTGGGGAGAAAAAACCTCCCCCAGTGATCCTAGAGTGTTCACACACATCACGACATAAATATATCAATAGCACTGTCATCTCACCTTAGAAGAGCTACTCAAACTAAAACGAGAGCTATGAAAACATGTTACAAATCAGGTTCCAGAACTTGGTTGCAATATGTCAAAAGCAAGCTCTAAGCTGAAAGTACCAAAGATACCTCTAGAAAAAATAGGAGACATGTGTGAAGGTGAAGAAGGTAATACTTATCTCCCAATCACCTACCAAGGTTATACAATCAAATCTATCTTAGATTTCGAGGTTGGTGTTGCGATTGTGACCACCTCCTTCTAAAAGCAATTGGGCAAACTCGCATTAACACCAACGAGAATGAAGCTTCAAATGACTAACGGCCATGTTGAAAGACATCAAGGATTCCTAGAAGGGATAACTCTAACCACTTATGGTGTAGAGGTCAAACACACCTTTGCTATATGTGAGTTTGGCAAAAATAAGGTCTATGATATGATCCTAGGAAGACCCTTCCTATAGCAACTGCAAATAGTAAAAGATTGCAAACGAACTCCTTGTACCTGTAGCACTTAGGGGTCACAACCAAGGTGAATCAATTGTTCCTTCAAATCTTTGATCTTTGTCAGAAAAATGTCCATGGAATCTCCTTCATTCATGTGCTCACTCTCCAACTTTTTTCCAGAGGTAAGCAACATGAGCCTCATTCCTTGCCTAGTATAAAGTGGTAAGTGTACCCAAGCTGCCTTAGTTGTTATGCAAGAAAGAATGCAAGGAATAATGGCATCCCACGTACAACAAATTCATTGGGATTCTTCATTGGGATGCTCTCGTATGATCCCCATGATGGCTGATGCCGAGCCCACCAAACAGAAGCCCTACACATATAATGGCACTTATGGAGACAAAATAAAAGAAGAAATCAACAAATTGGTTCAAGCTAGATTTATCTATGAGATTAAGCATACTAAATGGGTGTCCCCCATCCTAGTGGTGCCCAAGAAGAATGCAAAGTTTTGGGTCTATATTAACCTTAGAAAAGTTAATGTCACTACAATCAGAGATAGCTATCCGCTTCCAATCACCAAGCATTTATTGGAGCGTGTTGTAGGGAAGGAGGTTTATAGCTTCCTTGATGGATTTTTAGGTTACAAACAAGTAGCCATTGCCCTAGAAGATCAACACAACATGGCCTTTGCGAGAGATTGGGGAATCTTTGCATTTTTGTGATGCCATTTGGGCTCACCAATGAACCTGTAACATTCCAAAGGCTCATGTGTCATGTCTTCAAGGAGTTCTTTAAGAGCTTAGAAGTATATGTGGATGATTTATGTGCTAAGTGCCATGAAAGAAGACACCACATCCTAGAGCTCAGACAAATCTTCAACAAGTGTAGAGAATATTGTTGTCTAAACTTAGAAAAGTGTGTGTTCATGGTATGTCAAGGTAAGAGCTTAGGTCATATTGTTTCTAAGAACGGAATATCGACAGAGGAGGACAAAGTAAGAGCCATAGCAAAGTTTTTGAGATCAAGGAACATTAAAGAGATAAAAGCCTTTATGGGCCATTTTGAATATTAGCACATGTCTATCCACATGTATGCAATCATAGCTAAACTTTTTATGCTCTGTTGACAAATTTTGTGTGGAACGATGAATGCAAAAATTCCTTCAATGAGTTGAAGAGATGTTTGTGCACAGCACCAATACTGAACACTTTTGATTGGAATAAAACATTCCATGTCCATGTAGATTCATCCAATTATGCAATAGGATGTGTGCTAGCACAACCCACAGGTGAATGAAATCTCGATTTACCTATAGCATATGCTAGCAGACAAATAAACATAGTTGAATGAAACTATGAATTAACCAAAAGAGAAGGCTTAGGCATGGATATGCCACGAAGAATTTTAGACACTATCTATTGGCCAGAAAGTTCAAGTTTTTCACTAATCATCAAGCTTTATCATATTTGGTCAATAAATCTTGCAATACATGACACTTAGTAAGATGGTTCCTCTTACTAATGGAATACGGCTTTGAAGTGCTTTTATGAAAGGTAGCACCCACCTCAAGGTGGATCACCTTTCTCACATCATGTTCCAAGAGTCACCGCAAGGAGTTTCTGATGAACTGCCCAACGTTTATCTGCTCAATTTAGAAGTTGTTCTTAAATGGGCAAATAAGTTGGTATTTTTCCTAACGTTCAGACATACAAATAAGAATGTGAAAATGAACAAAGATGAAATTATAAAATCACAAAAATATCAAATATTGGCAGGAAGTATGTACAAACAAGATAGATAGAGTGCACTACCTTGTTGTGTTGAGGAGGATGAACATGACAATTGGTTGCAACAAGCCCATTAAGGATTGATAGGAAATCACTATTCTAAACCATGAACATTGCAAAAATTGAAATTTTCAGGAGTGTATTGCCTAGTATGGATAGAGAAATGTTGGTGCAACTAAGACCAAGCCTACATACTTGATGAATACACATAATCTTGATTCATTAGCATATCACTTGAGAAGCTTCATATGTACAACTTGTTGGTGCAGAGCAATCAACATTTGAATTTTTAATGAAGGTTTGGAAGTCAAGGACTGAAGAAAAGTTCAAGTTATGAAGGATGGAGGAAGTGCATATTCAGAAGATGAAGATGTGTACACATATGTACATTAATTCAGAGATAGTTCACTTATACTTTTGTATAGTCATGATATTGTAAATATTTGCCTATATATACAAGTAAAAAGTCAGGGCAAATATGAGAGAGCATGAGAATAGAGAAATCAGTAGTTGTATGAGTTATTAGACATCCTAGAAGTGAGTTGAGTCTCTCTCATCATTCACTTGTAAGTTCCTTCAGGAATGAAAGAAAACTGCGCCTGATGTTTCTGTGCATTCTCCTTCTGTGCTTGATCATTTTGAGAATCCTTTTGTAGACGTCTAAGTCCATAGTTAATGAGTCTATGGTTAAAGTTTGAGAGCCTAACTGTAAACAGGCTGTGAGAATTATGTGTAGGAACATTCATATGTGAAGAAGTGTTCACTAGTTCCTGAAACAGGTGCAAAATTCGATGTTAATGTTTTGTTCAGTTCTCCTTCCACAGTGTAAAGTTTTGAGCAAGCAAGCACTCAATCTTTAAGTTTGAAGGTAAGCTATCTGTGGCTAAAAGCATTTTCATAAAAGATTTATAGATTGAGAGAAGGAAGTGTTAAAAGTTATATGTGTCTAATTCGATTTCTCAGAAGAGCAGTTTTAGACATAGGTAACTTGTTGAGATCATTTCTCAAGATATACTGAATTTTTTGGAGTGATTCAACTCGGAGAAGGTGCGCAAACTGTAGGCAACACCTTGTGCAAAGTTTCATCAATAACTTTACACAATTCATAAGTTAATGAGAAAGATATGTGCGTTAGACTTTCTGTGTAGTCATCTCCTTCACAGATTTTTCAAAATCTTTATAATTGATCATTGATCCTCTAAAATTGGTGAAGGTTTGAGTTATTCTTGTTACAGAGGTGCTCTAACTACAAGAATAGCTTGTTCTTTTGGAGATTAACAGTCTCCATCAGTGGTATTGTTGGAGCAAGTCTATGACAAGCCTAAGTATTGGCTTGAGTCTCACAAAGTCTTAGAAGAAGCTTCAAAATGAAGACTATTTAAAGTTCACTTGTGAACTACCTCTTGTAACTTTTGAAGAGTTTACTTAATGTAAAAGTGAAAGAATCTTAAGTGGTTGAGTCCACTTGATAAAGAATGGAAAGAGGAGCCACGAATTCATGATTTGTGGTAGGTAGAGAATCAAATCAATAATTGATTGATTGGAGAGTGATTGAGGGAAGTTAGCCTCCCAAACTCAACTATAAATAGATGGCAGTTTTAGTCGTGATTAGAGAGACCTATGTGAAGACCTCCAAGAGCCGAGCTTTATGCCATATCAAGGTGTGATTACAAGGCACACATATGTATCAGTAAGTCATTGTATTCTACAAGCAATATACTTTCATTTTCATGATTATTTGAGTTCATATGTCCATGTTCTTGTGAAGTGTACTACTCACTGCCATTACTCTCAGTTTTCTCAGTCAGATTGCAAAGATTGTTTCTCTGATCTTGGTGCATCCTTTTCAGTGATTTAACTTGGTAAAGTTAGCTCTATACGTCTACTATATGCTCACAAATTTTCATGTCATTTGGATGTTGCAATCTTCAGTTATGTTCATTTGAAGTCAACAGGGTCTGTTCATCTTCACTTCTCTATCAGGTACCCGATTTTTTCACTCACCTTGTCAGATCCATTGCTCAGTGGTTACTTATCCAACTTCAGTGCTTTAAAGCTTGTTAGATTCAGCTTTCTTTCTAGTATGACCATACAAATTTTCATAATAATTGCAATCTTGCATTTTGAGTTATGTTCATTTTTCTTCTCACTGGTCTCAAACTATAGCAGCCCGTGAAAATCAGGATGATGTCATCACTTGTTAAAACTCATTCTCAGTGTGTGGTTTATTATTTTTGATGCGATTACTCTTTAAAGTTAGCTCTTTAAGCTACCTAGACTTCCCCAAGAGGAATTAAGCTAATTGCTACTGTGCTCAGAGACTTATGTAAAACAGTGGACAGGTGTATGAACCAAGAATAACTAGTTTTCACCTCTGAGCTAACTCCAACTTATCTGTTTTGATCTATCTTTTTGAGAGTGATCTTCCAAGGTACATAGGGTGTCTAATACATCCATTGGAAAGCTAAAAGGGCCCACCATATACTCCTGGAGTTCATTTGGCTGGTGTAGATCAAGGATTTCGTAACACCTCTTCATCTTCAAGCACATACCTATCCATCTCTTCACAGTGGTATCAGAGCAAGGTTGGACAACATGGCAGATGGATTTCCTTCATCAATTGACAAATTGGATAGAGGTAATTACTCAGCTTGGTCATTAAGAATGAAAGCTTATCTCCAAGGTAGAAGTTTATATGGTTATGTGGCTGGAGATGAAGTTATGCCAAGTTTCAGCAACAAAAGTCAACCAACACAAGAAGAGCAAGAAAGATTGAGCACATGGTGCTCCAGGGATGCACTTGCAAGGTCTTATCTCCTCAACTGTATCTGAGATTTTTTGTTGCCTCACATTAGAAGTTGTAAGACATCTCAGGAAGTGTGGGATGCACTTGAAGCTTTGCTTTCTTCAAGTACCAAAGCTAGGAAGCATCAACTATGGCTGGATTTCATAACTCTCAAGAAGGCTCCCAAACAAAATGTGACTGATTTTGTCACAAAGCTCAAGGACATAGCGGATCAGTTGGGAAGCATTGGAGAGGTAATAGATGAAGAGCAAATTGTAAGGCAAGTCATCAATGGCTTGAAGGTAGATGACAAGTGGGAATCATTCACCACAGCTATGGATTTGTACATGGACATGCATGTACCTGATTTCAATACACTCATTGGACAACTACTTACTCAAGAGGCAAAGCTTATAAAAAATGGAGAAAGCTCTAAAGGTAATCAATCTTCAGCTTTATACGCTGATAAAAGCAAGTCCAAAGATAACAAAGGAAAGGCAAAGAGAGTGGATGATGAAGTAGGTACATATCAAGCTAACTATGCAGGTAGAGGAAGACATGGCAGAGGTAGAGGAAGAGGAGGTAGACAAGGCAGGGGGAGATCCCAAGACTCCAACTCATGTTCTATTCGTGGACTAACTAATCATACAACTGAAAATTGCTTTAGGAATTCCAGGAATCAAAGAGGAAGAGGATACAATAGAGGAAGTTATGGCTACTCAAGAGGAAGGTTCAACAACTATCATGGCAACTACAACAACTACAATCATTCAAACTATCAAGGAGGCTACAAAGGAAGGAGAGACTACAATAACTACACAGAAGACTCAAACAAAGAGGATTCATTATTGATCATGAACATTGCTATGCCACAAGGTAAATCTAATGAGCATGTTTTCTACATAGATTCAGGTTGTTCAAATCATGTGGCAGGAAATGTGGCACTCCTATCAAATTTAGAAGATCCAAGGAATAAGCATGATGTACAAACAGGAGATGATACAAAACATCCTGTGGAGAAAATAGGCAATGTCAAAGCACCTGATGGAAACATCAACCTACTCAGTAAGGTACTCTACGTCCCTACCATTACAAAGAATTTGATAAGTGTTGGGCAGATACTAGAGAAAGGGTTGCAAGTCAGGTTCACAAAGGAAGGAGCATTTGTTGAAGATCCAAGTCAAGGATTTAGAAGAATTGCAAAAGGTGAAAAGACAGGTAGATTGTTCACATTTGAATTACAGGACACTAGAAACATTGCTCTCTTTAATTATGGTAGTCAGACACTCACAGAATTGGAAGTATGGCACAAAAGGTTAGCACATATTGGTGCAAGGTCATTAAAGCAAATTTGCAGGGACCAAAGTGTACTTGGAATCCCTAATTTGTCAAAACAGCATATGATTTATAAGTGTAGTGCATGTCAATTTTGGAAAGTCTCACAGGTTACCATTCATTAAGAAAGGTTATATGCATGGAGATCTCTTGGAGTTGGTTCATACAGATGCATGGGGACTGTTAAATGTACGATCGTTTATTATTAACTTAACTGTTAACTGCCTACCGCAGCCGTTAATTACTAGTTTAAAACAACAATCCTTCAGAGACTCCAGAATCTGGTTCCACACCTGCGTACCAGATATGTTCGAGTCTCTCTTTCTCTGTACTCAATCTTACCGCAAAATAGACTGACTCTAACCATGTGGGTCCTTGGGAGTGGTAGGGGTCTGTTGACAGAGGCCCTGTACTATTTTCCCAACTCCTCACTCAACCGTAGTTATGGTTTTCACGTCTTAGCTCAGTTTTGCTCCTGAACAACTTCACTAGACCAATGTGCTGGACTCAGAGCTCCCAGACTGTTCCTGCCATAGTGGTTGAGCAGTAGTCCGAAATGACAGTCCAGTACTTTTAGTAACTTAACAGGTCATCACACGCAATTCTTCTTGTCAGTTCACAGACTTACCGTGTATCTACCTTCAACCCGTAATATCTACTGTCCGCGAGACGTGTCGCAACATTATTACCATTCTACGCGTACTTAGACATTACCGGCACTACCTTTGAACATAGACTATAATACCGACTCAGTCACTTACAGAGCATCATAGCAACTCATGTCCATTCGTCACGCTTACCTATTCCACCGAAGAAATAGCAAATAGACAACACACTAACACCTTACGCATAATCAAAGACACCTTAACTCGTTACCGAACAGACTCTCACAATCGTAGTACCGACTCGTAACACCACAGTGTATCACGCATACGCAGTCAAATGATTACACAGATAAGGCGCGCAGAACAGGACAGAACCAAGATACTCTACTCGTTTACACACAGTAGAAGAGTTAATCCCCAAATCAGGGCTCTCACAATACACTCGCAACTTCCCAAAAACGGGACTCCTTCTCTCGTCCTCTGCTGTTCTTTTCATTGCTTTAAATAGAATTTTGTTACAAGGCTTGCGCGAATCTTTCTTTACTGCGTACTTCCAGAAGGGTTCTTTCTACATTAAAAACCTCTGTCTAAGTACAATTGTCCTTATTCGGCGGCCGTCTAACACTGGCACGCACGGTGGACTCGAACCCGCAAGTTCCTATGGTTCGGATACTAGACCTTCTAAGTACATACTTCGGGCGAGCCTAAATGTTCGGGTAATTTTCTTTTTGAGGGTTTCTAACATTTGCACTAAGGTGGTAGGTTCTAATACTTGGGCGTCGGTTCTGACTGCACTGAGGGCTATGGCTTGATTTAACAAAATTTCGGCTTGGGTTTGAAGAAAAGCCTCCTGGAGATAAAACTCGTTGGCTAATGCCGCATCTCGGGCTGTCGTTATTTCAGTGAGTTTGGTCTGCATCTCTCTGATGCACTCCTTCTGGTTGCGTATTTGGTTGTCTTGGCGTTCAAATTGCTGTGTTTGGAAATTGAGAGTTTTCTTATACACATCACGTTCTCTGCGAGCGTTGGCGATATCTTTTTGGTATTGGCCTTCCTTTAGTAATTGTTGTTTGAGAATACGGTTGACCGCGTCGGCACATTCTTCGGCTCGCCGTAATTGCTCTTGGACTTGGTCGGCTTCTTTTTGTTGGTCCTGCATCTTCTGGGTGGTTTCTTGTAATTGAGTCTTCGTGTCTGCGATCAATTCTTCGAGAGATACGTTGATATCTTCTTGTTCTTGAAGGGCGGCCTTCAGTGTTCGAATTTCCTCATGTGCGTCGTGTATGAGTTGGTCTTTGGTAGCTAGCTGGTCGAGGGCTGCATCTCGTTGTTGTACTAGCGTCTGCTCTGTCGAAAATCGTGCTTGGAGTTCTGCTAGCTGTGTCCGGAGTTGATGATTCTCGGTTTTTACGGCATCAACTTCTTCCTGGAGGGGGGCGATGTCGGCTTCCAGGGTGTCTACCTTGTGCTGGTATTCGAGTTTCAGGTGGTCCGTGGCTGCCGTAAACTGGGCGGGCAGCTGGTGTGATAACTGGATGAGGAACTGCCCCATGGCGGCAAGTTCCGAGAATGCGTTATGTGGCGGTGGTGGTGGAGGATGACGAGGTTGAGAGGATGTGTCGGTGAGTAATTGCTGGGAGTTTGGCGGAGAGTAGTTAGGGGAGGAAGAGGAGGATGCTGCGGGTTCAGTGGTGGGTGGGAGGGGTGGTTTCGGTGGGGGAAGGGGTTTGGCAGGAGGTGGTGTAGGTAGAACGGTATCTGAGGGGTTTACCTTGTCGAGTGTTTGTTGTATGGTTTCTGTCTGGTTGATGGCGTCGATGAGTTGATCCAGTGCTTTGGTGGCCGATTCCTGTTCATCCT
Organism: Ceratopteris richardii; assembly: GCA_020310875.1. Taxonomy (NCBI): domain Eukaryota; kingdom Viridiplantae; phylum Streptophyta; class Polypodiopsida; order Polypodiales; family Pteridaceae; genus Ceratopteris; species Ceratopteris richardii. Next base: position 160,100,235 of record CM035422.1, read on the forward strand.
GGTGCTGCTCAGATTCTTTTTCTGTGGACACTATTTCTGTCTCTGCTTGATCCTGCTGGTCTGGTTGCTCCGTCGATGTTTCGTTGTGTGTGACGGTGTCGTGGTATGTTTCCTCTTGGTCGTCTGGCTTGGTCTCCTGATCTTTTCCGGCGGATCCTTGGACTTCACTTTCCGAGGAGCTGATCCGAATTCGCTTGGTACGGAAGAGCTGATTAATCTCTTCGTCTTCTTCTTCAGTGTCATCGATTGGTTGTGCGGATTCTTCGTGTCGAAGTGCGGGGCCTGCGGGTGGGGGTTGTGCGGCGAGAATGGTTGGGAAGAGGAAGGAGATGATGTGTGGAAGGCGAGAGCGGGGGGTAGAACCCTTTTGGAGCTGTTTTACGATAGCTACACATTCTTTATGGATTCTAAGGAAAAAGTAAGAGGCAAAATTTACAGGTTCGCGGGCCGCTAAATCTAAGGCGGAGTAGAAGGGGCGGGAGATACCATATGTTCGTTTTTGCAGGTTGAGGATGGCTACAAGGAACTGTAGGGCGGATCGCTCGGGTTCTGGGCGGCATAGAATGGCGTATTCGTTTGATGAGGAGCGGGGAAAGAGTTCGGTCGTACGGGCGAAAGGGATGGTAGGGCCATTTTCGCGGCCTTGCGGGGTGAGGCGGTAGGCGTCGGCAAAGGCTTGGAAGGTGATGACGGATCTCTGTGGGAGGGAAAGGAAGACCCACTGTCGTTCGGTGGTGGGGCTTTGGGCAATGGCTTGGATGATCTGTGCTGAGAAGGGATGGGCTTCCACTGAGTGCCAAGGCAACTCAGCGAAGTTGGCCAACCCTCTGCATCGCAGGTATTCGCCTACGTCTGTAGGGATTCCTTCGCGGAAAGAAGCGTAGTTGGCTAGTGCTTCCATGGCGTTCACAATGCACACTTACAGAATACTGAGATAACACACACAATCACTAAAACACAATAGCGGTTTTTTGGCGCAACTGAGGGGGTTAAATATGGAGAACACGGGGTGGGGGTGAGTATCATTCTGTGGTGCGGGAATGATACGGTTTGCATGCTAGCGTGCGTACTGAGTGACCGGTAAGGAGGGGCGGCTGGTAATATAAAGATTTGTACAAAAGACGGCTAAAAGCAAAACATAAAAATTTATACAAAACGTGGCTCGTCGCCGAATAATTAAGGCGTACTGGTAGTGGGATAATACGGCCGTAACTTCGATCCATTAATTACTTTTGGAAGTGGAATTTCGGTCAACGTAGTCAACCGAAAAGTTGCCGGACCTACTTGTGCTGAGATCTTGAAAGGGCCGAACCATCGTAGTTTGAATTTTCCTGCTGCTCTGTCCGATTTTGCGTTATAGAAGAGTACAAGCTGTCCTACCGAAAAGATTGGCGTCTTCAAATATCGGTCGTGTGTCTTAGCTTGCCTTAGTTGAACTTCGCGCATAGTTAAAAAACTGAGCCATAGGTGCTCATCAAGTTCTCTGAGTGCGTCCATTCGTGCTGTCAGTGAAGATTCCGGTAGCATCTTCTGAGTGATTGCTACCCGCAAACTTGGAATGACTACTTCCATGGGAGCGATTGCTTCTAAGCCATAAGCTAGCTTGAAAGGTGTCAAGCCCGTTGTTACTTTATATGTAGTTCGGTATGCCCATAATACTGCAGGTAGTAGTTGATCCCATCTTTCCGGTGCTTCCATGATCAATTTCCGGAGGATGTTTAACAGTGATTTGTTTGTACTTTCAGCCAATCCATTGGCACGTGGATAATAAGGAGAGCTAAATTTATGTGTGACTTGAAAGGACTGTGTGAGTGCCTTCATTATTTTGTTTACAAAATGAGTGCCTTGATCTGAGACAATTTCTAGTGGTAAACCAAATCGTGGGAAGACATCGGTGAGTAGACATTTTGCTACCGTAACTGCTGTAGCAGACCGCAAAGCCCAAGCTTCTGCCCATCTAGTTGCGTAATCTGTGCAAGTCAGTATGTATCGATTGTTACTGGATACTGCTGGAGGTGTAATTGGCCCGATAAAATCTAAACCCCATTTCTGAAAAGGTTCTAATGGTAAGATGGGTTGCAGGGGAAAAAGGTGCCGTTGTAAAGGCTGACCAGCTCTTTGGCAAGCATCGCATTGTTTAACAAACTGTGAGATATCTCTGTACATAGTTGGCCACCAGAGTCCTCCTTGCAGAATTTTCCGGTGAGTTAAGTCTGCTGCAAAATGGCCACCGGGAGGAATTGAGTGAGCCAAAGTGATAACTGAGTTAACTTCATGTGGTGGAATACAGCGAAGTAGGATTCCGGTATGATCTGTATAATATAGTTCTCCAGCAATTAACCAAAATCGGCGGCTAAAAACTGCGATTTTCCTTCGAACTGCCTTGGCAGTCTCGGCTGGAAAGCATCCTTCGGTGAGAAAAGTTAGAATCTGATCATAGTATGTATGTGGTGTTTGTACTTTGGTAGTCTCATCGTGCAGTGGTTCAGCATTGTAAATTGCAGGAGTCGTGTCATCTATGCCTACCGGAGCTTCACCGGAATCTAGTCGTGATAAGAAATCTGCTAAAGCATGTGCATTTCCGGGTCGGTGAATGACGTCATAGTCGAATTCTTGTAAAAGTAGCACCCATCGTGCTAATCGTCCTCCTAAGTGCTGCTGTCTTACTAGATAAACAAGGGCAGCATGATCCACATGAAAGGTAAATTTCCGGCCTAGTAGATAATGTCTGAACTTTTTGATTGAGTAAATCAATCCTAGACATTCTCTTTCAGTGGTGGAATAGTTCTTTTCTGCCGGTGCAAGTCTTCTACTGGCGTAATAAACAGGGCGAAACCAGTTATCTGTTTGCTGCATCAGAATACTACCAATTGCAATATCTGAAGCGTCGACAAAAACATGGAACGGATTGTCCCAGTCCGGTGGTTGTAAAATTGGGGCTTGCGTCAGGAGATACTTGAGTCGATCAAATGTAGTTTGAAATTCTTCAGTCCATTCAAACTGTCTGGGAGTCTTTGTGATTAGCCTGTTTAGTGGTACTGCTAGGTGAGCAAGCCACCGCAAGTGTCTGCCATGCCACCGTATTTGTCCCATAAAGCGCATTACTTCTTTCGGAGTCGTGGGTATTGGGGCTTCTAAAATCGCTGAAATCTTGTCTGGGTCCACTCGGATACCTTGAGCAGATACAATATGCCCAAGTAGTTTGCCACATGAAACCGCAAACACGGATTTGTTGGGATTAAGGCAGAGTCTATATTCTCGACACTTCTGAAAACAGCATCGTAAATGAAACAAATGTGCTATCATCTTCCCAAAGATTGAGAAGTCGTCGAGATATACTTGCATGAAAGAGGTGAGGTAAGGAGAAAATATCTCCTGCATACATCTTTGAAATGTGCTTGGTGCATTTCTCAATCCGAACCACATTACGGTGCAGGCAAAGACACCCCAATTGGTAATGAAGGCAGTTTTTGGTATATCTTCTTCAGCCATTCTAACCTGGTTGTACCCGCTGTATCCATCTAAAAATGAATACATTTCATGACCTGCGACTCTATCAAGCATGGTATCCAAAAAGGGGATCGGGAAAGGATCTGGTACTGTTGCTGCATTTAATTTCCGGTACTCCACACAGATTCGTAACTGCTTGTTTTTCTTTGGCACGATCACGATGGGTGAGATCCATTCAGCGTGTTCTACTGGTATAATGAATCCGACTTTTAATAGTCTATCAAGTTCGGCTTTTACCTGTGATGCATAATGGGGGTTCATTCTGTAGCTGGGTTGTCTTTTTGGTTTCACTTCCGGTTTCAACATGACCCTGTGTTGATAGATGCGCGGATCTAATCCTTTCATATCTTTGTAATCCCATGCAAAGACGTCTGCGAATTCGCGAAGAAGTTTAATCAAATCCTCCTTAAATGTTTCCGGTAAGTTCTGCCTCATCTTCACAGGTCGTGGGTGGTCTCTATCTCCTAGATTGTACGTGATCAGCTGGTCTGCTGGGACATAAAATTGTTGAGGTTTCTCTGTATCATCTGTTGGCTTGAACAGTGGTTGTAATTCGTCGTCATGGGTTGAGGAAGTATCTTCCTGGACCGACTTTCCGGTGATAGCTGCTACTGTACATACTGACGTGTTCCAGTTATCTATGACGGATTGTAGGTCAACAGTTCCTAGAGACATTAAATCGGCATTACTCTTCAGAAATTGCTCTTCTTCATCATCTGACAGTCCATCTAACATATGAACTGGTTCAGCAAAGTACGGTCTGGCGTGAGGTTCGCAAGATTGCATAGCATCTAGTTTCACCACATATTTACGATGGTCATCCTTGAATGTAAGCTCTTGTGCAGACCAGTCCTGTATTACCTTCGCATGCTTCAGCCAAGGTCGGCCGAAAAGAAGATTGTAATCCAAAGTGGATTCGGGTAGATCTAGTATGACAAAAGTCATCTTGAAAGTTGTACCTTGTAGAATGATAGGTACATTCCGCACAAGTCCTACAGGATGGACTCTCGATTGATCCGCCATTCGAACAAAGAATTGAACTGGTTCAATTTCGGTCCAGCCTAACTTTTTGCATAACGCTGCGGTCGCAATGTTTACGCCTGAGCCTCCATCAATTAAAACCTGCGTGATCTTGTGATTCTTATACCATACTGTGATCAAGGGCACTGCGTGATCAATCGCAGCATCAGGTTCCGGTTGAACTGCGGCTGTTGTCGGAATGCAAGAAGGTACTGGGCTGAATTGTTGCTGAAACTGTTGTCGGATCCCGGGCACTAAGGCCAGAAGTTGGCCTAGAGGCAGCGTGATGGATGCTTTGGACAAAATTTCCCAGGCCTGTTGAGCTTGACTGTCTTGTTCTTTTGGACTTGAAGTTTCTACTGATGCAGAAGTGTCTGCTGTTGTCTCTACTGATGATGATGGCCCTACTGATGCATCCTTTTGTGTTGTTTCGTCCTTTGATGAAGAAGCCTGAGTCACCGGAATAGGTTCTGGGAACACTGGTGGTTCTGTTGTGGTCCAGTGACTAGCTTTGTTATACATCCTTCGTTGTTCTTGTATCCCTGGTTCAAAGATTTCTGCTGCCGGCTGAAGTTGTTTACCGGAACGGGTCTGGACTGTAGCAGTCTGTGTCTCGATCGGTGTAATTTTTACCATGTTGGCCATTGGATTTTGGCGTTCCTTCTTTCTTTGATCATACTCCATTGCGTCCTTACAAAACCTTCTAATGTGGCCGAATTCGCCACAAAAATGACAGCGTGGAGGTGGTAACTCAGGGTTTTCCGGTGGTGGTCCATTCTGCCATCGGTTGGCATTATAAGTGTTGTTTCTCTGTCCTCGGTAGTTCCGATATCCTTGTTGTTGATTGTTTCTCAGTTGCGGAGGCACATAGTGATTTACTGGCTGGCCATGTTCTTGGATGACTGCATTGACGGTTGCTGTCCCCTGTATTCTTGCGTTGTAGACACAGTTTCCGGTGGTGTGTCCGGCAGTGTTGCAGATAGCGCAAAACGCTTGATTCAGTGCACAGTTGGTACTCGTATGCCCTGAATTTTTGCATGTGGTGCAGTATACTTGCCTGGTGATATCCTCAGCCATATTTTTGTTTGTTTTTAACCATTCCAAGTCTTCTGAAAATCCACCAACCTTGGATTCTAGCTGTAGAGCCATTGCAATGACGGCATCCAAGGTCATAGCTCCGACACATCTTATGATCATGATCTGCTTCAGTTGTGGGGTTAATCCATTGATAAACCATTGAGAGATGACATCATCAGGTAGATTAGCGTGAGCCTGTGGTATTTGCCGTAAATGTGTTCTAAAGAGGGTAGCGTACTCCTGGACGGTCTGATTTACCTTCTGTCTGTTGTTCTGTAGATACTCAAAGATTTCAGCAGGATTCTTCTTTAGTCTGAATCGCTGTAAAAAGGCGTCTCGTACTGCATCGTAAGTACCGAAATGATTGATATCATATTCCGTGAGCCATCTCGTCGCTTCATTGATCAGTGTCGATTGAAAAACAATGGCCTTATACGCCTGATCTGGTGGATGGTTAAGAACTGCATAACTTATCTCAAACGTTCGTACGTGGGCGTCTAGGTCGTCTCCTTGGAATCCACCGAATTTCGTGTAGGTTACTCCTGTTGGAGGCGGTCTTGGCGGTCCTAGCTGTTGTTGTTGATGTTGTTGTTGTTGGTGTTGCCCGCTCATTGTGAAGGGTTCAGGGTTTCCTTCTGTATCTCGGGATTGATCGGGTGAACTATCGGGACTTGTATCGCCGGATGTTGCGTTTTCTGGTGCGCTGTTTCGACTTAGGATGCTTCGGATCTCTGTTTGGAACAGCTTTCCTTCTTTCTGGATGTCTAATATTCGAAATCTTTCTTCCAAACACGAAGGTTGAGCTGATGATTCCGCAAAAAAGGCCAAACCTTTGCTAGCGATCGGTGATTCTATCACCGGAATCTCACCGGAATGAACCGAAATTGGGCCAGAATGCCCTGTTTTACTACTTTTGCCGAATTTTCCTAACGTATTTCTGACCGTGGATAACTCTAAATCTTTATCTGATATTGTTAAACTAGGTTCCAACGGCGTTTTGATAGAGTCTGGACTTGCTATATCTTCGATAGGCTGGGTCGAAGTAGCATCAGAATGTATCGAAGGCGTTAACCGTTCTACCGGAATATGACCGGAATCAGTTGTAACGTTTCTACTTTTCTTGATCACTTGGTCAGATCTAGTTATGCCTGCTTCTCCCGAGGCTATCTTTTGTGATTTTCGTGCTTCAATCTGACGATTCTTAGGATATGTTTCGCCCGATCGAGTGACCGGCATGTATCATTGCCCAGTGATACTATCTGAGCAGTTTGCAACAATCTGGATCTGTTGCTACTGTCAGTGAAGCAAATGTTGCTGGATGTTTGCTTCTTACAAACCGTTAGCACTCTAATGCCACTGTCTCACAAGTGACTCGTAATCAAATGCTACTTTACCGCAGAGACTGGTAATTAGTTGCCACTTTCCCATAGGCAACGGACCAGAGAACTGGCAGGCAGGTGCCACTTTCCCACAGACAACGGGCCAGAGAACTGGCAAGCGGATGCCACTTTCCCACAGACAACGGGCCAGAGAACTGGCAAGCGGATGCCACTTTCCCACAGACAACGGGCCAGAGAACTGGCAAGCGGATGCCACTTTCCCACAGACAACGGGCCAGAGAACTGGCAAGCGGATGCCACTTTCCCACAGACAACGGGCCAGAGAACTAGCAAGCGGATGCCACTTTCCCACAGACGGCGCCAAATGTTAAATGTACGATCGTTTATTATTAACTTAACTGTTAACTGCCTACCGCAGCCGTTAATTACTAGTTTAAAACAACAATCCTTCAAAGACTCCAGAATCTGGTTCCACACCTGCGTACCAGATATGTCCGAGTCTCTCTTTCTCTGTACTCAATCTTACCGCAAAATAGACTGACTCTAACCATGTGGGTCCTTGGGAGTGGTAGGGGTCTGTTGACAGAGGCCCTGTACTATTTTCCCAACTCCTCACTCAACCGTAGTTATGGTTTTCACGTCTTAGCTCAGTTTTGCTCCTGAACAACTTCACTAGACCAATGTGCTGGACTCAGAGCTCCCAGACTGTTCCTGCCATAGTGGTTGAGCAGTAGTCCGAAATGACAGTCCAGTACTTTTAGTAACTTAACAGGTCATCACACGCAATTCTTCTTGTCAGTTCACAGACTTACCATGTATCTACCTTCAACCCGTAATATCTACTGTCCGCGAGACGTGTCGCAACATTATTACCATTCTACGCGTACTTAGACATTACCGGCACTACCTTTGAACACAGACTATAATACCGACTCAGTCACTTACAGAGCATCATAGCAACTCATGTCCATTCGTCACGCTTACCTATTCCACCGAAGAAATAGCAAATAGACAACACACTAACACCTTACGCATAATCAAAGACACCTTAACTCGTTACCGAACAGACTCTCACAATCGTAGTACCGACTCGTAACACCACAGTGTATCACGCATACGCAGTCAAATGATTACACAGATAAGGCGCGCAGAACAGGACAGAACCAAGATACTCTACTCGTTTACACACAGTAGAAGAGTTAATCCCCAAATCAGGGCTCTCACAATACACTCGCAACTTCCCAAAAACGGGACTCCTTCTCTCGTCCTCTGCTGTTCTTTTCATTGCTTTAAATAGAATTTTGTTACAAGGCTTGCGCGAATCTTTCTTTACCGCGTACTTCCAGAAGGGTTCTTTCTACATTAAAAACCTCTGTCTAAGTACAATTGTCCTTATTCGGCAGCCGTCTAACAGGGACCTAGCAAGGAAGCTTCAATATCTGGATCAAGGTATTATGTCTCCTTTATTGATGATTGCAGCAGATGGACTATCCTATTCTTTATGAAACACAAAGATGAAGCTTTTTCATGTTTCAAAAGATATTTGGCTCTTGTGGAGAATCAAACAGGTAAATCACTAAAAAGGTTAAGGTCAGATGGAGGGGGAGAATATTTCTCCCATGAGTTTGATTCTTTTCTTCAAGAAAGAGGAATCAAAAGAGAGGTAACTACAAGGTACACTCCTAAGCAAAATGGAGTGGCAGAAAGGAGGAATAGGACAATTGTTGAAGTTGCAAGGTCTATGTTAAATGAAAAGCATTTACCTAATTACTTATGGGCTGAGGCTGTATCTACAACCACTTACTTGATTAACAGGTTGCCTTCAAAATCCCTTGATGGGATGACTCCATATGAGGCTTGGAATGGAAGAAGACCAAGCTTAGATCATTGTAAAATTTTTGGATGTATTGCTTTTGCTCATGTTCCTTCACAGGTTAGAGGCAAGATGGATCCAAAAGCAGAAAGGTGTGTATTTATTGGATATGACAACAATCAAAAGGGCTACAGGTTATACAACCCTACCAACAAAGGATTCTTGGTAAGCAGAGATGTAGTTTTTGATGAAAACAATTCATGGTATGAAGATTCATGCAGGAAGGTCAATTTACCATATAATCTTGAAGAAGATTTTCCAAAGCTTGGTAGAGAACAACCAAAGATTGAATAACAAGACACCTCGGAGGATGATGAAGAATCTCATATAGAAAAGATCAAAGCATGGAAGTCTAAAGGTAAAGCAAAATTGCAGGAACTTGGACATGAGGCAGAATCATCACATCATGGCCTAATAAGATCTATGAGGGAACCAGAAAGGTATGGGTTTGACACCTCATTAGTAACTAAACATTCTATCTACATAGCACATGACATAAACCAAGAGGAGCCATCATCATTTGAAGAGGCCAAAGCAAAAACAGAATGGAAGCATGCAATGAAGGAAGAGATTGAAGCACTTGAGGAAAACAACACTTGGGATTTGGTGCCCAAGACGTCATCCATGAAGGTAATAGGCTCAAGATGGGTCTATAAACTCAAGAAGAATTCTGATGGTTCAATTAACAGGTATAAGGCAAGGCTTGTAGCAAAAGGCTTTGCACAAACTCAGGGAATTGATTATGAGGAGACTTTCTCTCTTGTGGCAAAGATGCCTACTATTAGGGTTTTGCTTAGTATTGCCTCTTCCAAGAATTGGAAGATACTTCAACTAGATGTAAAGAATGCATTCTTGAATGGTTGGATAACAAAAGCGGTATATATGGCACAACCACCTGGTTTTGAGAATCAAGTTTATCTTGATTATGTGTGTAAACTTAACAAAGCATTGTATGGTCTTAAGCAAGCTCCCAGAGCTTGGAATTTGAGGCTTGTTTCATTCTTGCAAGACAAAGGCTTTCAACCAAGCAAGGCAGATCCTTCACTCTTTATTAAAAAGAGTAACTCTGAGGTCATCTACCTATGTGTATATGTAGATGATATTATATTGACAGGAAATGATGCAGATGGTATGAAGAAGATCAAAGATCAGATGAGAGAAGAGTTCAAGATAAGTGATTTGGGTTCACTTACCTACTTCCTAGGTTTGGAAGTTGTCTACAAAGATCATGGTTTGTTTCTCACTCAAAGAAAGTACATTAAGGACATGTTGGAAAAATTCAAGATGCAAGATTGTAAGATTGCAGGTATTCCAATGGAGGTGAATCACAACTTGAGCTCACATGAAGGTGAACTCATAGAATACATCACATAATATCAAAGTCTAGTGGGTAGTCTCAACTATGCCACATTGACAAGAGTAGATATATGTTACAGTGTGAGTGTGCTAAGTCAATTTATGCACACACCAAGGAAACCACATATGGATGCTGCCAAAAGGATTCTCAAGTATCTCAAAGGAACCATAAATAAAGGACTTTATTATCCTTATGTATCTGATTTAGGTTTGAAGCTATTTTCTGATGCAGATTGGGCTAGCTCCAAAGAAGATAGAAGGAGCACTTCAGGTTATCTTACCTTTGCAGGTTCAAAGCTTATTTCATGGTCATCCAAGAAGCAACCCACAGTTGCTCTCTCTTCTACTGAAGCTGAATATAGAGGTCTTGCCATAGCTACACAAGAAGCTATGCTGATGAAGACATTGTTCAAAGATCTTGGATTGGAGTTTGGAACTCCAACTATTTATGGTGACAATATGAGTTCTATTCATTTGGTTGCTAATCCTATTTTTCATGCAAGGACTAAACATATTGAAGTTCATTATCACTATGTACGCGAGAAGGTTCTAAGCAAAGAGATTCAAATATCATATGTTTCCACTCGTCAACAATGTGCAGATATTCTAACCAAAGACTTGGATGGTACAAAGCTTTGCAAATTCAAGGCTATGATTGGTTTGCAAGTAATCTTGGAAGATTGAAGACCTCAAGCATACTTGGCGTGAGGGGGAGCTGTTGGAGCAAGTCTATGACAAGCCTAAGTATTGGCTTGAGTCTCACAAAGTCTTAGAAGAAGCTTCAAAATGAAGACTATTTAAAGTTCACTTGTGAACTACCTCTTGTAACTTTTGAAGAGTTTACTTAATGTAAAAGTGAAAGAATCTTAAGTGGTTGAGTCCACTTGATCAAGAATGGAAAGAGGAGCCACAAATTTGTGATTTGTGGTAGGTAGAGAATCAAATCAATCATTGATTGATTGGAGAGTGATTGAGGGAAGTTACCGTCCCAAACTCAACTATAAATATATGGCAGTTTTAGTCGTGGTTAGAGAGACCTATGTGAAGACCTCCAAGAGCTGAGCTTTATGCCATATCAAGGTGTTATTACAAGGCACACATATGTATCCGTAATTCATTGTATTCTAAAAGCAATATACTTTCATTTTCATGATTATTTGAGTTCATATGTCCATGTTTTTGTGAAGTGTACTACTCACTGCCATTACTCTCAGTTTTCTCAGTCAGATTGCAGAGATTTTTTCTCTGAGCTTGGTGCATCAATTTCAGTGATTTAACTTGGTTTAGCTCTATAAGTCTACTATATGCTCACAAATTTTCATGTCATTTGGATGTTGCAATCTTCAGTTATGTTCATTTGAAGTCAACAGAGTCTGTTCATCTTCACTTCTCTGTCAGGTACCCGATTTTTTCACTCACCTTGTCAGAGCCATTTGTCAGTGGTTACTTATCCAAATTCAGTGATTTAAAGCTTGTTGAATTCAAATTACTATCTAGAATAACCATACAAATTTTCATAATCATTGCAATCCTACATTTTGAGTTATGTTCATTTTTCTGCTCACTGGTCTCAAACTATAGCAGCCCGTGAAAATCGGGATGATGTCATCACTTGTTAAAACTCATTCTCAGTGTGTGGTTTATTATTTTTGATGAGATTACTCTTGAAAGTTAGATCTTTAAGCTACCTAGACTTCCCCAAGAGGAATTAAGCTAATTGCTGCTGTGCTCAGAGAATTATGTAAAACAGTGGACAGGTGTATGAACCAAGAATAGCAAGTTTTCACCTCTGAGCTAACTCCAACTTATCTGTTTTGATCTATCTTTTTGAGAGTGATCTTCCAAGGTACATAGGGTGTCTAATACATCCATTGGCAAGCTAAAAGGGCCCACCATATACTCCTAGAAGTCATTTGGCTGGTGTAGATCAAGGATTTCTCAACACCTCTTCATCTTCAAGCACATACCTATCCATCTCTTCACAGGTATTAGAGCAGGAAGTATCAAAATTGAAGGAAGGAGGATCCCGACTGCTGCAGTCATAAAGAATTCAACATCTGAAGGTTCAAAAGGTGAAAGCTTGAGGGAAAAGCTTGAGAAGGAGGTCATACGACATAAAGGAAGACAAAAGGAACATTATTCAAAGTAAACGTACATCTATTACTCATACAGTTTGAAGAATTCAATATACACGTGAAGAAAGAATGGGAGATTCTCTTCAAATAGAGAAGTTGGATAGAGAGAACTATCCAGCATGGTCAATGAGGATGGAAGCTCATCTTATGAGCAAAGACTTGATAGCTTATATTACAGGTGAAGAAGAAAAGCCTCAATTCAGAGATCCTAGTGCTCCAACTAGGGAGGAATTATCAGATTTGAAGAATTGGATGAAGAGAGATGCTCACGCTAGGAGCATTATCTATATGGCAGTCAATGACTACTTGCTACCTCATATTAGCGGTCTTGAAAGTGCAAGTGATATATGGAATGCTTTGGAGGAGCATTTCCAAAACACCACAAAGTCAAGGAAGGCATCTTTGTGGGTAGAATTTACCACTTTCAAGAAGAAGGCTTCTCAATCCATCTCAGACTATGTAACAAGGATGAGGGACATTACAGATGCATTAGGAGCAGTTGATTAAGACATTAAGGAGGATAGAGATAGAAGAAGAGAACATAGTGAGGTAGATCATCAATGGAATTAAGGCTACTGACAAGTGGGAGTCCTTCACCACAACAATGGATCTCTACATGGATATGCAAGCACCTGATGTCAACACCTTGATGGGACAACTCTTCACCCATGAGACAAAGCTCAACAAAAATGGTGACAAATCAAGAGGTAACCAATCTTCTTCCCTTTATACAGACAAGAATAAAGCTAATGATAAAGGTAAAAGTAAGAAACATGATGAAGAGGCTAGTACCTCTCAAGCTAATTATGCAGGAAGAGGAAGAGTGCTAGAGGAAGGGGTAGAGGAGGAAAACAAGGTAGGGGGAGACCCTACAACAACTCACCATGCAACATATGTGGTCTCAACAACCACACTACCAAGAATGTTACGAAAATACAAGGAAACATAGGGGAAGAGGCTTCCATAGAGGAATCTATGGACAAACAAGAGGCAGGTACAACAATGGTGGAGGCAACTACAATCATAACTACAATCAAGGCTACAACAACAACAACTATCAAAGAGGGATTAGAGGAAAAAGGGACTTCAACAACTATAGTGAAGATCAAGAAGACTCTCTACTCATCATGAACATGAAATCCAAGCCAGGTAAAGATGATGAGCATCTTTTCTACATTGATCTAGGTTGTTCCAATCATATGGCAGGAAATGTAGCTCTATTATCTGATCTTGAACCCAAGGGGAAGCATGAAGTACAAAGAGGTGATGACACTAAACATTCAGTCAAGCAAATTGGATATGTCAAAACAACTGATGCTAGTATGAACCTTTTGAGCAAAGTTTTGTATGTCCTACTATAACCAAAAACCTAATTATTCTTAGCTAGATTGTAGAGAAAGGTCTACAGGTCAGATTCACTAAGCATGGAGCATATGTGGAAGAGGACATAGCACTATTCGGTTATAGAGACCAAACCTTATCTGAGTTGGAAATATGACACAAAAGTATAGGGCACATAGGAGAAAGAAATCTGAAGCAAATTTGTAGGGATCAAAGTGTGCTTGGAATTCCCAATGTGACCAAGTAGCACATGATATACAAATGTGGAGCTTGGCAATTTGGCAAACCTCATAGGAAACCATTCAACAGGAAAGGATACATCCATAAAGATTATTTGGAGGTTGTACACATTGATGTCTGTGGTCCTAGCAAAGATCCATCCATCTCAGGTTCAAGGTATTATGTCTCTTTTATTGATGATTACAATAGGTGGACAATTAAGGATGAGGTATTTTCATGTTTCAAGAGGTATCAAGTCTGATGGAGGTGGTGAGTACTTTTCACATGAGTTTGATCTACTTCTATAGGACAAAGGCATAAAGAGGGAAGTGACAAGCAGGTATACCCGTGAATTGAATGGAGTGGCAGAGAAAAGGAAGATGTTAATTATTTTGTCAAAGTCATTAGACGGTATGACACCATATGAAGCTTGGAATGGTAGGAGACCCTTATTGGATCATTGGAAGATATTTGGGTGCATTGCCTATGCACGTATCCCATCACAAATAAGAGGGAAACTTGACCCTAAGGCTGAGAAATGCATATTTATTGGGTATGATCAGAATCAAAAGGGATATAGACTTTATAATCCCACTAACAAGGAAGTCATAGTTAGTAGGGATGTAGTCTTTGATGAGAATAATTCTTGGTTTGAAGATGATTGAAGGAAAGTCAAATTACCATATGATGTGGAAAATGATTTTCCAACCCTAACTCAGGAAGATCAACACCAAGCAAAGAACATCAACTCAGAAGATGAAGAGCATGTTGACTTAAAAGCTTGAAAGTCAAGAGGCAAGTTCAAATACGAGCAATTAGAGGAGCTATCCAAGTCTTCCAATCAAGCTTTAAGGAGATCACAAAGAGAAAGTAAGAAGCCATAAGGTATGGATATGATACATCCTTAGTCACAAAGCACGTTGTATACATCACTAAAGATTCAATGGCAAAGGAGCCTTCTTCATTTGAAGAAGCTAAGAAGAAGAAAGAGTGGACAGAAGCCATGTAGTAGGAAGTGGAAGCATTGCAAGAAAATCACACTTGGGACCTAGTTCCCAAGAAACCAGATATGAAGGTAATTGGCTCAAGGTGGATATATAAAGTTAAAAAGAACTCTGATGGTTCTATAAACAGGTACAAGGCAAGGCTAGTGGCAAAGGGATTTGCCCAAACACATGGAGTAAACTATGAAGAAACATTTTAGCCTGTGGCAAAGATGCCAACAATCAGGGTATTGGTAAGTCTTGCTCCATCCAAAAATTGGAATTTATATTAGTTAGATATCAAGAATGCATTTTTAAATGGTTGGATATCAGAAGAAGTATATATGGCACAACCATCAGGTTTTGAAGATGAAGAGAAAGCACGATATGTATGCAAGCTTAGAAAAGCACTCTTTGGTCTCAAGCAAGCTCCTAGAGCTTGAAATGATAGACATGTTACCTATTTGCAGGATCAATGCTTTGTAGCAAGCAAAGCAGACTCTTCTTTATTGTGAAGAAGAATAAATATGAGGTCATCTACTTGTGTGTCTATCTAGATGATATCATTATTATAGGTAATGATTCTAATGGTATCAATCAGGTCAAGGCTCAACTTATGAAGGAATTCAAAATCAGTGATCTAGGGTTGTTAACCTATTTCCATGGCTTAGAACTTTTGTATACAGATTCAGGTATATTCATCACACAAAGGAAGTACATAAATGATATGTCGATAAAGTTTAAGATGGAGAACACTAAAGTTGCAGGTATTCCCATGGAGATCAATTATAAGCTAAGTCCATATGAAGGTGAACCACTTGATGATATTATAGGGTATCAACAACTTGTGGGTAGCCTTAATTATGCTACTTTGACAAGAGTGGATATTGCACATGCTGTGAGTACATTGAGTCAGTACATGCATGCACCAAGGAAGCCACACATGGAAGCTACAAAGAGGGTGCTTCAGTACCTAAAGGGTACAATGAACGAGGGATTATTCTCTCCCTTCACTTCTAACATAGATATAAAGTTATATTTTGATGGAGATTGGGCTGGCTCCAAAGGATTATAGGAGGAGCACTTCACGGTACCTATCTTTTGCAGGTTCAAAACACATATCATGGTCATCCAAGAAGCAACCAATTGTGGCCTTATCTTCCAAAGGAGAAAAGTATATAGGCTTAGCTAATGCAACTTAGGAAGCTATGTGGCTTAAGCAATTGTATGCATATTTGAAGATACATTCCTACACTATACTAGTTCACTTCATTTGGCTGCTAATCCTCTGTACCATGCTAGAACAATACTGACCAACCAGAAGGATTATGTGAGAATAAATGTGCTCACACCAATAAGTGTATGAAGGAGTAAATTGGCCACTATATAGTTTACAAAACCACAAAATCTGGAAAACTTTTGCCAGAGTATTCCCATCAAAATGAGCATATGACTAGTGTCAAAATCTCATAAAGCTACAAGTACTAACATTTTTATTTACATGGGAATCATTGACTCTACTTCATATTTTCAATTACCCAAAAGAAGCCAATCAAGCTTATTGAGCACCTATGAACAAATATCATACATCTATGGCGAGGCTAGGTAAGTCTTCCAGGTGTATCACTAAAGAGATCCCAACATCTAGGTGTCTCCCAGTTAAGAAAACCTCACCATGACCCTCTTTATCAAACGTAGGAGGCTTTATGCAAAAACATAACCTCTATATCAATGACCACATGGACATAGATAAGCGATATCTAGAGAAGCATACATATTCTATATGTGCTAAATATATGCAGTAAAATGACACTAAAAGGCTGAATGCACAGCCCAAAAACTAGCCAACAAGACCTACAAGTATCTGTCAACTCTGTTGTTTAGCTTTGAAAACCTACATAAAATTGCACTAGCTACTCTCACCACAACTGAGAACCTTTCAAGAAACCTGTATTTTTATGAGTGTGGCTGAAAACATGGCCCCAAAGGTGAATACCTATATTCAAAGAAGCACAAAGAACACTCTTCTTGATGTTCTTGAAACTGAGTGAAGAGATCTATGCATGAAAGTACTCCAAAATGGCTCCAAAAATCACCCTAAGAATGCTTCAAAAATAGGCTTTGAAAGCAAAGAATGAAGCTTTGAGGGACCAAAATATGTTCAAGGTGATGTTAACCTTAATCCTTCCCCACAACACAAGAGTGTAGCTTAGTGGCAAGAGAATGCCATGGTTAAGGGGGGGGGGAACAATAGTGGGATGGGGACCTCTTGGGAAGTACCAAGAACCTCTATCTTCCTTGATCGTTGAGGTCCTCCGTTGTGCGCAGCCAATGGTGACTTGGATGACTCGTATGACAAGGTATGCCTTGGTTGCTCATTACTGGTAAGCCTTAGAGAAAGCCTTGGATGGGTGGTCGGGTGCTCGCTTTGGTTGCACAAAAGGAACAAAGCTTTTGTGATGAAATGCTCTGATACTAGTGATGTATATTGATGGTGATGCACCATAGTGCACTCTCCTTCTTGAGAGCTTAATGATGATATCCTCGGAGTAGAAACCCAAGCTCCGAGCACCTGCGGAATACACAAAAAAACACAGGACATAGGGATCATGAACATAGACTTCTTAGGTGTTAAAAATGCAGTCAAATTTATTGTCTATGGCTAACGAGGCCACTATATGTTTTATTAAAGAACATATACAAAGAAGTGCCTGATGGCGATTTGGCCTTTCACATGGACACTAATGGTAACAATGCACAAGGCAACACATCGAAGAAGTGGAGACACAAGAAGAGGGAGCATGCACGTAGCTCCAAGTAGTATATGTCAAATTTTCAGAAAGAAACCCCTATAAAAACAATGATTTTGATCACATTTTTAGAGCTCCTTTTTGTGTAGGTAGAGGAATCCTCGAGTTTGAGGAGCATAGAGCTCATTTGAGCCCTCAAATAGCATCAAGAACTTAATTCTTGACTAGGCTGGCCACCACGTTTGAAATCAACCAAAAGTAGTCCAAAAACTATAAAAAGAGCTAGAGAGGTCATTTTTGAGGTTGGCAAGTTAGTGAAAGAGCTTATTGAAGAGTCTAATCGAGTTAGTGAGAATCAAAGCTTCCATTTTTCCTATCTTTGTTATCTTTCCTTGTGTGAGTGTGTGTGTGCATGCATGTATGTGTTGGTCACTCACATTTGGTTGCCACAATTGGTCACAATCTTCATATCTTCCTCATGTCTCATGGATTGACAAGTAGAGGATATGTTGCTCACACTTGGGCTAGAATTAGCTATAGAAAATTTGACTTGAACACTAGGGATCTTGCAAACACTATTCCAAAAGATGGATATGAACTATGGACCTCACTCACAATATCATCAGGCAATCCATGAAGCCTAAATATGTATTTGAGAAAAGTTCTAGTAGTAGCTGCACTTATGATTGCCTTGGTAGTTGGAATGAAGTGTCCCATCTTTGTTAACACTAGTGTTGTACCAAAACAGGACACTATAGTATCCTTTTTTCTAATAGATAAAAAAAAATCACACATACTAATCAAATAAAATTTTGAAAAAAAAAACTTAAAGCCCCATAAAGACCTATACCTAGATGTTCTATAAAGAATATATATTTTAAAAAATAGTTTGAGGTCAGCAAAAGCACGTGAAAAGCACAAGGAAGAAGAAGAAGCTTGGAGCACAACATACACTATTGAATGTATTAACAAGAGAATATACAAAGATATGTGATGCATTAGGGTGATAGGCATATATACATGGGGGGGGGGATCTCGGAAAGAGGGAAAAAAGTGCCCCATCTATCCTTTTGTGTTCACACACATCACTACCAAAATATATCAACAAGTGAGAGGGAAGAGAGAAAAGAGAGAAGAGAGAGCACATAATAAAAAGAGAGAAAAGAAGAAAGAGAAAAGGGAGTGGACACAGAGAGAGAGAGAGAGAAGAGAAGAGAGAGAAGAGAAGAGAGAGAAAGAAAGTTGAGAGAGATTAAAGAGATGAGAGAGTAAAGAGAGAGAAAGAGTGAGAGAAATAAGAGAGAGAAATTAAGAGATGAGAGAGAAAAGAGAGAAGAGGGAATAGAGAAGAAAAAGAGAGAAAAGAAGAAAATTAAAAAAGAGAGAGAAAGTCAAGGAAGAGAGAAAAGAGAAAAGTGGGAAGAGAGAAGAAAAATAGAGAAAGGAAGAAAGAGAAAAGAGAGTGAAGAGAAAGAGACAGTAAAGAGAAGAGAGAGAAAGTTGAGAGAGGAAGAGAGTAAAGATAAGAGAGAGAAAGAAAGTGGAGAGAGAGAGTAAAGAGAAGAGAGAGTGAAGAGAGAGAGAGAGAGAGTCAAGAGAGAGAGAGATGGAGAGAGAGAGAGAGAGATGAAATGAGAGAGAGAGAGAGAGAGAGAGAGAGAGAGAGAGAGAAAGTGAGTTGGAGAGAGAGAGTGAGAGAGAAGAGAGAAAAGAGAGAGGTTGGAAGAGATAAGAAAGAGGAAGAAGAGAGAAAAGAAGAAAGAGACAATAAAGAGAAAGAAAGAGAAAAGAAGAAAGAGAGAGTAAAGAGAAAACAGAGTGAGAAATGAAGATAAAGTGAGTTGAAAAGTGAGAAAGAAGGGATAAAGTGAAAGTTTTTCGTTGGTCATTTTTTTTTCAAATATTGATTGTGTTTTGAATGGTGAACACTAGAAGCATTGTCCTAAAGCCTTTCGGGATAACCAAAGAGACAACCAAACAGACAACCAAAAAGAGAAAATGGAGACCTTTGGAGGTAATCTACAAGGGTACTCCACAATTTCTTAGCACTTCCAAACAAAGAAAAATCACATGTTACTAATGCTTCAGTCCATTGTGAAGGAGAAAGGTGAGTTTTCAGGTAAGAACATTACTAACTTTCTTCCATTCTTTGTAAATAAACCACAATTTTTTGGAATCCCAGAAGAAGAATGTGTTGGGAATTCTTTAAGGGTTACAAAAGACTCCTTTAGAGAATGCATTTAATAATATGAGCATAAAAGTTGGTATGATTTTACCATTTCCATAAATCATGATTATTTTTCCAATGATTACTTCTTGGGTTGCAGAGTCAAATGAAGGGCTTCAAATTTCCAATTTGTTATGTGAGTTTGAAGATACGTTTTCTCAACTCTCCACCTTTGACAAAGAGGCTTTAACCAAAATAAAGGCTTTTTTTTTGCAATTGGCCAATTGTAAATAGCAAGTTGAATTATTAAATCCGCTTGAGGATGTTGCCACTAATTATTGGAATGTCCTAAAAGAAGGAATTCGTAAAATCATAAAAATAGAAATAACACCAACCCAAATAGCTGCATTTCATGATAAAATACCAATTGAAATAGCTTCAAAGGAAACCACCTCACAAGTAAGCATAGTAAAGAATGAAAATGGACATATAACTATCCCCACCCAACAATTGGATGACATGATGAAAGAACTAAATGATCTTAAGGTTTAATTGTCAAATGTACAAAATGAAGAATCAAAACAAAGAAACATATCACAAGAACAAAAAAAGGGATAATAATAAAAAAAAGGAATTTTTTAAGAGATGTATATGGTGTGATAGCACAATCCACACTAGTAGCGGTTGTGAGTCTTTACAAAATGCATTTTAAAGAAATTTAGTCACATGGATTAATGATAAGTTATGTTATTTTGATTCAAAAATTTCATTGGCTACGAACTTTGGTAAAGGTGGTACTCAATAGGTATTTGAAAGATCACAAGCAAAGGTAATTGAGTTAACATCTATGCTTGTAAATTAGATTCATATGATGATAATGAAGGCATACGGAAAAAATGTTGTTTCCATATCCCAAAAGCAAAAACTAATATGCAATAGGAAACCAAATAAGAGAGGAAACTAGTTAGAATGTACTCGTCCATTCTTTCTGTTTGTTGCACACATACTAATGAAAGAAGAAAAGAAGAAATAGGATGAGGAAAATAGAAGAATAAGTAGGCGAATTGAAAAGGAATTAGTTCAAGAAAAGGTTAGAAGGGTAGATAAAAAATCATAGCTACAAAATCTTGTCTCAATTGGAGAAAAACTTTGATTTAAAAAAATCTTGAATGAAAACGTTATGAAGAGTGAGATTTCCATGACTTTAGAAGATTGTTGGGAATATTCATAAGAGACATGATTGAAGAGTTCATAAATAATTTGAGGGGGAAGCATCAAAGCATTGAGGAACTTCAAGGTGATCATCCGAAGGTAAGTAATTTGAATTTGAATAATGAATTTGTGTCATGTAATAAGATTTTTCTTGGTCCTATTATAGTTAATCACTCAAGAAATGAAGCAGAACCATAGAGGCATCTCTCTCGAATGTTTTGGGCTCGTTACACAATGGAAACTATGGTAAAAATAGATGATGAAAATCCATGTATTGCCTTGATTGATTGAGGCTCTTAAAATCAATCTAGAGTCAAAAACTCCTTATGATCCTGCAAAATGGCCCATAGATAAGGAACACGGTTCGAAAATGAAGGTCCCTAACAATGAAACTGGCTGTCTTCATGTTGCATGTGCTAATGTTCTTGTAATGATAGGAGATGTTAAAAATGAACACATTTCTTTGTTCATGAGGATTTAGAATACCCTATCATTTTAGGACAACCATTCATGAGGGAGTCAAGAATGGAAACCAAAGTAATGGAGGATGGTAGTGCATTCACTAGGATAAGATCATGTGGTAGCATGAAAGCCATACAATTCATGATTGTATGTGTAAATATTCCTAAAATAGAATCTTGTTGAGAAAGGATCCCTTGTTTCATGACGTTGACCAAAATTTTCCTTTAGTGCTCCCATTAAGTAGGAGGATGTTATTTTGTTCATCTATGGGAGGGATTTTCTTCTCTAGGAAAGAAAAAACCAAAGGAAACCACTAAAGAAAATCACTAAAAAGAGAAAAAAAAAGATTGGAAGTGTCATGGATTTATAGAGAAAGATGAAATCATTGAAGGACTAGTTGAATGCCTTTCATATAATGACATTCTATAATTAGAAACATCATTGGTTTAAGATTTTTATCTCCAAAGGTTGTAAATTGTTAGTCGGCCGCCAGATTGGAAGTTTTAAAACTGAATCTTTTGTTTGCACGCGTGAAAAGTTGTTACACTGACAATTGTGATCTTTTATATAAAGCAATGAAAAGAGATGCTCAGTGAGGATTCGTGGAATCACCAGACTGTCCGTCTTGGTGATTGTCTGAGCGTTGTTGTAGCGTTGTTTGGCTAATTTTTGAGTACTCTAAGTATACTGTGCATATCCGTGTTTGTTGTCTATCGATCTCTGTTGCGATTGTGAGTTTCATTTACATACGGTAGATCGTTGTACTGTTGTTTGAGTAAGTGGTTTGCGAGTCTCGATTGGGATTGTTGTGTTAGTTCGCGTATCGTGCTGTTATTCTTCTTGAATGGTCTGCCAGTGTTTGGTGAAGTCTGTGTAGCTATGGTAGCTTTTCTGGTATTCAGGTTTGTATTGTGTTGTCTTCAGTGTTGAGGTCTATGTTCGTACGGCAAAGATTAAGCTACGGTAAGAGCCGTCCTAAGTTGCGTACTGAATCTTCAAGCACTGTGTGTCTGTAACTGTTGAGTCCTTCTATGTCTTCGGTTGAATTTGACTATGAGCACTGTTCGGTGAAGGTTGAACTACTGCTATTGTTCCTAATGTTACTGCAATGTGTATTCGGAAAAGGGTCCGAGGTAACTCGGTATCATGATACTAATCATCTGGTACAGTGTGTTCGACAAACCTTGGAAGAATTAGAATAACGAACCGTAAAGATTGAGAAGGGTATACCAATTCATGATAGAAGTCTTGAATATTAGTATATTGTGGTGTGAAGTCATTTTGGGAAACAAGCATAGGGCCTCTGTTTTTACAGACCCCTTCCACTCCCAAGAACCCAACAATGTTTAAACGCACTTCTGACAGTTAGAACACAGCGTTTAACACTAGCGCCGGCCATGGGGCGGTGGCAACAGATCAGATTGTTGCAAATCAGTTATGGAAACATGACTGTAAATTGTAAATCGACAGTAATAGTACGCTATTAGTACCAAAAGATGATACATGCCGGTTACTCAATCCGGTGAAACGTATCCAAAGAACCGCCAGCCTGCGGTACCTAATTTGCTAAGGATGCCTCCACGAGGTAAAAGCGCAGATAGGTCTAACCCAGTTGTCAAGAAAGTAAAGAACGTTAGTAAGGATTCCGGTCATATTCTGGTGGAACGAACTTAGAATCTCTGGCAGATTCCGGTGCGATTTCGTCACAATCTGTCGAAGATATAGTAGGTCCAGAATCTAACAGGACGTATTATGAAGTTAATTTAACATCATTGAGTAAAGATTCGAACTTGTTTATGCGGATACCTCTTTGTTCATAAAGAGGAATGGATCTGAAGTGATCTATTTATGTGTGTATGTTGATGATATTATTATCAAAGGCAATGATCTTGAACGAATCAAATAGGTAAAGAGTCAAATGAAGGAGGAGTTCAAAATAAGTGACCTCGGACCACTCACTTATTTTCTTGGATTGGATTTGATCTACACAGATTCAGGTATATACATCACACAAAGGAAGTATGTCCATGACATGCTCGTCAAGTTCAAGATGGAAAATACCAAGTGTGCAGGTACACCTATGGAGCAAAATCATAAGCTTAGTGCTTATGAAGGAGAGCCAATTGAAGACATCACAAGCTATCAAAGCTTGGTTGGAAGTTTGAACTATGCAACACTCACAAGGGTGGATATATGCTATAGTGTTAGCATATTGAGTCAGTTTATGCATAAGCTGAGAAGACCACATATGGAAGCGGCCAAGAGAGTCCTCAAGTACCTAAAGGGGACCATGAATGAAGGTTTTTTTTATTCATATACTTCAGGTATTGAGCTAAAGGTCTACTCAGATGCAGATTGGGCTGGATCTAGAGATGATAGAAGAAGCACATCCGGTTATATATCATTTGCAGGTTCAAAAATCATTTCCTGGTCATCGAAGAAGCAACCAACCGTGGCATTATCTTCTACTGAAGCCGAATATAGAGATTTGGCTAATGCAACTCAAGAAATCATGTGGTTAAAGTCTTTGTACATAGATCTTGGACTTCATTCTTCAACACCTCACATTTTTGGTGACAACACAAGCTCACTACATCTTGTAGCTAATCTGGTATACCATGCTAGAACCAAGCATATTGAAGTCCACTACCATTATGTAAGGGAGAAGCTAATGAGCAAGGATATTCAACTATCCTATGTCTCTATAGATATGCAATGTGCAGACATGTTGACTAAAGCTCTTGATGGTACAAAGTTAAGTAGATTCAAGTTGATGATTGGCTTGCAGGAAATCAAGGACAATTGAAGACTTATTTGGAGGCCAAGCATGTAAGGCTTGAGGGGGAGTTGTTGGTGCGTTTTGCCCAAGCCTACATGCTTGATATGCTTGATATTATCCTCATTTGTAAGTCACATGAGTAGTCATGTGAACACCTCTTGTAAAAGAGTTCATTTTATCTCTTGTAAATGGATGATGGCTTACCTCATCCATGATGTAAAAGCAAAATCGTGGCTCTAACTACCTAAAACCATGAATTTTTGAGATGAGGGAATATCTCCTAACTTTGGGGATCACTTTTAGGTGGAGCCATTCGAATTCGAATTCAAAACTCCCTCCAAGAATAGCTATAAAAAGAGCAAGAAGGAAGAGGCGATTAGCAAGCCTTGTACGTGACCACTTCATGTCATTTTGTAGAGATTGAAGAGCTTACTCCATAGCTCTATAATTCTACTCCCATTGTGTAAAGATTCATTGCCAATGTGGTCGTAATCGTATGTGAATCTATACATTTGTCATTATCTACTTCTCTGTTTTGTTCTCTGTTATACTCACTCAGAGTAGTACCTTCAGAAGGTCATATCTCGAGTTCTACTGAACTTATTTCAGTGATTTAATGTGCATTGGATAGCTCATACTGTCTATATTTTACCTATAAATTTGCATTGTCATTAGATTAATACTTTTGAAGATATCTGCAATTTACTGCTCACTAGTCTATCTCTACAGAGCCCCGAGAATTGTGGGCATGTTCCAGACTTTGTAAAAATTTGTTCTCAGTGCTCAGTCCATCATTTGAAGTGTTTTAACTTGGATTGGGAAGCTTGCTAAGTCTATTGCTATGCCCAAAAGGAAGTTTTCAAATTCTTACCAGGTTGAGAGCACTGTTCATTTTTTCCAGCAGGTGTATGTCCAAAAATAGCAAGTTTTGGGAGCTAGTCATGTCGCAACTTGTGTATCTTCACTTAATCTTTTGGGATACATGTTCAAAGTACTTGGCTGATATTTTGGTGGATTTAGGAAGCTCAAAGGGTCTACTAATCAACTCTGAAGTCTCAGTTGGCTGGTGTGAAGCTAGTTGTAGCGGCACCTACTCATCTTTGGATTGCATCCACCATCTCTCTTCACAATGAGCCTGTAAAAATTGCTTATATATACAAAGAAAAATGTCGGGGAAAAGTAGAGAGATTATGTGAAAACAAGATTTGAGGAGAATTAGATGTCATTAGACTTCTAGAAGTGAGTAGAATCTCTCTCATTACTCAGATGTAAGAATTTCTCAGAAATGAAAAATGTTGTGCCCAATCTTTCTGTGTATTCTCCTTCTGTGCTTAATCATTTCAAGAATCCTTTTTTAGATGTGTAAGTCTGTAGTTAATGAGTCTATAGTAAAATTTTGAGAGCCTAATTGTAAACAAGCTGTGAGAATTATGAGTAGGAACATTCATATGTGAAGAATTGTTCACTGATTCTTGAAACAGACGCAAAATTCGATGTTAACGTTTTGGTCAGTTCTCCTTCCACAGTGTAAAGTTTTGAGGAACCAAGCACTCAATCTTTAAGTTGGAAGGTAAGCTACCTGTGGCTAAAAGCATTTTCATAAACGAGTTCTAGATTAAGAGAACCAAGTGTTAGAAGTTACAGGTGTCTAAATCGACTTCTCGGAAGAACAGTTTTAGACATAGGTGACTTGTTAAGTCCATTTCTCAAGATCTACTCAGTCTTTTGGAATGATTTAACTTTGAGGGGGTGCGCAAACTATAGGTGACACCTTGTGCAAAGTTTTGTCAAAAACTTTACACATTTTATAAGTCAATGAGAGAGTTCTGTAGAGTCATCATCTTCACAGTTTGGTCAAAATTTTGATAATTGGTCATTGATCCTCTAAATTGGTGAGGTTTTGGAGTTACTCTTGATATAGAGGTGTTCTAAATTCAAGAGTAGCTTGTTCTTTTGGAGATTAATACTCTCCATCACTGGTATCACAGCAGGAAGGATCAAAATTGAAGAAAGGAGGATCCTGACTGCT
Organism: Ceratopteris richardii; assembly: GCA_020310875.1. NCBI lineage: Eukaryota > Viridiplantae > Streptophyta > Polypodiopsida > Polypodiales > Pteridaceae > Ceratopteris > Ceratopteris richardii. The sequence continues at coordinate 160,126,488 of CM035422.1, forward strand.
GCATGAATCAACATCTGAAGGTTCAAACGGTGAAAGCTTGAGGGCAAAGCTTGAGAAGGAGGTCATACCACATCAAGGAAGACAAAAGGAACGTTAGTCAAAGTAAAGGTATATCTATTCCTCACAAAGTTTGAAGAATTCAATACACAGGTGAAGAAAGGATGGGAGATTCTCTTCAGATAGAGAAGTTGGATAGAGAGAACTATCCAGCATGGTCAATGAGGATGGAAGCTCATCTGATGAGCAAAGACTTGATAGCTTATATTACAGGTGAAGAAGAAAAGCCTCGGTTCAGAAAGCCTTAGTTCAGAGATCCTAGTGTTCCAACTAGGGAGGAATTATCAGAATTGAAGAATTGGATGAAGAAAAATGCTCAAGCTAGGAGAATTATCTATATGGCAGTTAATGACTACTTGCTACCTCACATTAGAGGTCTTGAAAGTGCAAGTGATATATGGAATGCTTTGGAGGAGCATTTCCAAAACACCATAAAGTCAAGGAAGGCATCCTTGTGGGCATAATTTACCACTTTCAAGAAGAAGGCCTCTCAATCCATCTCAGACTATGTAACAAGGATGAAGGACATTGCAGATGCATTAGGAGCAGTTGATGAAGACATTGAGGAGGATAAATTGGTAAGGCAAATCCTACAGTTTTGAGAGGTGATGACAAATGGAAGCCATTCATTTTGTCTACTGAATTATCACTTGATCATTTCACTCCTGATTTAAACTAGTTGCTAGGACATATGCTTACCTTTGAGCAGGATGTCAAAGGTGAAGGTGACAAGAGTACAGGTCATTCAATGTATTCAAAGGATAAGAAGAAGAATAGCAAAGGGAAGCAACAAGAAAATGAAGATGAAGGCACAACTAGCCAAGCTAACTTCCTAAGAGGAAGAGGAGGTGGCAAAGGTAGAGTAAGAGGCAGGAGTAATAAAGATGGAGTCAAAGCTTGCTAGATTTGTGGTAAGACAAGTCACTTAGCTAATGATTGTTGGCATAATACTTAGAGTAATGGTGGATATAATCAGAATTTTAATTCAAGAGGAAGAGATGGCAGAAATCAAAGAGGTAATTTCAGAGATAGAGGTAGTAGAGGTTACTTTGGAAGAAATGCAGGTAGAGGATTCCAAAGTCAACAATACAACAATACCTACTACAATTATGCTTCAGATCAAAAGGAGGATTCAACATTGATAACGAATGCAACTTGTGAAAGGCAAAGTGAAGATTAAAGAGTCTTCTACATTGACTCAGGGTGTAGTAATCACCTGAGTGGCAACATAACTTTGATGACTGATTTGGAGAATAAGGTAACTAATCATGTAGTTCAAACAGGTGACAATACAAAGCATAATGTGAAGTCAATTGGATCAGTGAAGGCCAAGGATGGAAGTACTCTCTTGAGTAAGGTTTTGTATGTTCCTACAATTCCTAAGAATCTGATAAGTGTAGGACAAATTGTTGAAAAAGGTTATGAAGTTAGGTTCACTAATGAAGGAGTGTTTGTGGAAGATCCTAGCAATGGGTATAAACAGATTTTTTCAGGGAAGAAAGAAGGAAGATTGTTCATATTCAAGATGCAAGGTAATGTTGGTCATGCTTTGTTCACTTATAGAGGACATAAGATTTCTGAGTTACATCTTTGGCACAAGAGGCTTGGACATTTCAATGAAAGAGGTATCAAAGATATGGTTAATAATGGATCAATGCTTGGATTGCCTAATGTTTTAGGTCAACATATGACATACAGATGTGCGACATGTCAATTAGGTAAGGCTCATAATCAATTTTATTCCAAGCATGGTTTTATGTATTCAAAAAAGCTTGAGTTGGTACACACATATGTGTGGGGACCATCAAAAGATTTTAGAATCAATGGTTCAAGGTACTATGTGATTTATGTTGATGATGCTACCAGATGGATCACTATCTATGTGATCAAAGATAAGTTAGAGGTATTCAATACATTCAAACATTATCATGTGTATGTAGAGAGAATTACAGGTCATAAGTTGAAGAGACTAAGGTCAGATGGAGGGGGAGAGTATTTCTCTAATGAGTTCAGTGATTACTTGTGGAATGTAGTTATAAAAAGGGAGATTACTTGCAAGTACTCTCCTCAACAAAATGGTGTAGCAGAGAGAAGAAATAGAACTCTTGTTGAGTTTGCAAGGTCAATGATGAAGGAGAAAAATTACCCTAATTGGGCCGAGGCTGTAAACACAGCTACTTATTTGGTCAATAGGTTACCATGTAAAGTTGTGCAGGGTATGACACCATATGAGGCATGGTGGGGTAAGAGACCTACTCTAGATCATTGCAAAGTATTTGGATGTTTGGCATATGCATATGTGCCATCACAATTGAGGCATAAATTGGAGCCTAAAGCTGAAAAATATGTGTTGATTGGATATGATGATAAGCAAATGGGATATAGGTTATGGAGTCCATCCACAAAACAATTCCTTGTGTCTAAGGATGTTACATTTGATGAGCAAGGTACTTGGTATGCACGTACAATCAATATTTATGCAGGTGATGAAGAAATTGTGAATCAAAAGAAAGGTAAATCAAAGGTTCAGATATTTGATGAAGAGGAGAACAATGAAGTGCAGGTTGAAGTTGAAGAAGTTGCAAGGTTTGATCCAGAGTGTGATGAACCAGAAACCTCAAGGAGTGGAGAACTCAGAAGGTCAACAAGACATAAATGGAAACCTACAAGGTATAGTTATGACACTTCTTTTTTGGCTACCAAAGATTATGCTTATATGATAAAAGCAGATGAAGACCCTTCTACATATGAAGAGGCAAAAGGTAAAGAGAATTGGGAGAAAGCTATGCAGGAGGAGTATGATGCATTGATGGAGAATGAGACATGGGAGTTGGTTCCTAAACCAAATAGCCAAAAGATCATTGGATGCAAATGGGTTTACAAGACAAAGAGGTATGCAGATGGAAGTGTGTCTAGATATAAAGCTAGACTTGTTGTGAAGGGTTTTGCTCAGACTTATGGTATAGATTATGATGAGACCTATAGTCCTGTGGCAAAGATGACAACCATTAGGACACTCATAGCTATTGTTGCATGTAAAGGTTGGAAATTATGTCAATTAGATGTGAAGAATGCTTTTCTGAATGGTTATATTTCAGATGATGTTTTCATGGAGCAACCCGAAGGATTTAGAGATGAAAAGTATCTAGAGTATGTATGTAAGCTCAAGAGAGCTTTGTATGGTTTGAAGCAGGCCCCAAGGGCATGGAATTATAGACTTGTGAAGTTCTTGAAAGAACTTGGATTTCAAGTATCAAAGGCAGATAGTAGCTTGCTTGTTAAAGCAAGTGATGATGGATTCATTTACATGTGTATATATGTTGATGATATAATTCTTACAGGTACAGATGAGAAAGGCATTCAAAGCCTAAAGAAGCAAATGGAGAACGAATTCAAGATCAGTGATTTGGGAGACTTGTCATATTTCTTGGGCATGGAGATCTCATACACTCAACATGGAGTGTATGTAACTCAAGAAAGGTATTTGAAGAACTTGTTGATCAAGTTTAAAATGGATGATTGTAGGGTAGCACCTACTCCAATGGAGGTGAATCACAAGTTAAGCAGAAATGGAGGAGAAGAGTTCAAAGATATGAAGCTATATCAAAGTTTGGTTGGTAGTTTGATTTATGCTACTTTAACTAGACCTGACTTGCCATATGCATTTGGGGTTTTGTCTCAATTCATGCATTGTTCTATGAAATAGCATTGGATTGCGGGACAAAGAGTGTTGAGGTACATTAAGGGTACACTCAAAGAGGGTTTGTATTTTGGTTTTACATCAAATACAAACATCAAGGTATATAGTGATGTAGATTGGGTAGGTAATCCTGATGATAGGAGATCAACGTATGGATACTTGTGTTATGTGGGAGATAAGTTAATTTCTTGGTGTTCAAAGAAGCAACACATAGCTGCTTTGTCATCTACAGAAGTAGAGTACAAAGGTATGGTTGAAGCTGCAAAGGAAGTGATATGGCTTAAGACTCTGATGAAGAGTTTTGACATCATTCAGAGTACACCCACTATTCATGGAGATAACATGAGTTCATTGTATTTAGCTGCTAACCCTGTGTTTCATGCCAGGACTAAACACATTGAGATTCAGTATCACTTTCTAAGAGAGAAGGTGATGGATAAAGAGATTGAAGTCATACATACTTCAACAAAAGATCAGATAGCTGATACGCTAATCAAAAGCTTGGATGGACCAAAGCTACAAAGATTCAAAGACATGGCAGGCATAAAGAAGATAGATAAAACCTCAATTGATGATTGAGGGGGAGCTGTTGGTGCAGGGCAACCAACAATTGAAGTTTTGAGTGAAGAATTGAAGTCAAGGACTGAAGAAAAGACCAAGTCATGAAGCATGAAGGAAATGCATATCCAGGAGATAAAGATGTGTATACATATGTACATTATTTTAGAGTCAGTTCATCATATACTTTTGTATGGTCATGAGCTTGTAAAAATTGCTTATATATACGAAGAAAAATGTCAGGAAAAAGTAGAGAGATTATGTGAGAACACGATTTGAGGAGAGTTAGATCTAATTAGACTTTGAGAAGTGAGTAGAATCTCTCTCATTACTCAGATGTAAGAATTTCTTAGAAATGAACAATGTTGCGCCCGATCTTTTTGTGTATTCTCCTTCTGTGCTTAATCATTTCAAGAATCCTTTTGTAGATGTCTAAGTGCATAGTTAATGAGTCTATGGTTAAAGTTTGAGAGCCTAATTGTAAACAGGCTGTGAGAATTATGAGTAGGAACATTCATATGTGAAGAAGTGTTCACTGATTCTTGAAACAGGCGCAAAATTCGATGTTAATGTTTTGGTCAGTTCTCCTTCCATAGTGTAAAGTTTTGAGAAAGCAAGCACTCAATCTTTAAGTTGGAAGGTAAGCTACTTGTGGCTAAAAGCATTTTCATAAACGGGTTCTAGATTAAGAGAACCAAGTGTTACAAGTTACAGGTGTCTAAATCGACTTCTCAGAAGAACCGTTTTAGACATAGGTGACTTGTTAAGTACATTTCTCAAGATCTACTGAGTCTTTTGGAATGATTTAACTTTGAGGAGGTGTGCAAACTATAGGCAGCACCTTGTGCAAAGTTTTGTCAAAAACGTTACACATTTGATAAGTCAATGAGAGAGTTATGTGCAACAGATTTTCTGTAGAGTCATCATCTTCACAGTTTTTGGTCAAAATTTTGATAATTGGTCATTGATCCTCTAAATTGGTGAAGGTTTGGAGTTACTCTTGATATAGAGGTGTTCTAAATTCAAGAGTAGCTTGTTCTTTTGGAGATTAACACTCTCCATCACTTAATTCATCTTTTTTTTACAAAACCAAAAAAAAAAACACTTTTGTTGTATTTATTCTTTATTAGAAAAGCTAAAAAATGTGTTACTTTTTTTGTTTTAGGAAAAACCAAAAAGAAAGAGGGATCTCCAAAATTCAAGTTCTTTCCTTTACAAATGATCATTAGGGTTTCTTTATGTAGTGCTCTTCATATATTGTACTAGTTATAATGTTGTATTAGGTAATTGTTTTATATTCTCTTTATGTAATAGAAGAAGTAGAAGAAGATTATTCCACCTTGTGTCAATTTGTGTGTTCTCCTCTCTTCATGTGTGAGAGATCTCTTTCTTATCCCCTTTCTCTTAAAATTTCTTAACCTCCCACTCTCTCTTCCCCATCCCCTTGCCTTCCTTTAGTATCTTTCTCTTAATCTCTCTATCTCACTCTCTCTCTCTCCCTCTCTCTCTCTCTTCTCATCTTCATTCTCCCTCTCTCTCTCTCTCATCTATCTATATATCTATCAATGAATCAATCAATGAATCTATCTATCTATCTATCTATCTATCTATCTATCTATCTATCTATCTATCTATCTATCTATCTATCTATCTATCTATCTATCTATCTATCTATCTATCTATCTATCTATCTATCTATCTATCTATCTATCTATCTATCTGTCTATCTATCTATCTATCTATCTGTCTATCTATCTATCTATCTACCTATCTATCTATCTATCTATCCATCCATCTATCTATCTATCTATCTATCTATCTATCTATCTATCTATCTATCTATCTATCTATATATATATATATATATATATATATATATATATATATATATATACTATCTATCTATCTATCTATCTATATATATATATACTATCTATCTATCTATCTATCTATCTATCTATCTATCTATCTATCTATTTGTCTCTCTATCCCACATGGGGCCTTGGAGAGGCTTCTTTCTTGTCCCAATTGGGTGGTAGTCTTGGAGTTCTTGTTTTTCACTAAATTTAGGCCTTGAGGTAGTTTCTTCATGGCTTGAGTGGTTGCTTCCTTCCACTTGGTTAGCAATATCATGCCCCATCTAGAAGAAAAAGGTAAAGGTGAACCCTCTTGTTGTTTGGGATCAAACCGAGGATCATCTCCTAAAGAGGGATGTGATGAGTTAAAGAAGATTTGCCTAATCAACTAAATATTTGGTTCAAAACCACCATTTTATTCCTTGAGGAAATTGCTCCATGAGGAATGGTTCCCCCAATCCCTCATTGTCAAAAAATGCTAATTCTTAATGGCAAACAATATTCTAGTAGTACTTGAAAATGAAGAAATGGCATTTGAGGCCTTACAATTCAAAATGTAGCAAGTTCTTTGAACAACCATGGGGCTTTCTAAAAGGTTGCTAAACTTCATCTCTAAGAGTGGGTGGGGATCCCGAACTTTTCCTTTTTCCTTTACAAAGTCATCAGGTAAATAGTGACTCCCTTGGGACACCCACTTGCAACCAAGGAGGATTTATCTATGAAGAATCAGCATATTAACTCAGCGTGTGATGGAACCCTTAGATCTAACTCAAAGCATATCTCGACAAAGAGTTCCCCTCTAAAATTAATATAGACATTCAAGAAGAGGAACTATTGGAACAAGATGTAATATTAAAGAATTTACCTAATACATGCTTCATCATGGAGTGCAAGATCACATAATTAAAGACTTCCCATTGATACATAGAGCTCAAAAAGTTAAACAAAGTGACAAGAAAGATGGGATGTAGCCACTTGTGGTGGTCGAAGAGCAACCTACAACCCAAAAAAATGATGTTTCTAATCCAAGAAGATGATCATAAAAAATCAAGAAGTTCAAAGAGATCCAGTACTCTAAGTCTAGTTCTAATGGACTCACGAAATTGCACCATAGAAGAAGAAGAAGAAGAAGAAGAAGAAGACGAAGAAGTCCTAACAATTTGGATGGAGCGGGATCTTGCCATATAATCACAATCATGAAGACCAAAGAAAACAAAATACTAGAAAAGGAAACATTCTCTTGGATTACGCAAGAGGGATGAGTCAAATTGAAGATTCTAAAGATGATAAAACCCTAGAGGAATGTTCCATGGATAAGGAGGATAATTAACAAGAGTATACCACTAGTAGAGTAGAGAACCCAAATAGTGAGACCTTTGTCATTGGGTTCACTATACCAGATTGATGTACAAACAACGAAATCACTAAGAAAGTCAATTTGCCATTGGATTTGCCTTTAAATATCCCACTCAAAGGGAATTTCCTTCCCATGGTCTTATTACCTTATGAAAAGGAGAAGAGGAAGAAAAACAAAAAATAAAGATATAAGACCTCGATCAAAAAATACCTTATTAGCCGAAAATCATCCTCTTCTTTAATGTTTGGGAACTTACCAATTCCTCTAGAGCACCCACTATTGCCTAGTGGATCTAAGAAAAGAGAATTAATCCAAACTTTATGTATCCTCAAGAGGTCAAAATTGATGGAGATAATCTTCTCAAAGAACTTCAGAGGATTTCCTCTTGTTATTGTTGGACTATCACTGTTGGAACTCAAGGTCAAGCACAAGCATGGAAGCACATCAAAAAGGTGGACACACACAAGAAGAAGGAGCAAGTAGGGAGCTCCAAGAAGTACATGTCAAATTTTTAGAAGAATCCCCTACAAAAATAGTGATTTCCATCACTAAAAACCATTGTAAATACCATTTTCTATTTTTGTAACTCCATTTTGTTCACGCCGAGGAGTCCTCAAGCTTGAGGAGTATTAGAAGTATCATCCTACCAATTTTCATAATTTTTAGACTTCGTTTGAGCCCTCAAATAAGCCATAGAACCTAATTTTTAACGAGGCTGGACACTAGGTCTGGACAAGGCCAAAACTAGTCAAAAAACTATAAAAAGAGCTAGAGAGCTCATTTTTGGGGTTGGCTTGTTAGAGAATAGAGCTTTTGTAAAAGAACTCGTTTGCAATCGAAGCTTTCCATTGTTCATCTCTTTGATTTTACCGTGTGTGCGTGTGTGTGTATGTGTGTGCATGTTTGTGTGCTTTCACTCACGCACTTGTGCCTTCACTTGCTGGTGGTCTTCATACTTGTCCGCACGTCTCCGTGGTTTGAAAAGTAAAGGAGGTGGTACTTACGCTTGAGCTACAACAAATTTTGGCGCCGTTGCCGGGGAGAGAGCTTCGAGGACGAGCGTTTTGATGGTAAGATCGGAGATTTACGACGTTGGAAGGTAAAAAAACTGTCATTTCTGTTATTTTTCTGATTTTTCTTCTCCATCTTCATCATCATCATCATCATCTCCATCTTCTTCCATCTTCTTCTTCATAGAAATTTCTTGTTTTTTTAGTGCATTTTCACCATTTTCATACCATATTTCATGCATTATTGTGTGGGAAGAACTTATAAAGTGCAAGGGAGAGCAAGCACCTGTGTTTTTTCAGGATTTTCTGCACATACGAAGCTCGCCATTGCTCGGCGCTCAGAAATTCGAAGCTCCCGCCAAAAAACACAATTCTGTGATGAAAATCGCGATTCTGTGAAAAATTCAAATTTTTTTGAAAATCACGATTTTCTATTTCCCGCCTAAAAGCTCTCTGAAGGAAACACGATTCTGAGGTCATTCTCAGAATCACGATTCTCTAGTTGTGCTCAAAATTGCGATTCTCTAAGTTTTTCAAAAACATGATTCTCTGGTCACCCTTAGAAGTGTGATTTTTTTTGGCGATTCTCAAAAATACGATTCTGAGCAAAAACATAATTCTTAGCCAAAATCGCGATTTTCAAGTAAAAACACGACTTTGAGAAAACACAATTTTCAGTGGGCTCAAAATGGCGATTCTCACAAATCACGATTTTCAGCCAAAAACACGATTCGCTGTTGGCAATCACGATTTTCAAAAACACGATTTTCACTAAGGTACAAAATCGCGATTTTTAAAACACGATTTTGAGGAAACACGATTTTCAATCAAAATCATGATTTTTTTGGTCATTCTCAAAATCACGATTTTCAGGCCAAAAACACGATTTTCTATCAGAATCGCGTTTTTCACGATTATCTCTCAAAATCGCGTTTTTCACGATTCTCACTCAAAATTGCCTTTTTTGGGTCTGTTCAAAATCGCGATTTTCGTAGGTGCTGAGCATCACGATTTTCATGATTTCACAAAATCGTGATTTTTGTGGTTGCTCAGCATCACGATTTTCATGATCCCTCAGAATCGCAATTTTCATAGGTGCTCAGCATCGCGATTTTCATGATTTCACAAAATCGTGATTTTTGTGGTTGCTCAGCATCGCGATTTTCATGATCCCTTAGAATCGCGATTTTCATAGGTGCTCAACATCGCGATTTTCTAACCTCCCAAAATTGTGATTTCATACAAAATTGTGATTTTTCCATAAGTGCCGGTTTCCCTGTTTTGACCCCCAAGAGCCTGATTTGACATAACTTTTTCATCAAAAGTCCATTTTTTGAGCTCTATAGCTCGTTGGAAAGCTTGTTTCGATAGGATAATTTGAAGTTGACCCTCAAGTGGGACTAGGAAACCAAGGGGGCTCCAAGGGATTTTGAGCAATACAAAGGGGAATTTTGGGACTAGAAGACAAAGCTTATAAACCTGAGATCTGGTAGACACCTAGGCAAGGATAAACAAAGCATTAGATCTTCTGAGGCTAGTGTCAACCATACAGCTAAGTCTTGGGCGCAACAACTAAGTGGTTATCCTTACATACAAAGTTCAGACATAAGTGACTCAGAAATGTCTTTTAGCATGTGGAAACCTATAGGTGGCTCAGGAACTGCCCATCTACAAACACCAGAAGGTCCCTATAAGACACAGTTGGAATATATTCAGACCAACCGATTAGGTGCTCGCATCTATGAGGACGGCCTAAGGCGATCAGTGGTCAAACTCAAAAATCCAGATCAACCCTTTGGACTTGAACACGCAGTAGTCAAGTTTGCAGAAGGTTCATACATTGATAAGGAAGGAACCATGTATGTGGTCACCAACCAACCAGATAGGACTGATGAGTTTGGAAATGTCATTCCTAAGAATGAGATAGGAGACCTAGAACAAGGAAATGTAGGACAAGGACCCCAGACTCCTAGAGGTAAGTCAGTTTTGACCAGAGTGATCACTCCACATTGGATCCCTCAAGACAACAAAAGCATAGAATTATTCTTGAATAGAGAAACAGAGGAAGCCTTTTGGAGATTCATGCCATTGGGCATAGTCATTATCTATGAGTTCAAAGATCCAGAGATACCAGGCAAAGTTATCTACCTGGATAACACATCAGGGAAACTATTCTTGGTAACAGAACATGACAGACATGCACATAGTTGGAAGAGTGAATTGATTTTCCCACCACCAAGATCCAATGTTTCCCATGGCCTCCAAGGAGTAGGATCATCCAAAGCTCATGAAGCCTAGAGAGAAAGAACCAGAGAGAGATCTGAGGTAAGTTTTGCATACACTGTGGACAAGAATAGATTAGGATTTGAAAATGAAAGACCTGAAAGATAGAGACATCAAGCACATAGGCAACAAAGAGATGAACTGGATTTTCCATTGCCTAGACCTCGAGAGCACCCAAGAACCCTTAGACCCACTCAAGTGATCAAGGCAATGAAGAATTATTTTGACGGGACAGGAGATACTTATGATCATGTGGTGGAGTTCAAACAAGTGTTAAGAGCTGAACAGGTTGAGGATTTGTTCGACAGCTTCAAGAAGACACCCCAAGAAACAGTGCGACTAGCAAGAAGAAGGTTCAGATAGTACTTAGAAAGATGCTCTGTTCTAGAGTTGCCTCCACCTGCCAAACAAGTGGCCTTGTTCTTAGATGGCTTACTAAGCACCAAGTTAAGATCATATGTGTACTTGAAAGAGCCTAGAAGCATAGAAGAGTGTGTGCGGACTTGCATTGACATAGAAGACAACTTGGGTGAGGAGTTAAGACTATCCAAACTCTATAAAGACTCTGATAGTTCTACTAGTCATACCTCCAGAGCCTCCACTGAGCTAGATGAAATAGCAAAGCAAGTTGCCAAGAAGCTAGGAGTTCAAAATAGACAAATACCAAGAGTCACCTCATTGAATCAGTGTTATACTTGCGGAGGCGACCACATGGCTAATGTATGCCCATTGCACAACCAGAACATGAGAGAAAGGAATGCTCCATATTGCACTATTGAGAGAAAATACACAAACCATACGGCTCAAGATTGTCCATACAATAGACAGGCTGTTAGACAGAATTATCAGAAACCATACCAACAACGTAGGTATCAGAACCAATACCAACAGCCATATTATCGACCACAACAATAGTATCAGACACCATATAGGCCACAACCAGTCCTAGGAAACCAACCACCAGAGCCTGCCAATGTAGTTCCGGTTAAGTATGTAGTGGTAGAAGAGAACCTTAATAGAGCATTGGTGCCAATGACCCCATTGATCTCAGAGAATGACTCTCATGCTCACAGTTCAGACTACTCCCATGAAGGTAGTCCACATGCTTATTACATAGAGTCATCTGGACATAGTGAGATTTACCCGTATCAATATGAGGCACCACCTATGGAACACAATTGGGAGCCTAAATACTCCAATGTCATGTACACAAATGCTAACCCTAGGCCCCAATTGAGACAAGTAAGACCAGAATCCCCTAGAGGACCATGTTTTAGATGTCAGGGCGACCATTTCATTCGTGAATGTCACCACCCATCAACTCCGGGACAAGCACAGGCTATCACAATACAAGCCTTTTGTCTTGAATGTGGCAAAGACCATCTCCCCAGAGATTGTCCAAGAAACCCCTCTAGTGCACCCAAGATTACACCCATTAATGTGGTAGGCTTAGTGGCAGATTCAAGTTCAAGTAGCAGTAATGTAGCTCCTATACAAGCTATCACTAGAGCACAAGCCTTAAAACAGGATAAACCAGCAGAGCAATCAGATTCGAGTGAATCGGGAGAACCTAGTAAGAGGAAAACAAGAACATGGAAGGGTACTAGAGAGAAAGCCAATCGCAAGTGGAATAAAAAGTTATCAGAATTAGAAGAAAGCCTGAAAGAAGTGAAAACAAAAATAGATGGCATTGCATCTCAAAGCCCCTCGCATGCCCAAACTCCATCTACTCCACCTCATCCCACCACACCACCCATTGTAAATAGACCGCAACAAGGGTCTGTTCTTGCAGATCCAACCCCAGAAGGTTTGGACATGATGTTCGAGGCCTACCAGGGTCGACTTCAAGAAGGGCCAACAGCTGCAAACCTAGACAAGAGTTACCCTAGAGCGGATTTAGAGATTGAACGGATGAAAATGTGCATGAAAATGGTAGAACAAGCTCAAGCTATACTCGAGACTAGTCAAAAGTTCAATCAGACAAACTCTGTCAAACGGGATTTGCATTTCCAGGGCTTACTAGAAAGATTAGAGCAGTTGGTAAACAAACCACAAGTTTCTTTACCTCCACAGGCTCAACCAGTTATTGAGAGGGGAAGCTCACCACCCATGGAAGCTTATGTTCCTAATTCTACGAATGTTGGAACACCCCTTTCAATAAAAAATTACTCTCAAGAGTTCTTACGAGAAATACAAGAGGAGAAATGGGCCAAAGAGAAGGGTAAATCCCCTCCTGTTTGTGAGATTGATGACCTTCATGATCAATTACCCAAGACATTCCATCTATTTACGAAGATGAAGCAGAACAACAAGAAGACGCAAGATTAGATTTTGAATCTAATACTTTAGAAGAGCTGCCACAATTCATTGGCCCATGGGAATCTGAATCTATTCAGATCAGAGCTCCCACAATACTGGTAAGAAACGAAGACTCAATGGTTCCAAGGAACACAGATGTCGTGAAGAACACTAAGGTTCAGTGTCATCTCACTATAGAAGAGCTGCTCAAAGGAAAACGTGAACTATGGAATCACATGAAGGATCAGGTTCCAGAACTTGATTCCAAAATGCCGAAATCAGGCTCTAAGCAAAAAGTTCCAGAGATACCTCTCGATAAAATAGGAGACGTGTGAGGGTGATGAAGGTAATACTTATCTTCCAATCACCTACCAAGGTTACATAACCAAAGCAATCATAGATTCAGGTGCTGGTGTTGCTATTGCAACCACCTCCTTGTGGAAGCAATGGGGAAACCCACATTAAGACAACTAGAATGAAGCTTCAAATGGCAGACGGCCATTTTGAAAGACCTCTAGGATTGCTAAAAGGGATAAGTCTAACCACTTGTGGTGTAGATTTTGAACACACATTTACTATATGTGACTTTGAGAAAAATAATGTCTATGAGATGATCCTAGGAAGACCCTTCCTACGACAATTGCAAATAGTACAGGATTGGGGGACCAACTTGTTGTACTTACAGCACTTAGGGGTCACCAACAAGGTCAATTTGAAGGATTACACCTTCAGAGATGTGCCACCCCTACAGTGGAATCCTATCCACAAAGCAAAAGAAGATTCTATCTCTATGCATTCTGGACATTCACCTGATCCATCCTGGTTGCATGAAGATACTCATTTGCAGATATGCAAGGTCACAGAGGAAGAGGAAAAACGCTTAAAGGCAAGAGAAGAAGGAAATTCTCTAGGAGACGGACCAATTCAAGACCCAACCTATACACCGATGATTTTTCTAGATGAGGAATTTGAGCCTCATGGTTGGGCAGAAATCTTAGCTACCATGGACATTGCAGTCAATGAAGAACAATGGAAACCTCATTGTGATGAGGAGGGTTATGATATTTCAGTGTTCATGTGTTAGCCCTTGCTAGAAGAATGTGGCCCTAGGGAGGTCATAGAAGAAGAAGAGAATGATGACGATCTAGAGTCCATTGTGATGGATAGTTGGTTTAACTCAGAGAAGCACTATTTAGAAGATGTAGGGGTGTTTAACCAGAAAGAAGAAGAACCTCTCACAAGCATTCAAACGGTAAATTCAGAAGAGGAAAGTGAGAGTAGTCAAAAGAAAAAGAAAATAAAAAGTAGTGAAACCAGAAGAGGAGGAATCATTGTTTGAAGTACCAAAAAAATTCAAGAAATATGAAGTTGATGACCGAAAAATTTTGGTACGAATGCCTAAGAGAGAAGACATTACAAGAGAAGCGTACGATAATAAAGAAAAGACCAAAAAAATTGTGGTAACCATTGAAGAGAACGAAGAACGATGTACATACATAGGAGATGACCTAAGTACAAAAGAAGAAATGGAGCTTGTAGCGCTATTAAGGGAATATAGGGACGTGTTTGCGTGGCACTATAGAGACTTGAAGGGACTAGATCCAAGAATATGCTCTCATATGATTCCCATGACCGCTGAGGCCAAGCCCACCAAACAAATGCCCTACACATATAATGACACTTATGCTGCGAAGATAAAAGAGGAAATTGATAGGTTGATTGAAGCTGGATTTATCTATGAGATTGAGCATACTGAATGGGTGTCCCCCATTGTAGTGGTGCCCAAGAAGAATGGAAAGTTGCGAGTGTTTATTAACCTTAAAAAAGTTAACGCCGCTATGATTAGAGATAGCTATCCACTTTCAATCACCGAACATTTATTGGAGCGTGTTGTAGGCAAGGAAGTGTATAGCTTCCTTGATGGATTTTTAGGCTACAACCAAGTAGCCATTGCCCTCGAAGATCAAGACAAAATGGCTTTTGCCAGAGAGCGGGGAATCTTTGCATTTCGTGTGATGCATTTGGTCTCACCAATGCACCTGCAACATTCCAAAGGATCATGTGTCATGTCTTCAAAGAATTCTTGCGAAAGAGCTTAGAAGTATATGTGGATGATTTATGTGCTCATTCCCAAGAAAGAAGATACCACATCCCTGAGCTCAGACAGATCTTCAACAAGTGTAGAGAATATCGAGTGTGTCTGAACCCACAAAAGTGTGTGTTCATGGTGCGTCAAGGTAAAATGTTAGGTCATATTGTTTCTAAGAATGGAATCTCAACAAGATGAGGACAAAGTAAGAGCCATAGCAGAGCTACCAAGGCCAAGGAACATTAAAGAGGTACAAGCTTTTATGGGCCATTGTGGATATTACCGTAGGTTTATCCACATGTATGCGATCATAGCTAAACCTCTTTATGGTTTGTTGAGAAATTTTGAGTGGAATGATGAATGCGAGAACTCCTCCAATGGGCTAAAAAGACGTGTGTGCACAGCACCAATCTTGACAACCCCAGATTGGAGTAAGCCATTCCATGTCCATGTGGATGCCTCCAATCATGCCATCGGATGTGTGCTAGCATAACCCATAGGTGAAGGGAATTTAGATTTGCCCATAGCATATGCTAGTAGACAACTAAACCCAGCTGAAAGAAATTATACCATAACCGAGCAAGAAGGCTTAGGCATGGTATATGCTGTGAAGAAGTTTAGACACCATTGATTAGCCAACAAGTTCAAGTTTTTCACTGATCATCAAGCTTTGTTATATTTGGTCAATAAACCTTGCAATACAGGACACTTAGTAAGATGGTTCCTCTTACTAATGGAATATGACTTTGAAGTTGTTGTCAGGAAAGGTAAAACCCACCTCCGGGCAGATCACCTTTCTCGCATTACTTTATGAGAGTCACCTCAAGGAGTGTTTGATGACCTACCTGACGCTTATCTGTCCAATTTGGAGGTTGTTCCTAAATGGGCAAACAAGTTGGTGCCAGTCCTAACCTTTGGACCCGCAAATAAGAATGTGAAAACATCACAAGAAGAAATTGTAAAATCACAAAAATATCACATACTGCCAGGAAGCATGTACAAACAAGATACTGAGGGTGTATTAGCTTGTTGTGTCGAGGATGACGAACATACTAGCTAGTTGCAACAAGCCCATGAAGTATTGCTAGGAAACCACTATTCTAAACAACGAACATTGCAGAATCTAAAACGTTTAGGAGTGTATTGGCCTAGCATGGATAAAGAAATCCATGAGTGGATTAGGAATTGTCCAGTATGCCAAGAGAAACCCCCGGTGGAGCATGCTACCCTTTATCACATGTCATTAATTCCAGATTGGAGTGCTCCATTGGTAGAATTTATGAGATCAGGAACATGATCCAAAGAGGCTAGTCTAGCAAGAAGACGAAGCATGGCGGAAGAGGCTCATGACTATACCTTAGTTGGAGAAAAATTATATCGAAGAGGCAAGGATGGTTATCTAAGGTTGTGCATTCATGAATCAGACTATTTGAAAGTCTTAGAAACTGCACACAGTGGTGTTGCAAGTGGACACTTTGGTCCTGATCGAGTAATCAAGACCATTCTATTCTTAGGACTTTGGTGGCCCACTCTTCATATGGATGCACATACCTATGTGAAGAAATGTGACACTTGCCAACATGCACAATATCCTATCAGAAAAGATGAGATGCCTTTGAGGCCCATGATGGGAGGACGTGCATTCTCGAAGTGGGGTATAGACTTTGTAGGTCCTATTAATCCCCCAGCTAAAAACTCCCATGCAGAGTACATCATTGTAGCCACAGATTACCTTACCAAGTGGGTGGAAGTAAAAGCCACAACAAAGAATGATGCTCAAACAACAGCTAAGTTCTTATTTGAGAATGTGTTCACAAGATATGAACTACCAATAGAGTTAGTGAGCGATAGAGGCACACACTTCTTGAATGAAGTCATTGAAAATCTTCTCTAAGAATTATTGGTGATACATAAGAAGTCTGCCCCCTATCATCCACAAGCTAACGGACAAGCTGAGAGCACAAACAAGATCCTATGTAATGTCTTGACTAAACTAGTTAATAATAAATGCTCTGATTGGGACAAACAACTTCATCATGCTGTTTGGGCTTATCAAGTTGCCTATAAAACGGTACTGAATGCCACCCCATTTCAGATGGTCTTTGGATAGAATGTTGTGCTACCATTAGATTTCCTAATCCTAGCATTAAAAGTAGCACAAGAGCATGAGTGGAATGGACATGAGTTTTCCTCTAGGGTCTTTGATCTAGAACGCTTAGGTGAGACGAGGCTACAAACGGTGGTAGGCATCTACGGTGCAAAGAAAAGGCAAAAGGCATACTTTGATGCACACATCAAGGATAAGGGACCGAAAGAGGGAGATCTAGTGTTGGTTTACACACTAAAACAACATGCCCATAAGTTGGAAAAACCAGGATATGGACCTATGATCATTAACACAATTTCCACTAGCAGCGCGGTTCAATTGGCTACTTTAGAAGGTGATATCTTGCCAAACTATATTAGTGGATGTAGAGTCAAGATATATCAAGAAACTCTTACTGAGGATATAAGGCCTATTCAAGAAAAATGGGAATTACACACGATTTTGAGACAATTATTTGTGTCCCAATGTTTTACTTTTTGACTCACTCACACACCAAAACATGTTATTATCTCTTGATTGGAGTATATTCAATTGCAGTTTATTATTAAGGATGATTGTATCGAAAATGGGGTATGAAGGTTGGGCTCAAATTTAAGTATTTAACATGGTAACTAATACAAATGGGACTTGAATAATTCCCAAATTTCTTGAATAGGCCTTATATGCTAATGAGACTCAACACTGCTAAGAAGAGAAAAGAAGAAGAGTTAAGGGTGAGAGAAGAAGCACAGGTAGAGGCCAGAGAGTGTGTTAGGCAAAATAAGTTAAAGCGACTAGGCCTAGATGTCAACTCAAAAGCCCCAAAATATCACATGGATATGTGCCAAAAATCGGGCATAATTTCTTCTCAAGTCATTGACCGACGTCCCTTTGTGACCATAGAGATAAGACAAGGAAAGGGTGCAAGGACTGTGAAAGCATTGATTGACTCAGGTGCAGCAAGTAGTGCAGTTAGACTATCCTACTGCCAAGACTTGCAGTTGAACATCAATCCCATAGAAGCTTATCTCATAGGACTGGGAGGTGTGGAAACCCCTTGTTTGGGCGAGGTGGAACTTCCCATCTACCTTCACGATGTTCCAATGAAAGTCAAAGTGCTAGTGTGTCAAGATGAGAACCTTACAGAACCACTTGTCTTGGGTCAAGATTGGATCTATGACCATGCAGTTAACTTAAACCTAAGAAGTCAAATTCTTCAAGTTTGGGTACAGGAACAATGCATTACATTGGAATTAGAGAACTGCATGCTCACAAATCCAGATGTCCCACATTCTCTTAGTTCTTCTAAGACTAATCATATGGAAGAAGATGTTGTATGTGTTAAAAGCTCTATGATGCAGAAGGAGTCAATCATGGAAGAACAAGTTCGAAGGCGGGTGGATCTTTCTTCTTCTCTAACGACTCAGGTGGCCACAGGAGTTCCACCACAAAGGCAAACACAACCGTTCAAGACAACTGCTACATTAGATAGCAAGACACCATTCGACAAGAAAGCAGTTCCGGGCATGAAGCAGATATGGGTATGAAAAGGAGAGCAGCCACCAGCCTTGTCAACACAGTTCCCCCGCAAGCCAACAATGGGAAGACCATAACCAAGCAACCACGACCAGGTCAACAAGAATGTCTGTGACAAATTTGGGTGCCTAAGAAATTAATTGCAGCTCAACAAGGGCGATTACACATGTGGGTTCCTAAAGGACTCTTACATGCACAAAGGCCTATGCTCCCCACCATGCAAAAGGTCTCAATCAAGAAGCCAAGGAGAGAAAAGGGAAAGAACCGAGCACAGAGACCACAAGAAGATAAACTCACCTCTTTGGCAATAGTCAGAAGACCAGCAACAAAGGTATGGGTATGGAAGCCAAAAGCACCGGTAGGCCCCACAGTACCAAAGAGCCAACCACGAAGGATCAAACCCTCAAGAAACCACCCAAACATGAAGTAGCCAAAGGGGATCACTAAACAGTCGAAGACTATTCTCCAGTGGATCCCCATAAAGAGGAAGGATCAATTGTCATTTAACAATCATGGGTGTACATCATTTCAAGAACCAATGGATACCTCTAGCAAAGGCCCCATCAACTCCTGCGTGTAACATCGGAAGCCTCGACAAACGCGAACCATGTGCTCCTTGCACAACCCTATCTTTTGCACCATTCAGGTCATGCATTTCCAAAGTATGCATTAATATAGGGCCACATTACACGGCCGTGCATAGACACATTTGAGAGTCCCATGCACGAGAGCACCTTGACATATGTCAACCCGTTTTACTGATACTAATGGTTGTCTTCTTGTTTTATGAGATTGTTCCTCTCCAAAAAAAAAAAAAGAGAAGAAGAATGAGAGAGAAAGAACTTGTTCCTAGCTCATGGCACATGAATGAGTCATGCTTAGTTGAAGGTGGAACCATTGATTACTGGGCATTTATCATTTTAGATAGAAGGGTGTCTCGGCTAGCAAATGATATTATTGATGGCTTATCTGGTAGACGTCAAGCACTTGGCATGCACATGGAATCCACAACTATTGTTTCCCCTTACCTTAGTAGGAGAGAAGAGCTTGAAGGTCCGCAACTTGAGAGATGCTTAACTACTGTATGTTTGAGAGACTCCAAGGTGGTATTTGCAAAGGGTAGTTTTGGTACCCTGCAAATTCTTGTATGTATACCGGATGAGAAGACTCCTGCTTAGGGTGAGCTAAAGAGAGTACGTGAAACTAAGCTTAGTGTAGTTACCCAATGTTGTTTGTCAAGGAATATTAAGAAATTCAATTCTTAGTATTTAGCCAATGTTGCTTTGAAAAGAGGAGACGGGACCAGGCACTCACGGACCATCAACACGGACATTCATTGACTATGTTCCATCACAAATGCCGGGTGTACGACATGAAGGGATACACATCGATCGACCCTTCACCATGGTAAGTATCTTTACTCTGGAAACACCATACCCATGATAGATTAGGAAACCTCTTCCTCGGCACACCCTTGAGCACTTAGGTTAAGACCGCCAATTTTTGCACCATACTTCTTCCAATGCATTTCCCAAGTAAGCGTTCATAGGGTTACATTACAAGGCCGTGCAAAAGGCACATATTTTCCTCAACCCATGCACGAACACACTTACCCATCAGTCAATATGGGTTATGAGTACTTGGCATGACTACTATGAACATCAACTTTGGAAGATCTAGAGGACATCAATGGAGACTCACAACCAGACAGTCATGCTAGAATCCAAGGAAGAAGCACATACCAAGGGACTACAACTTGCAAAGGCTCGCAGTGTCTAATGAGGAACTGGACAACCAACCCTGCCACATCTGGTAGCCAGATGACTTTTGTTCATATAGAAGGGACACTCCCTCTCAAAGCACTACTTGGAACAGCCACTACAACAAGGGTCTGTTAGGGACGACAGACTCGAGAGGGGGGGGTGTTGGAACTCAAGTTCAAGCACAAGCATGGAAGCACATCAGAAAGGTGGACACACACAAAAAGAAGGAGCAAGTAGGGAGCTCCAAGAAGTAGATGTCAAATTTTTAGAAGAATCCCCTACAAAAATAGTGATTTCCATCACTAAAAACCATTGTAAATACCATTTTCTATTTTTGTAACTCCATTTTGTTCAAGCCGAGGAGTCCTCCAGCTTGAGGAGTATTAGAAGTATCATCCTACCAATTTTCATAATTTTTAGACTTTGTTTGAGCCCTCAAATAAGCCTTGGAACCTAATTTTTAACTAGGCTGGGCACTAGGTCTGGACAGGGGCAAAACTAGTCAAAAAACTATAAAAAGAGCTAGAGAGCTCATTTTTGGGGTTGGCTTGTTAGAGAATAGAGATTTTCTAAGAGAACTCTTTTGCAATTGAAGCTTTCCATTGTTCCTCTCTTTGATCTTACCGTGTGCGCGTGTGTGTGTATGTGTGTGCATGTTTGTGTGCTTTCACTCACGCACTTGTGCCTTCACTTGCTCGTGGTCTTTATACCTGTCCTCACGTCTCCGTGGTTTGACAAGTAAAGGAGGTGGTGCTTACGCTTGAGCTACAATCACGGACCACCCTCAAGGAAGTGGTGGCACTATGATTGAATTGAAGTCCTATTTTTTGCATCCTTTTTGTGAAAGTTGATTTTTTCACATTGAACACAAGGAATAAGATAATTTTTTTTGGAGTCCAAAATTTTTTTTGCTGAATTCCTTCTTAGCTAAGAACCTTGAATTTCTATGGATGTAATTAATTTTCTAATTCTCAAGTGTCTCGAAAAGCTCATTGATGTAATTTCCTCACTTACCATAGGTTAGATAGCTCACTAAACTGGTTGGAATAGCTCTACAAGTAATGCACAACTAGTTTTAACTAGAGTGGCTAGTTATGGGTATGCACAAGGCCTCTAATTTTTTTATAAACCTCAATTAGAGCTCTATTTTGTAGAATTTTCCCATTTGGTCAATAGAGAGCTCTTCCAAATCTCATAACTCTCTCTTCTCATGCATGTTCCTCTCTTCGTCTTGCTCAATAGAGGTAGATATGGTCACATAACGAGTATTCAAAGGCCATATGTAGGCCTTGACATAGTTCTTCAATGCATTGGTGGCTTGATACATGCATGATGAGCTTTGCTCTGAGGTAAGGTGAATCCACTTACGTCTTGAAGCCTATTTTATCTCATTATGTTCTCTACTTTGTAGTTTCAACATATTAACATGCAGAATGTTCAATTTTGTATGCTTTGATATGCGAAAAGGGGAGAGGGTATCTATGACGTAGATATGGATATTTTTTCCAAAAGTTCTATAACTCTTTCAACTCTAAATTCTCTTACTTTTCTTTCATTTCTCTTTCCTCCATACCTTTCTATCTTTTTTTCCATGCCCTTGAACGGGTAAGGTACTCAGATTCATAATTCAAGTGTTTTAATTGCCCACTTGAGCTACAATGCAAATAGATTTTTGGCACCATTGTTGGTGACTCTTCACCTAAGTCGGTGAACAATCCCCAAAAAACACCTTTTGGCGCCATTGTTGGGGATTTTTCGGCTAAGTCATTGAACGAACAAGATTGAATTCTTGTAATTCTTGGAGAGCAAGGATTCCTCAAGAATTCTCTATTTAGTAATGTAATTTGCCTTGTCTTTTGAAATATCATTTAAAACATTCTTTGAGCTCACATTAGGGCAAAAAACAGCCCAAAAAGGGCCGTGTAAGGATTTCAATTGGTTGTGCTTAATCTGGATTAAAGTTGTCAAATCCCTTAAGAAATTCCGTGTAAGTTCATTTAAAACGTATCTTATGCAAATTTTGAAGAGAGAGAAACTCGTATGATAATCATGAAAAGTTTTTGTGATATCTTGCACTTCGAAGTTTGTGCTCACTGGGTGCTGATCGAAATTCGAATTTTCCTCTTGTTCACGGACCTATATAATGTGTGCTGATGACGTTTTGCGCTTTTTTACTCTACTTTTCATAGCAGGTCTGTTTCTCTCTTTCACGTCATTTTAGACACTTGCCGGTCATTTTTCATAGCAGACCATGGAGAATCTTAACCCAAATACTCTCGCTAAGCTTTCAAACAATCCAAATCATTGTGAAAAGTTCCATATCAACATTGTAGTTAGTCAGGAGTATGCGACAACAAGAAAAGTATTCTGAAGGGCTCTTCATCCTCCTGAAGTGGATGGATTGCGAAAGGAAGGCAAGAAACATATCGACAGATGGACAGATGGATCTGTTTATCCAATTGATCCAAAAACTGGAAGGTATCCCCCTTTTCATAATCTTCATGATCTGATTAGATTTGTAGGAGATGGTGAGGATGGTTTACGAGGCTATTGTTCAAGGCTCTAGGATATTTCAAGGAATTATGTACAATACATAAGCTGTCTACAAAACACACTACATCAGAAGGGTTTACATATGAGGGAGCTAGAAAACAAATTATCCACTTTATCTTCTCAGTTAGAGTTTTTTAAAAAAATGAAAGAAACTCCTATAGGTTTGAGAATGCGGTCAAAACGAGTAAAACCTTTTTTAGATTTGACTGAAAAATCTGGCCAGAAAAAGAAAAGAATGAAAATTGTTAGAGATCATGTGACAAATGTGCTAGGTTTCAATATGTTGAGCAGTTTTGAGTGCGTACATTTGTGTAATGAAATTTTGAGTCAAAATGATGTTTTAAGAATATTGAAATTGAATGAAAATACATGCTTGAAACGCTTTGTTTTTCAAAAACTCATGATAGAAATGAATCTATTACTAGAACCATCTCAAACTTAGAAGATTTGTGATAGTGTCGGAGTGAGTAGGAAAGGTTATAGAGCAATTTCAAAAGTTTGGTGTGAATTTTTAAAATTTAACAAAGTTAGAAGTTTTGGATTGCCTAGACCCCATCATGTAGGAAAGTTTCAGCTCTGCTTGAATAAGAAGATCACATCAGTATCTGGTGAATATAAACATATTCATGGTAACATGCCTTAGGAAGTAGGAAAACAAAAGTTACATTTCACTTACAATGCATTTAACAACATATGGGTAGATATTATAAAACTTCAAACATACATGGTTCAGTTCTATAATATAAAAGAACATGAATGTTCTGGTCTATTGAAATTTGTAATCAAACTTGATGAAGCTGAGGTGAAAAAACATCAAAAGATGGAGAGAATAAGTATTGCACTGATGAACAAAGCTTTGGACTATAGCCTTGGGAAATTGGATACTCCATCTCTCAAAGTACAATAAAAAATGGAGTTATGGTGGGTTGGCTGTGCTCAAGTTCCATCTCAGAGCCATAAAACACTTAAATGGTTATTCTCACAGACAAACATTCCAAATGTTATCCAAAAGCATCATGCAGGAGAATTGTTGAATGTCAAAGACTATGGGAAATTTCAAGTTGAGTGGCATTTGAGTGGAGACCTAAAGATGCTCAAATGCATGTTTGGTATAAGTGGGGGAGCAAATTCTAAGTACCCTTGCTTGTACTGCATACAAAGCCCAGGCACAAATGGATGGATTGCTAGAGGTGAGGCTGAAGAGGCTCCTTCCAGACAAAATGTTATTCTTCATAACTACTCATCTTCT
Source organism: Ceratopteris richardii (assembly GCA_020310875.1). NCBI lineage: Eukaryota > Viridiplantae > Streptophyta > Polypodiopsida > Polypodiales > Pteridaceae > Ceratopteris > Ceratopteris richardii. The sequence continues at coordinate 160,150,883 of CM035422.1, forward strand.
TCAATGATTTGGGATCTCATACTTCCAATATCATTGACAAATGTACACATATGTACACTACATGCAGAGTTAAGAATCATTGACAAGTTGGTCCGTCTTCACTTGGATTATGCATATTCTATCAAGCCTACAACTCTTGCAAATGAGTGCATAAAAAAATGTGAATGTCTTCTTTCATAAAACGGATTTCATGGTGGTGATGTTCATCTAAGAAAATATCCAAAGCATTCACAAAATACAGGTGATGTACTACAAGATGTCTCAATGGGAGGTGCAAAAGCAAGGAGATTCTTTAGCAACCATGATGACAAACAACTAAATGCCATGCGGAATTGTTGGAAAAAATTTTGTGAGGTCATGACTAATGTAAAAAGCAAACCAAAAATAGAAAAAAAGAGAATGAAGGTGTGTAAGGGTCAAACTAGATAATCTTTTTAAGATCATGAGGCAGCAGGTAACATCAAAACGTTATGTGACAGATTTCAGAAAGGCAACCACAGAGCTTATAGAAACCATCACAGAGGCATGGGGTGCCAAAGACATAACATACTACTTGGTGAGTTCCAAAGATATTTTATTCAATTTATTTATTTTTAATTGAAATAAAGATCTAATGAGATGCTTCTGCTATTCTAGCATATTCTTCTTGTGCATGGTGCATTCTTTGCATAAAAACAACCACTTGCCATGTGGAACACCCAGGGCATGGAAAAATCTCATTATCAAGCAAGGACAAGCTTCTTTAGGTGCACAAGGAAAGGAGGAGGAGTAACAAAGAGCAATGCCTTTAGAGAGCTTTTTGATTGGTTCTTTAGAAGACAATTACAAAGGACCTCATGCCAAATATAATCAAAAGGATACGACTATCACCAGACAAAATCATCATGTATCAATATCACAAAATGAAAAAGACTACATTTCAAACAGAGCTTTAATATTTGCAATGTCTTTTATTTCTTTGAGAAATAAAGATGTCATGTATGTACATTTCATGATGTATTAAGCTTTGAAAAGAAATATGTCTATTACCATCAGATGACTTTGACCAGAGAACAGATCATGGATCAATAACAATTAATATTAGGCCATGGATCAATTACACCAAAAAAATTTTCAATGTCTTATATCACATTGGGCAATTTTTGTATATGTACATTTGTTGAGATATAGAATTTGAAAAAATGAAGTCATTCCTTGAGCCTCTTTAAAGAGCTTGGCTCTGGAAAATCACCTCTATATCTGAGGAACTCTTTTTTGCTATATCCAACAATGCTTTTTAAATCTAACACCCCTGTAGCCATTGCATAGCTTGAATAACAAAGAAAGTACCCTGCCCTTGAAGCATTGAGTCCTGAGGCATATCCAAAAATTCTGAATGCAGCTGCTCTTTCAAGCAGCAAAACTCTGAAAGCATTAAAGGGTATTGGAGTAAAACCCATGTATTTTGATAGAGTTCTCAAGCAGAACAATGCAAAGTCTGGCTCCTCACTATAGTGCTTGTGAATAACACAAAAAGTGTATGGGTTCAAGTTTGGAAGATAGTGGATAATAGAATGAATATCCACCTTTGCTTTCCTTTCTCTTCTATGGCTTTTCTTGTTCCCTTGCCCCTGTCAAGGTAATTGTCTTCATCCAATAAAGTTAACTATGGTAAAAATGAAAAACAAGGTTAGATGAAGTGCAAGCAAACTTTAGGAGTCATGAAAAGTAACTTGAAACAATTAGACAAAAAGCAAGAGACACGACCGATGCAAGCGATTAGGGTCTTTAGAGAAATTCAGACGGTCGTTATCGCTTGCATTGGTTCTCATCAATATCTCTTGGCAAGCCAGATATCTATTATCAATGCTGCATGCAACTCCTAGACACGACCGATACAAGCGATAAGGCCCAATGGAAAATATCCGATGGGCCTTATCGCTTGCATTGGTCGTGATCGATTTCTGACACTTCTAATGGAGATCTTGGACAAATCCGATACAAGCTAGAGATTTCTCATCGGTCCCATCTCATATCCTTAGCCTAAAATTCTTGAGAATATAGTTAACTGTATACCTTGACATAATCTTCCTCAAGTCCAAACACGACCGATGCAAGCGATAAGGCCCAATGGAAAATATCCGCTGGGCCTTATCGCTTGCATCGATCGTGATTGACTTCTCATAGTCTAAATGGAGACCTTGGAGAAAACTGGTTGTCGCATCTCATCTCTTTAGCTTTAAAATCATGGGAAAATATTTTACTACATACCTTGACCTCATCTTCCTCTTCAAGTCTGAACACGATCGATGCAAGCGATAAGGCCCAACGGAAGTTATCCAATGGGCCTTATCGCTTGCATCGGTCGTGGTCGATTTCTCACTAAAAATGGAGATCTCAGACAAAACCTTTAATTCATAAGAATATATTAAACAACATACCTCGACCTCATCTTCCTCCTCGATAAGCTCTTTTGAGTCAATACAAATTGTTCCTTTGTCCTCAGCAACATCCAAGAATGAATAGCCGTGCCCAAACGAGTATATTCAAAGTTGCTTCTAATGCTCATCAAACTCTTCATCAGCAATTCTTGGCTTCTCTAAGATATCTTTCTCAAAGCATTTTGAAAGAGCTTGTGATGAATCTTTGAATTCTTCATTAGACAAATCCAAATCAAGACGCAAAAATTCTTCTTTTCTTTCTCCTTTCTTATTGATGAATCTCCTTGCAACTTCTTGGACTCAGCTATAGCTGCAAGGCAGTAGTCCCCCCTTAGATTAAAAAGTTCCCGAATGTAAAATAGAGGTATAAAATCTTTTTCAGAGATAAAATAAAAAGGTAGATTTGGGAGAAGTAGGGACTTCTCAGACACTGGAACTTCTTCAGTTGGCTCGCTTATTGCAGTTTCTGCTTTAAAAGTGGCCACATCAAAACCTTTGACCTGCTCTTCTTCTGCTTGGAGATTTATCTCCTCAACAATCTCCATGACACCTTTCATAGTTTTTGAGCTTCCCTCAAGTGTCAGCTCTAAGAAAGGCTCATCTTCAACATGAACATTTTCCTCCTTTTCAACTGAGATGTGATCAAGCCATATCAAGAAGGCAATGATTAAAGGGAGCAAGCAGTAGTCCTTTTCATGCTTTGGGCATAAATCAAGCTTCCATGGCAAACGGGATATCCTTTTGCATTTTCTTGTGATTTTAGCCCTATCTATTGGATCCTTCCCACAGATGTGAGGATGGACATAGGTTTTCTGAGAAATAGAAAGGATCTTTCCATTGATCAACCCCAAGAAAATCTCCCACTCATCCTTAAGAAAACTTTTTGATTTCTCTAGGAGTTTTTCAAAATCAATTTTGGGGTTGAATATCGTCATTGCATCAGGAAAATAATCTATAGTTAAACCCTCTTGAACCATGAAATCAAGAAGTTTCTCTGATGGAGAGACACTAAGGATCTCATTCATTCCCTCCATCTTAGCTGCAGCTTCTCTTGTATGTCTATGAGGAGAACACAACCGATGCAAGCGAGTAAAGCGAGTCAACATAGGTCAAATGGGGAAAATCGCTTGTATCGGTCGTGTCGGGGACGAAAGAAAAATATGCATATAAATGAGACAAATTCTTTGAAGGTTCAAACTTTGAGTTTGTGAAGGAAGTAGCTATTTATAGACGAGGAGGGAAGAAGTAACGGTCGAATGATGTGGACCAATAACTCAGTGCCACATGGCAAAGCGTATGTTGGCCGATTCAACTGATAGATGATGTGGACCAATCAAATGATGCCACATGGCAAAAGACGCTGGAATTCACAATAGCTATATGATGTGGAACAATCCTGGCATGCCATGTGGCACCAACGGTCAACTCAGTTCTGGGACCTATTTAAGCTTCCCTATTCATTTCTTTCCTTTTTTTTTTGTCAAACTTTCCAAGCATCGAGGTTCCATCGCCACTAAGTTTTTAAGCTGCTTCTTCACAATTTCTATAGAGAGCGCTGTTGATATATTTAGGTAGTGATGTGTGTGAACACTCTAGGACCCTCGGGGCACTTTTTTCCCTCTTTAGGAGGTTTTTTTCCCCCGGCTTGTATATACGCCTATTGCCCTAATGGGCTACTTATCTTTGTACATTCTCTAGTAATACATTCAGTCTTGTGTGTTGTGCTCCAAGCTTCTTCTTCTTCCTTGTGCTGTTTGCATGCTTCCGCAGATGTCTAACTCCAAAAATTGGTATCAGAGCAGATCGTCGCTTCATCTAGGGCACCGTCGACACTCCTCCATTTGCAGTCTCAGATTCACACAAAATTTGGTGAGCATCCTCAGGGTGTTTCCGAGATCAAAAAAGCTTCGCTTTGTGGTGCCGAAATCGCGATCTGAGCTCGTTTCGGCCTCCGAACGCACTATCGTAGCGCTTGTGCAGGCTATTTCATCCTTTTGTGCCAAAGGTATATACCAGTTTCTGTTCGCCAGTTTAAGTGTCTCAAAGTCTGCTACAAGTCTAGCAAAACTCGTCTGGGCAGTTCCGTTGTCGGAGAGAAATTGTTACTCTTAAAATATTACAAAAATTAAAAGATTAATTGATTGATATAAGTTTGGTTAAATTATGGAATTGTGACTAATTTTTGACTTTAATTTTGCAGGAAAAAAAAGTTTGCTGACCAAAAATAAGATGGGAAGTATTCATTTAAGTTTATTCAAGGGTATTATAAGGGTTACTTAAGGGGTAAACTAAGTTTTGGATGAAAATATAAAGATAATTAAGGGTTAATTATAGGTTTTGATCATACTCTAGCTAAATTACAAGGGTAATTAAGGGTTAAATGTATGTTTTGAGCATGGATTATAGGGTTCAAGTTAAGCTTTAAAGTTATTTATGGGTTAATTATTCATCCTGTGGGTTATGGAAGGTTAGAAAATAGATTTATGGGTTAGTTGGAGCTAATTGATGTGGTTTAAAGTTAGTTGTAGGGTAAACCTAAGGATAAATAATTAAATAAGTGGGTTATAGTCTATAAATAAATTATTAAATAGGTTAATTATATCTTAAGGAACCTTAGCAAATTAAAAGGAATATATATTGATTATTTATTTCCACTAAGCCTAAGGTAATAATTAAAAAGGGTTAAATTAAATCTTAGTCTAAGGTATAGTATTTATTCTAAAGTTTAGTATTTAAATAAAAAAAGAAGAAGTGGAAGGTTATTTAAATCCTAAAGTTTTTGGTCCATAGAATATTTAAATGGTTGGTTGAAAATTGAGAAAAGATCTAGGAGGAAAATCCCACGCCTTTTTTCTTGTTGAGTGTTGTTGGAGTGATGTGGAGTCAATTTAGGTAATTGGTTGAGTTATCTAAAGAGAATTGTAGGCTATGGTGGGCTACTCACATCTATTTAAGAAGGGAGTACGTGCTCACAAGTTCATGTGTTTTTTTTCAGGTACTTAATTCTTCTCTAGACTATAGTCATATTTGTACTTAGCTTTATGTCAGTCCTCTGACAGGAGGAGAGAGAAGGCCATCTCTCTTGTCCTTCAATTTATGGAAAGCCAATTTTCAGAAATTACAGAGATTTATTTCTTCTCCTTTTCTTTTGCCCTTTCTTTATTATTCTTCCAAAATCTTGTTTTCTTCCTTTCTTCTTCTCCCATCCCCTTCTTTAATTAAATGTTTTTCCCTCTCTCTCCCTCCCTTTCTCTGCCGGCGGCGCAGCTCTGCTACGCGCGCAGCAGAGAGAGAGAGAGAGAGAGAGAGAGAGAGAGAGAGAGAGAGAGAGAGAGAGAGAGAGAGAGAGAGAGAGAGAGAGAGATAGAGAGAGAGAGATTAAGAGAGATTAAGAGAGAGAGAGAGAGATTTTCTTTCTTTTTTGTTTTTTTTTTGTGTTGCTATTTTGTTTTTTTCTTTTTTATTTCTTTTTTTTATTTTCCCTCTCCCTCTCTTTCTCTGAGCCGGCGGTGCAGCAGCGCCGCACGCGCAATAGAGAGAGAGAGAGAAAGAGAGAGAGAGAGTGATAGAGAGTGATAGAGAGAAAGAGATAGAGAGAGAGAGAAAGAGAGAGAGAAAGAGAGATAAGGGTTTTTTGGGTTTTTTATATTTTATTATTTTATGATTTTATTTTATATTCTATGTTCTAGTAATTCATATTTTATATGTTTTATTTTCTTAAATTAATATAACTAATATAAGAAAGAAATATGAATTATAAATGTATATTATGAATGAAATGATTTATTTATTTATGAATATATATGATTTATGTATAAGTATTTATATATGTATGTGAATATATATGTTTTAATATATGTATGTGTAAGTATGTACTTATGTGTTTATGTTTTAATTAGTTTATTTTTATGTACTAAGTGTTAATGTTTTTGCATTTAAATTACGAGATGCATATGCATTAAGTATGAGATGAATGATATGAATGAGTAATGAATTTATTAAGAAATGTAGGGTATGAAAGGGTATGCATGTATGTTTATTTATTTAACTTGATTTTATATATATGTGTTTTGCATTTCTAACTTTCCTTTTATGAGTTTCAGGTTTTCTGAAGGAGGGTCCATTGAACCTTTAGTCTAACCTTTAGTCCTATATGAATTTACCTTTCCTTTTTCCATTCACCAACCCTATACATTCTTATTTTATCCTTTCCTTTCCCTTCTCTTATCCCAACCATTCTTAACCTATCCATTTCTTTACCCTACTCTTAACCCAAGCTTCTTCAACCCTTAGCCTGATAGACACTTAAGTTCTTTTCCCAAGTATCAAGTTAGTGCATGTTAGATATTAGGATTTGAACCCATGATAGTGATAGAACTTGATCCCATGTTTTATGTTAAGTACATGTTAAAGAAGTTAGTGATAGGCATGTTAGTTAGTTTAGCTAATGCATGTTAGAAATTTATCCATGTTAGTTCATGCATGTATATGTTTAGTATGCATATGTGTTTTAATGTGTGTATGTTTATGCATGAGTATGCATGTTTATTTAGTACATGTGTATGTAAGATGATCATTTATGCCTTAGCATGAATGTTTATGCATGTGCATCTATGTTCATGCATGTGTGTTTGTATTTATGTTCATGCATGCATGTATATTCATATATGTTTATGTTAGTGTAGTTCATGCATGTAAATGTTAGTAAGTGTTCATGCATGAAAAAGTTAGTAGTGTTAGTGCATGCATGTATATGTTAGTAAGTGTTAGTTGTGCTTATGCATGTATATGTTAGTAAGTGTTAGTTTGTGTTTATGTATGTACATGTTAGTGTATGTTCATATATGTTAGAATGCATATGTGTATTAGTGTGTGTTTATGCATGTGCATGTAAGTTCATGCATGTATGTTAGTGTACATGTATGCATGATCATTTATGTGTGTTAATGTATGCTTATGCATGTGCATGTATGTTTATGTATGATTATTTATGCATGAATGTATGTTAGTTAAATGTATGTTTATTTATGAGTAAACAATGTATGTTAATGTATTATGTGAATGAATTTTTTATTGTAATGAATATATTTTAATAAAAGAATGTATTTAATGTATATGTGTTTTTTAGAAAAATTAATTACTTTAATGTTATTTAAAAAAAAAAAGCTAAATGAGTGTTATTTTTTATAAAAGATATACTAAATTCTGTCATGTGTTTTTTTTCAGATTTGATTTATGAAGAATTGCAGCCTCTTGGTGAACTGAAGGCCTGTTGCCCTCTTTCATATATGTGTTTTTTTCAGCTATTGGCGAACTGGAGATACACATGTGACCTGAAGTTTGAAAAGCAGAGATTGTCCTTAGTTTGAAACTTTTATTAGCTTGTATAGGCTATCTTTTAGACTGTCATTTATAAACATCATCCTTGAAGTTGTATAGGACTTTGGTTATTAATTTAGTATCATCTTTTATGTCTAAAGAAAATTCTTCTAGTAACACCTTTCTACCTTCATCAACTTTTGAATTGTTGTTTCCAAAACCAATAGAAGATAAAGAATCAATAAAAGAAGTAATAGTAGAAGAATCTTTGTATGATCCTAGGACAACTATAACTTTACTTTCTACTGTTCCTCCTAGTGTTAGTGAAGAACCTTTTCCTCCAACTGTAGATAGAAACAAAGAAATTTAGAACAAATCTTCTCAATAGCAAAAATTGAATTTAAGGAAAATTTCATTAAACTAATTAAAAGGAAGAGATTCCCTCTGTCACAAGAGGTAGAGATGCAAGATGTTGCCGATGTAACTCACTTGATTCATGAATCTCTTTCTTTAGACTCAGAGGATGAAGAAGATAATATCTGTAATGTGAACAAAAATTTCTTAGGACCGATTGTACCAGATGACGAAACAAAAAACTCAGAGAGTGATTTTAGAAAAAGTTTTTGGGCGAGAGGCACACCGGAGATTAAAGTTAACTTAGGAGATCAGAAGAGATCATATTCTGCTTTAGCCCTAATTGACTCTGGGTCTGAAATCAATGTGATTTCGAAAGGATTATATGATAAGTTTAAATGGCCTATTGATAAAAATCACGGCTGGATAATGCGAACCGCGGACAATGGTTGTGGATCACTCCTAGGAGCATGTGCCAACATACCTCTAATGATAGGTGGAATCTCTGAGACATTCCACTTTTTCATTCAGGACAACTGCTCTTATGAAATTATCTTAGGTCAACCATTCATATGTGAAGCCAGAATGGAGACTAAAGTAATAGATGACGGCTCAGCATACGCAAGAATTAGATCTAAAGATGATCTACAATCGCTCCAAGTTATGATAGTCAGCCCAAACCATGTACGAAATAGGGAGCAAATTAGGAAAACACCTATTAGATCACAAGAAAAAATGCACGAGAGTCATTTACCTCTTAGTGATTCTGGAACATACTTTGATCAAAATTTTTACTAGAGACCATTGTTGAGCGAGACAACAGTGGTAATTGGTTTGATATCTCGCATAAATGTGTAAATAAAATAGAAAATGTATCTGTTTATTTTTCATCTTCAAAATTACAAATTCTAAATAATAAAGATATTCCTAGAAAAACAATAAAAAAATATGAAAAATATTTTGAAGATAAAGGATATATGTCTAAAACTGAAAATATTGAAAACATAATTGAAACTTCTTTTTCCTCTACTTTATTTGATGAAATTTATGAAACTTTACATGATGAAAAATTATTACATGTTATTCTTTGAAACTCATTAAATGAATATGATTTAATTTCAAAATTTGTCTCTGACTTTCATGAAGTTCAAATTAATACAAAATATAAAACAGTAGATAAAAAAGTAAAACATGTAGCTCAAGCTTTACCTGAAGGAAGTGATTTAAAAATTAAAAAAGTAGCTAACGATCCTATCTTACGTGACATGTCTAAAATAGGTCATAATTTTACTGAAGAAACTATTAAATTAATAAAAATTGGAAATGAAAATTCTTTTTTATTACCAACTGAACAAGAATTATTTCGTGAAATGATTAAAAAACATGGTAGAGCTTTTTCTCTTTATCCTCAGGAAATAGGATGTGTTGACCCTAAATTAGTTCCTCCTATGATCATATTTACTGTAGCCCACATACCTTGGAATCTTCGCCCTATACCAGTTCCAAAGGCTCATTTACCTGAGCTAATGAAACTGCTTAAGGAGAAAATGAAAATGAAAATATTAGAACCTTCCTCTGCACCTTATTCTAATAGATGGTTTACTGTTCCTAAAAAGAATGGTAAACTTAGATTTATTCAAGACTTACAACCCGTAAATAAAGTTACTATTAGGAACGTGGGAACCGGCCCTATTGTAGGAGAATTTGCCGAAGCTTTTGCTGGGCATTCTATCTACTCTATGGGTGACTTATATTCAGGATATGACCAGTTTCAGCTTGCTACTGAAAGTAGAGATATTACCACGATGAAGACTCCTTTAGGATTAGTTCGTATGTGTACTCTTCCCCAAGGAGCTACAAATTCGGTAGCACATATGATGAACGCGATGAATAGGGTTCTTCATGACTTTATTCCTAATGTGACCATGCCGTTTATAGATGATATCCCAATTAAAGGATGTGAAGAAAAAGAAAAAGATGAGACATTAGATGCATTAGGATGTAGGAAATTTGTAGCTAATCATATTTTAGATTGTGAAAAAATTCTAGAAAGATTTGAAGAAGTAGGATTAACTTTTTTTATAGAAAAATTAGTTTTTGGAGTTAATGAAGTTTTAATTGTAGGACATTTATGTGGTTATTACGGTCGTAGGCCTTATCCTCAAAAAGTAGATGCTATTAATAAACTATCTGAAACCTGTAAAAACATTAGTGAAGTTAGACGTTTCTTAGGAGCATGTGTATTTTATGCAATTTGGATTCCACATTATGCCCATGTAGCTAATCCATTGTACGATTTACTTAGGAAAAACAAAAAATTTAAATGGACTGAAACTCATGTTAAAACGATGAAAAAATTAAAAAATTTGCTTTCTAATGCACCAGTTTTGAAACGTGTAGATTACTTAAACAATAAACCAATTATTTTAACTGTAGATACTAGCCCTATAGGAATAGGCTGGGTAATAGGTCAAGATGATAGTGAGGGAAATAGATATGCTATTAGATTTGGAGCTAAAATTTTGCATGAAACTCAAAGAAATTATCCACAAATAAAACGAGAATTATGGGGTTTAGTTACTGCATTAAAAACTGATAAAGAGTATTTTATAGGAGCTAATGTCATCATAGAAACAGATTGTTTACCTTTAATAGGAATGATTACTAACTGTTCTTCTCCTGATATAGCTATGTTAAGATGGATATCATATATTAAGTTTATTAATCCTATTTTAAATCATATTTCTGGTAAAACTAATTCCGTAGCAGATATGCTTTCTAGGGCTAAATTTGAAGATGATGAATTGATTAAAACTGATTTAAATGTAATTAATTATATTTCTTTGATATATATGTATATGAAAAATTTAATGAAAATGAGTATGAAGGGATTTGGTCTGATATAGGTTATTATCTTAGTACTCTGAAGCAATTACCTATTTGGTCAGCTAATAGATTTAGAGATATTAGAAAGCGTGCGTTTAATTTTTTCCTAAAAGATGGTTTTATTTGGCGACATGCTAAAGGGAAAATTAGATATCCTCAGCGAGTTTTAGGAAATAAAAAACTGCAAAATAAAGTTATGATAGATATGCATGAGACTCTTTGGGCAGGTCATAAAGGCTTTTATGCAACTTATGATAAAATTAGAGAAGCCTACTGGTGGCCGGGTATGTATGTGAATATACGTGACTTTGTTAGTACTTGTACTACATGTCAGGTACATTCGTCAGTTAGGCATAGAGAACCTTTGCACCCTACCTATCCTCCTTGTATTCATTACAAGTGGGTAGTTGATTTAGTGACCATGCCTAAAGGATTAGATAAGATGAGATATATAGTTTTAGCTAGAGAAGACCTGACAAATCATGTAGAAGGTAGAGCGCTTCGTACGAAAACTACTTATAACGTACGTAAATTTTTGCTAGAAGAAGTTATTAGTAGATTTGGCTATGTAGAGAAAATAGTGGCAGATAGGGGAGAGTTAGATGCTAGAGAGGCTAGAGAATTCTTTGATCTTCATGGGATTCGTCTGTCTCTCACTACTGCTTATAATCCGGAGTCCTATGGTAAGATTGAGCAGGGTCATCCCTCTATTGTGAAGGCAATTTCTAAGGCCTGCAATGGTGATACGCGACAGTGGCCTAGATTCCTTCCATTTGCACTATGGGCAGACAGGATGACGTATACTAGGTCTACAGGATTTATGCCTGCAGAACTAATATACTGTCAAAAGCCAATTTTTCCTATCCAGTCCCAGATTATTTCATGGACGACACTTCCGTGGAATAATAAGATGACTCGTGAAGATCTAATTTCAGTTAGGATTATGCAGTTAAATATAGGTAATAAAATGATTGAAGAAGCTGTTCAGAAAATTAAAAATTCACGTCTTAAAAATAAAATCTATTTTGATAAAAAACATAGACTTAGACCTTGTACTATAGAAGTAGATGACTGGGTTTTAGTTTATGATAGCACTTTTGATACTCAGTATGATGCTAGGAAAAAATTAATTAAGAGATGGTTTGGACCATATGTAGTTGTGACTGTATTTGAAAATGGAACATTTAAGCTTAGAGAATTTGATGGTTCTTTATTGAAAAATTTGATTGCAAGAAAAAGAGTTAAGCTATTTAAAAAGAGAAATAATGAAGAATGTGAAATTGAAGAAAATGATGCTGAAGATGATGCTGATGAAAATGAAGATGACGATTAAAAATCTATTTAAAAATCAGGTGAAACAGTTTTGATTAAAGATTCTTTAATTTTTTGTGTATATGCATAAGCATTACTGCATGGATTAAAAGGATATGTTTCAATTTATTTAAAAAAAAAAATCAAGTAGAATTAAGATATAGAAATATCTGAAATATTTATGATTGAAGCATAATAACTCGTATTTATATGAACTAAATCAGGAAGTTAAATAGAAATTTTGGAATTGGAAACTTGTAAAAGGAAAGGTAGTCTTATTTTGAATTATGTATATGCTTAAAAGAAATTTTATTAATTAGTAAATAGGATTTTGTATCTTGCTTTTATTTTTTATGAGATCTGACCTCTAAATAAAATAAAAATTAATTAAAAACTTCATACCCAACTAGTTTATATGTATGTGTCTGTTGTTAGTGTGCTATGTTGGGCTAGTAGGCAGGTGGAACAACCTTGGTCGGGTGATCAAGGCCACGAGCTGCAGCTAGTTTCATCATAGGCCTAACCTATATGTTGTCATGCGCCTGCATGGGTCGGTAGGTGGGTGGAGTTACTCTGGTCGGGCGATCAGAGCCACGAGCTGACGTCGATTTCATGTAGGGCTGACATAGTTTGTCGTGCGCTATACCGGGTTGGCAGACAAGTGGGGTAAACTTGGCCGGGTGGACAAGTCCAGGAGTCGCATCCAATTTCGGTATAGGCCGATTTGTTAAAAATTAAAGAAAAAGCTGAGTTGGGATGAAGTAAGAAAAATGAAACGATTTAAGCAATAAAAGAGAGTCAGACCATAGGAAATAAAAGTAGGAGGCATATAATTCTGTTATCTGATGGGAAAAGTTTTCTTTTTGTATATGTTGTTATGAAGGATAAGTTACTTATTCTTAGCAAGTGACATGAATAGAAGGACTATAAGACTTATGATTTATTCTTATAAATATTTGTTTAAATGTGGATTCAAAAATATGACATGATATTTTATAACTTATTTCTATGTTGTTTTTTTTTTTTAAATGATTTGTACAAATCTTTTTAATTGCATAAAGTGTGAATGCATGATGTAATAAAATTTTGAAATGATTTAAAATTATTTTCAAAAGAATTTGATTTGTTCCACTTGAAACTGCAGGTTGGCCCATCGGGACGATGTGCAGGTTTAGTGGGGGCAGATGTCGGAGAGAAATTGTTACTCTTAAAATATTACAAAAATTAAAAGATTAATTGATTGATATAAGTTTGGTTAAATTATGGAATTAAGACTAATGTTTGACTTTAATTTTGCAGGAAAAAAAAAGTTTGCTGACCAAAAATAAGATGGGAAGTATTCATTTAAGTTTATTCAAGGGTATTATAAGGGTTACTTAAGGGGTAAACTAAGTTTTGGATGAAAACATAAAGATAATTAAGGGTTAATTATAGGTTTTGATCATACTCTAGCTAAATTACAAGGGTAATTAAGGGTTAAATGTATGTTTTGAGCATGGATTATAGGGTTCAAGTTAAGCTTTAAAGTTAATTATGGGTTAATTATTCATCCTAGTGGGTTATGGAAGGTTAGAAAATAGATTTATGGGTTAGTTGGAGCTAATTGATGTAGTTTAAAGTTAGTTGTAGGGTAAACCTAAGGATAAATAATTAAATAAGTGGGTTATAGTCTATAAATAAATTATTAAATAGGTTAATTATATCTTAAGGAACCTTAGCAAATTAAAAGGAATATATATTGATTATTTATTTCCACTAAGCCTAAGGTAATAATTAAAAAGGGTTAAATTAAATCTTAGTCTAAGGTATAGTATTTATTCTAAAGTTTAGTATTTAAATAAAAAAAGAAGAAGTGGAAGGTTATTTAAATCCTAAAGTTTTTGGTCCATAGAATATTTAAATGGTTGGTTGAAAATTGAGAAAAGATCTAGGAGGAAAATCCCACGCCTTTTTTCTTGTTGAGTGTTGTTGGAGTGATGTGGAGTCAATTTAGGTATTTGGTTGAGTTATCTAAAGAGAATTGTAGGCTATGGTGGGCTACTCACATCTATTTAAGAAGGGAGTACTTGCTCACAAGTTCATGTGTTTTTTTTCAGCTACTTAATTCTTCTCTAGACTATAGTCATATTTGTACTTAGCTTTATGTCAGTCCTCTGACAGGAGGAGAGAGAAGGCCATCTCTCTTGTCCTTCAATTTATGGAAAGCCAATTTTCAAAAATTACAGAGATTTATTTCTTCTCCTTTTCTTTTACCCTTTCTTTATTATTCTTCCAAAATTTTGTTTTCTTCCTTTCTTCTTCTCCCATCCCCTTCTTTAATTAAATGTTTTTCCCTCTCTCTCCCTCCCTTTCTCTGTCGGCGGCGCAGCTCTGCTGCGCGCGCAGCAGAGAGAGAGAGAGAGAGAGAGAGAGAGAGAGAGAGAGAGAGAGAGAGAGAGAGAGAGAGAGAGAGAGAGAGAGAGAGAGAGAGAGATTAAGAGAGATTAAGAGAGATTAAGAGAGAGAGAGAGAGAGAGAGATTTTCTTTCTTTTTTGTTTTTTTTTGTGTTGCTATTTTGTTTTTTTCTTTTTTATTTCTTTTTTTTATTTTCCCTCTCCCTCTGTTTCTCTGCTGCCGGCGGCGCAGCAGCGCCGCGCGCGCAGTAGAGAGAGAGAGAGAGAGAAAGAGAGAGAGAAAGAGAGAGAGAGAGTGATAGAGAGTGATAGAGAGAAAGAGATAGAGAGAGAGAGAAAGAGAGAGAGAAAGAGAGATAAGGGTTTTTTGGGTTTTTTATATTTTATTATTTTATGATTTTTATTTTATATTCTATGTTCTAGTAATTCATATTTTATATGTTTTATTTTCTTAAATTAATATAACTAATATAAGAAAGAAATATGAATTATAAATGTATATTATGAATGAAATGATTTATTTATTTATGAATATATATGATTTATGTATAAGTATTTATATATGTATGTGAATATATATGTTTTAATATATGTATGTGTAAGTATGTACTTATGTGTTTATGTTTTAATTAGTTTATTTTTATGTACTAAGTGTTAATGTTTTTGCATTTAAATTACGAGATGCATATGCATTAAGTATGAGATGAATGATATGAATGAGTAATGAATTTATTAAGAAATGTAGGGTATGAAAGGGTATGCATGTATGTTTATTTATTTAACTTGATTTTATATATATGTGTTTTGCATTTCTAACTTTCCTTTTATGAGTTTCAGGTTTTCTGAAGGAGGGTCCATTGAACCTTTAGTCTTACCTTTAGTCCTATATGAATTTACCTTTCCTTTTTCCATTCACCAACCCTATACATTCTTATTTTATCCTTTCCTTTCCCTTCTCTTATCCCAACCATTCTTAACCTATCCATTTCTTTACCCTACTCTTAACCCAAGCTTCTTCAACCCTTAGCCTGATAGACACTTAAGTTCTTTTCCCAAGTATCAAGTTAGTGCATGTTAGATATTAGGATTTGAACCCATGATAGTGATAGAACTTGATCCCATGTTTTATGTTAAGTACATGTTAAAGAAGTTAGTGATAGGCATGTTAGTTAGTTTAGCTAATGCATGTTAGAAATTTATCCATGTTAGTTCATGCATGTATATGTTTAGTATGCATATGTGTTTTAATGTGTGTATGTTTATGCATGAGTATGCATGTTTATTTAGTACATGTGTATGTAAGATGATCATTTATGCCTTAGCATGAATGTTTATGCATGTGCATCTATGTTCATGCATGTGTATGTGTATTTATGTTCATGCATGCATGTATATTCATATATGTTTATGTTAGTGTAGTTCATGCATGTAAATGTTAGTAAGTGTTCATGCATGAAAAAGTTAGTAGTGTTAGTGCATGCATGTATATGTTAGTAAGTGTTAGTTGTGCTTATGCATGTATATGTTAGTAAGTGTTAGTTTGTGTTTATGTATGTACATGTTAGTGTATGTTCATATATGTTAGAATGCATATGTGTATTAGTGTGTGTTTATGCATGTGCATGTAAGTTAATGCATGTATGTTAGTGTACATGTATGCATGATCATTTATGTGTGTTAATGTATGCTTATGCATGTGCATGTATGTTTATGTATGATTATTTATGCATGAATGTATGTTAGTTAAATGTATGTTTATTTATGAGTAAACAATGTATGTTAATGTATATTAAAATAATTATGTGAATGAATTTTTTATTGTAATGAATATATTTTAATAAAAGAATGTATTTAATATATATGTGTTTTTTAGAAAAATTAATTACTTTAATGTTATTTAAAAAAAAATGCTAAATGAGTGTTATTTTTTATAAAAGATATACTAAATTCTGTCATGTGTTTTTTTTCAGATTTGATTTATGAAGAATTGCAGCCTCTTGGTGAACTGAAGGCCTGTTGCCCTCTTTCATATATGTGTTTTTTTCAGCTATTGGCGAACTGGAGATACACATGTGACCTGAAGTTTGAAAAGCAGAGATTGTCCTTAGTTTGAAACTTTTATTAGCTTGTATAGGCTATCTTTTAGACTGTCATTTATAAACATCATCCTTGAAGTTGTATAGGACTTTGGTTATTAATTTAGTATCATCTTTTATGTCTAAAGAAAATTCTTCTAGTAACACCTTTCTACCTTCATCAACTTTTGAATTGTTGTTTCCAAAACCAATAGAAGATAAAGAATCAATAAAAGAAGTAATAGTAGAAGAATCTTTGTATGATCCTAGGACAACTATAACTTTACTTTCTACTGTTCCTCCTAGTGTTAGTGAAGAACCTTTTCCTCCAACTGTAGATAGAAACGAAGAAAACATCCAAGAAGAAACAAACGAAACTATAAAAGATCAAATAGTTAGTGAAAAGATTATCCCACCTTCTTATTTTGACGCAATTGAAGTTTATAGGAACGCTTCACCTTACGGACCCTAGGAAAACTTAAAACTTGTACCTGTCCTGCATAGTCACCCTGCGTGCGCCGTTAGCGAGACGACTGAATTGATCCGCCAGTCGTCAGAAATCGCGCCCACACCGTTCAACTTTTTGAGATACAATGAATTTTCTACATCAAGGTATTTTAGTCACCGGCCATGGCTGAAAGCAGTGATGTATTCCGTATGTTGGCTGTTGAGGATAAGTTGGATGGTACCAACTACCCATTATGGGCTTATATGATGCGACATGTATTGGTTGAAAAAGGACTGTGGAACATTGTGCAGGGTGTTGAAAGACGTCCTGTTACACCTGTGGCTACAAGTACTACAAATACAGGTGCTGGAGGTGCTGGAGCTGATGAAGATGGTGTCAAAGATGATATTGTGCAGATTCCTGTTCGTGGTGCTGTTTCTATTGCACCTACTACAGAGCAGATTCGTTGGGATGGCAGAGATGCCCAGGCACATGCATTGATAGCTTTGTATGTCAAACGTGCCATTATTCCTCACATACGCTCTTGTAGAACAGCTAGGGATGCTTGGGATACACTTACCACATTGTACCAAGCTAGGAATGAGGCTCGTGTTGCTTATCTCCGAAAACAGTTGGAGAGTGAGCACATGAATGAAGGTGATTCTATGGACAGTTTCCTAACGAAGATCAAAGATTTGAAGGAACAGTTGATTTCTGCTGATGAGGTTATACCAGATAGCTCACTTGTGCAGACCATTCTGAATGGTCTTCCTGACTCATATCAGAGTTTTGCTTCTACTCTTTGGTTGATGATGAAAGGCAATCCGAATGCCTTATCATTTGAGGAGTTAGTCTCTGTTCTTTTGCAGGAAGATCAGTCCAGGCAGAATAGGTCCATTATGCGAGTTGCAGATCAAGCTTTCGTGGCTAGTCAGAAGGGCAAAGGAAAATGGAGCTCTTCTACTAGTAAGCAGAAATCTGCAAATGCTACACATTCAAAGAACCAAGACAAAGATGAGAAAAAAATCAGAAAAGTAGAAATTGTTTTGTAAGTACTGTAAAGGCAATGATCATATCATAAAGAACTGTCCAAAACTAGCTGCTAAAGAGGCAAAGAAGAAAGAGGCTGGAATGGTTGTTGCAGAGGCCTCTACACCAAAAACAGAGTCTGCAAATCTTGTGCAGGAAGAAGAATGGGTGTTTACTACTGTCTGCAGTTTTGACCCATCTTCTTATGATCAGTGCATGTCTGCAGTAGACTCAGATGTTTGGTACTTTGACAGGGGGGCGACCAAACATATTACCTCGCAGCGTAGTTTCTTCTCTTCACTCGAGCCTGCCCCTACAGGGAATACTGTTACATGCGCCAACAACTCCTCTTATCCTGTTATGGGAGTTGGTAAGATCATTTTGACTACTGCTGATGGTAGTTCTTTCACTTTGTCAGATGCTTTATTTGTGCCAGGGATCAAAAAGAATCTGTTATCAGTTTCTGCATTAGCCAAGATTGGCTTGGTTGTGAAATTTGTTGATGACAGGTGTACAGTTCATGATCTCTCAAATGGCGATGTGATTATTGCTTCTGGCATTTTATGTCGTGGGCTATATAAGCTCATAGACTATGAAAGATCTGTGAATGATTCGGCATGTGCAGTTCAAGATTCTCAGGCTATGTCAGATGCAAAGCTTTGGCATGCACGCTTTGGTCATCTAAATTTTGCTAGTTTGCTATGCCTACAGAAATTTGAAATGGTGTCCTCTTTGCCCAAACTTGAGGCACCTGGAAAACATGTTTGTGAAGGCTGTATTTTGGGCAAAATGCAGCGTTCTTCCTTTCCAAAAGATGGTTCAGTTCGGGATACACAGAAATTGCAGCTTGTACATACTGATTTCTGTGGTCCTACGCAGACACCCTCTTTTGGAAATTACCTTTACTTTGTGACTTTCATTGATGATTTTTCCAGGCATGCATGGGTATATCCACTCAAAGCAAAGTCCGAAGTGTTCATGTGCTTCAAACAGTTTTTGGTTTTGGCTGAAAATCTGTCAGCATGTAAAATGGGCACCCTCCGTTCTGATCGATGGGGGGAATATATGTCTTCAGATTTTAATGCATTTCTTGCTGAACGTGGGATAAAACACCAGTGTATAGTGCCATATACACCTCAACAGAATGGAGTTGTTGAACGGAAGAACAGGTCTCTCATGGAGATGGCGAGGTGTACGGTCAAGAGTCAGGCTTTACTTCATAGTTTCTGGCTTGAGGCTGTCATGTGTGCAGCATATGTACTGAACAGGTGTCCCACTAAAGCACTGCAGTCTATCACTCCATATGAGGCTTGGCATGACCGCAAGCCATCTGTTGCTCATTTGCGTGTTTTTGGTTGTTTGGCATATGCATTAGTGCCTGAACAACATCACAGAAAATTAGATGATAAAGCAGTTAAATGTATTTTTGATGGATACAGTTCTGAAAGTAAAGGCTATCGCCTGTATCATCCACAGACTAAACGCATTCTGGTTAGCCATGATGTTGTATTTGTGGAAGATGCTATTCAGCCATTGCTTTCATGTACTAAGGAGACATCTGTTAGCTCCAAAGACATGTATGATACTTTGATGCCTCTTTTTACAGGTGGACAGTCTAGTGCTAGTCCTAATGAGGCAACTTCTCAGCCTTTGCAGGTTTCATATGATGATGCAGATCATTCCATTTCTGATGCAGATTTACATGATGCACTTGCTGCTGAGAGAGCTGATATTGAGCAGGCAAAAACTATGCCAAAATGGCTGGTGCAGACTTTGCGTGACAGCAAATTAGATGCACCTTTGTCATATCATACTCGTTCAGGCTCTCATAGTGCCTCCTTTGCATCGGATTGCTATGTTATGGCTGCATCTAGTCTCTGTGATGAGAA
This sequence comes from Ceratopteris richardii, assembly GCA_020310875.1. Lineage (NCBI taxonomy): Eukaryota > Viridiplantae > Streptophyta > Polypodiopsida > Polypodiales > Pteridaceae > Ceratopteris > Ceratopteris richardii. The sequence goes on from CM035422.1 coordinate 160,171,008, forward strand.
TGAGCCTGTTTCTTTTGATGAAGCACAGAATTCAAAAAATTGGATGGCTGCTATGCAATCTGAATATGATGCTATAATGAAGAATGGTACATGGTCTTTATGTGACTTGCCTCCTGGCAAGAAGGCCATTGGCACTAAGTGGGTATACAAGCTGAAGCGTAAACCTGATGGTACAGTTGACAGGTATAAGGCTAGGCTTGTTGCAAAGGGTTATGCGCAGGAAAGAGGCATTGATTTTGATGAGACCTTTGCACCTACATGCCGTATGACTACTGTTCAGAGCATTTGTGCACTTGCAGCCCATCATGGTTGGAATGTGCATCAGTTGGACATTAAAACAACATTTCTGAATGGTGACTTGCATGAAGAAGTGTATGTTTTTTAGCCCCGTGGCTTTGTGCAGAAAGGGCATGAAAACCAGGTGTGCAGGTTAAAGAAGGCGTTATATGGTGTAAAGCAAGCACCACGTGCTTGGTATGAGAAGATACATGCCTATCTGATTGCACATGGTTTTGAGAATAGTCCAACTGAAAGCACCTTATATGTTAAGCGTGCTAATGATGTGCTTCTGATCAGTGTTGTCTATGTAGAGGACATGCTGCTCACTGGTCCTATTGAGAAGCATATTGCTGATTTTAAGGCTGATTTGCATGCCTCATTTGAGATGTCTGATTTGGGGCATTTGCATCACTATTTGGGCATTCAGTTTATGCAGGTTGATGGTGGAATGGCTTTGTGTCAAACAAAATATATTGACACATTATTGCAGCGTTTTGGCCTTGAAGACTGTAAGCCTATTGCCACTCCTATGGAGACAGGTTTACGATTGAGTCTTCATGATGCTGGCGATGCATTTGATGCTCTTCTCTATCAGCAGGCTGTTGGATGCTTGATTTACTTATGCATTACTCGGCTAGATATTCAGTTTGCTGTCTCAAAGATGAGCAGTTTATGCATTGCCCAGGAGTCACGCATTCGAAGGCGGTTAAGCGCATCTTTCGCTACTTGAGTGGTACTCGGCTACTTGGGTTGTTTTATCCCAAGGGGGGATCACTACCGCCAGATTTGCATGCTTTTTTTGACTCAGATTGGGCTGGTTGCTATGACACTCGTGTGTCCACCAGTGGTTTTTGCTTCATGCTTGGTAGCTCATGTATATCTTGGTTGAGCAAGAAGCAGCCTACTGTGGCCACTTCCAGTTGTGAGGCTGAGTATAGGGCAGCTTTCATAGCAACTGTTGAGTGTGTGTGGCTCAGACGCCTTATGGCTGATTTGGGTGTTGGCCTGTCTTCTGCCACCACCATCTTCACTGACAGTCAGAGCGCATTGGCAGTTGCGAGGAACCCTGTGTTCCATGCTCGCACTAAGCACATTGAGGTGCATTATCACTATGTCAGGGAGAGGTTCTCTGCTAAGGAGATCAGCTTGGCATATGTGCCCACGCAGGAGAACATTGCAGACCTTTTCACGAAGGCTCTGCCTAGGGAGAAGTTTGAAGCTTTCCGCAAAGCTTTGGGCTTACTTCCTTTTGTGGAGTGATTTCCACATAGCTTGGCACTTCCTTATACATGAGTGCCAGCTCCTTGTTCACCGCATCACTCCTAGGGGGGATCTATTGATATATTTAGGTAGTGATGTGTGTGAACACTCTAGGACCCCCGGGGCACTTTTTTCCCTCTTTACGAGGTTTTTTTCCCCCGGCTTGTATATACGCCTATTGCCCTAATGGGCTACTTATCTTTGTACATTCTCTAGTAATACATTCAGTCTTGTGTGTTGTGCTCCAAGCTTCTTCTTCTTCCTTGTGCTATTCGCGTGCTTCCGCAGACGTCTAACTCCAACAAGCGCTCCCTGCGCTAGGTAATATGGGCATGATCGATCTAAGCGATCACGGTACATCCGAGATTTTTGGATAACCCTAATCGCTTGGATCGGTCATGTTTCTTAAATGGCATCGAGTCCTTGAGCATAGCTTGCAAATTATGGTTTTCTTAGTGATGCTTGAGTATTATGCATTATTACCTATATTTGAACTTCTACTTATTGAAATTTGATGATGAGTACAGGGATGCCCGATGCAAGCGATTAGGGACATCCGGGCATTTACGGATGACTCTAATCGTTTGGATCGGTCATGTCTCTGACAGTGGAAAGAGTCATTGATCATATCTTGCAAATTATGTTTTTCTTAGTGATAGTTGAGTATTTTGCATTGTAAGATATATTTGATTGATATTTGATGATGAATTCAAGGACGACCGATGCAATCGATAAGGTGCACCTTTGATAGACTATAATAATTAAATTGAAGTTAGATATTGAATTCTAGATCTCTTGTTCATCTAGAATTAACTTATGCAAGTTCCTGTATAATTATTTCTTAGTTGGAACCTCATCAGAATGTTAAGATTAAACAAAAAAATGCCAATATGAGTTTAGATGAAGGGGAGTAATTGAAGTCATCAATTCACTCTTGCAAATAAAAATCAATGGAAATATGAAATAAAGGACCTAGAAAATATCTAAGAATGTCTTGGTTTATATTCTTATCATTGTACAATAAGAACCTCATCAAAATCTTGAAAGTAAATTAAAAAATGAAAATATGAATATTGACATTTAAAATTCATAATTTAACACACATTCTTTGTCACCATCCTGCAAAGGAAATTCAATGGAATATCAATAGAAGCTTCTATTAGAGGAAGATACATTATGTAAGAATGGCAGGGTTAACTTGTTACAATCTTAAGGGTTTGAACTTAATCACCCTTGGTGGTAGGCAACTTATGCAAGATAATGATTTGTCTGATCTAATGTTAACTATTGCATCATCAATTGAGAATCTACACTGAGATGATACCTCATCAAGGTATTCTACGAGCTTCCTTACATTTCTGAGATTCCAATGTGTAGTAACAATTATTTTCCTTGATTGAAAATGTGGATGAATCAATACTTCTAACTCAAATTCTGGGCATCTCTCCTCTGAGTCCAAGCCTATCCAAAGTCCAAGCTTTTTTTTCCACCTTCTATAGTCATATCCTAGAACCAGAGATTGTCGACATATCTGATATGAGATTGAAAGAGAATTGGGACTAACTTTACATAAAATAATGTCACCTAGCTTTTGAACTTCTTTGCTATCCCATTCACTACCTAAAACATCATCAATCTCTGAAATAGAGACTCTCCTATTCAACCACATTGTTTTTGTTTCCTGAAATAACATGTTTTTAAAGCATGCTACAAAGACATGAATAGGCAAAAACCGTTGAATCTTTATCCTTCTCAAAATTCGGCCTGTTGACATTGCCTTTTGGATGTCAAATTTAATTTTGCATAGAAAACTTCAACCTATTGAATGATTAGGAGCATCCCAATCTAATGAAGAGATGCAAGGACCAGGTACAGGTACAAGATTTCCATAAGAACTCCTCCTTGATGGCACTTGATAATCTGCATAATGGACAAATAACTCTATGCTATTGAAAATTTGAACAGATTTGTCTGCATACATGAGTTCTGCATATTCCTTATGAAGAACTCTGAATGTTCTTGTTAAACATTCAACAGGTTGCCGTTCCACAATATTGGAAGGAAAGATATCTGCAGTACAAAAATATATGTTTTATTATACAAAAACAACTAGAATGATAGAAGAGCATTGTCAAACTTCACTTACAGTACAAAGGGAATTGCAGATGATTTTCTAGAACAAGATCCTTAGCGGTGTACACATGTTGTACTCGTGCAAACCAACCGCATCTCTTCAATTTGAAACTGAGAATACGTCCCTTCTAGTGGTTTCTTGTGTTGTCTCTTTTGGGACGCTTGACTTTATGGGCACCTCTGCAGCTAGGAAGCATAGTTACCCATTCATTTACTTTCACATGAAGAGGTTTCCACAAAGAATCCTCTCTTCTTTTGTAAACCACACATGAGGTTACACGATTGGAAGGACGACGAGAAGAAGAAGCCATTTGAACTTAGAAGAAGAAGAATGTTCAAAGCGAGAAACCGACGTTCACAAATTTTGGCAGTATTTATAGAGAAAAAGGCTTTGGACACGTGGAAACTTTTGATTTGATGTAAACCCTGTCGCTAAATGATCTATGAAATTTTGTGAACCCAAAAATATTTTGTATCTTCAAAAATCAATTCCTTCTTGGAAATTCGAGAATATGCTTTGTGTAGTGTGCCAAAGTATCTTTTTTTGCCTCAAACCGAAAAATTGTACACTGAATACGAGACTCTTGATCACTTTAGCGGCGCTTTTAGAGAAAATTGTATTAAAAAAAGAAATTCTTCATACGGTTAAAAGAGACAGCAGTGTTATATTCTTGTACACATGGAAACACTCTATTTGTCAATTTCCTTAATCTCTCATTAGCAAACAACCCCTTTTCGATTGTTTTTCACCCTAATGTGTGAGCTTGATGGGTGTATAAGTGACGCTTTGGAGCAATTTTGAGGGCTTCTCTAAGAAAAAAGAGGTGTAGTAGTGGTTCAATCCTAAAACATGAAGGTAAATTTACTTTCTCTTTATGTTCTTTCAAATGCAAATGACTCTCATTTGCAAGAAAGAGTGAGAGAAAGAACTATGGTAGAGAGAGGAGAGGGAAGGAAAGCTAAGTTGCTTCTTACTCTTTTTGTGGTCATCCAAATCACTTGAGATTTCATACATAGTTTCTTGAGTAAAAACTAACATCTTTGAAAGTTTCATAGCTAAAGGAGTTGAGTGGAGTGAGTAGTGAGCATCAAAAAATGTAGATCATTAAAAAAATAGTGAAAATTTGTAAAGTTTTTGCATATTTGCAATCCATACCCTTAAAAACGTAGAAAGAAATAATAAAACACAACAGACTGAGAAAAATGCACCAAGTACATGAGCCATCACCTTCTTGAAATGGTGCAAGATATCATTTGACATCAAGCATGGTGGTCTTTGAGTAGCATCACTGTTTCCCATAGACATTGTAGACGCTGGAATTGAGGTTGTAGAGGGGTATTTCAAGGGCTTTGTGCCATCAGGAAATTTTGATCCTCATAAGACATCACGATTCCTCCCAAAAAAACATGATTTCCCATCCCAACACCTTTGAGACATCACGTTCCCAAGCCATCATTGTTGTGTTGTAGAGACATTGGCATCATGAATTCACGCCTTCACCATCATCTCTCGAGAGACTTGTGATTGTTTTCAAGCATCACAATTTCTCTAGACATTCGAGGAATCACGATTGTTGTGAGACACTGCAACTTCCCAAGGAAATCATATATGTTGGGAACTCCCATTTCTTGAGAGTTTTATTTTAATTTTTTGCATAATCTTAATCCTTGTCTTCTTATCTAGAGCATTGTTAGGTCAAATCTAGTGTGCAATGCATGAAATCACAGTACTTCACAAATTAGAGTTTGGGGAGGAGACATCACATTACCTACCACCTCTTGGGGACCTCAAATCCCAAACAAAGAGTATAAATATTCATTGTAGTTAATTTCACTTTTGAAAAGGATCAGTTCCAATCATTGGCTCTAGTCATGATTTAACATGGTGGGTGCTTTACACATAATCAGGTGACCTTCGCTTATGTGTAACTAGCAGCAATGGTGGTTGTGGAAGTAGGAACACAAAAATAAAGTTCAAGTGTGCATTTGCATTCTTATTAGTCTGGTGCATTGTGGAATTGGTTTGCACTAATATAGTGGAATCCGTTTGTAAAAACTCATTGCTACATGTACTTTCATTCATATCCATCAAAACTTTTATAAAATGTGCATGTCAACAATGTACAATGTGTAGTTGATTGACTAATGGCTAATAGAAAAAGTATATGAAAGTCTCCAAGTTTGAATTGGAATTCAAACTTGGCTTTGCCTAAAAGTTCTCCTCTAAGTTAGAAGACATCCTACCAAAGTGAATTCGTAGCTTGATCTCTCCTAGCTCCACAAGAAGTAAGGATTAAGATAGAACACTTTTACAAGTAGTAAGTGTCCATGTATTACTAGCAATTCTTCATGTGCCTTATCACATGCTTCTTCATATGATCCTTCAAGTTAAGGCAAGTGTGAAGGCTTATGTCTGACTGGCAGCAATGATGGTTGTGGAAGCAGGAACACAAAATAAAGTTCAAGTGTGCATTTGAATTCTTATTAGTGTGGCGCATTGTGGAATTGGTTTGCATTAATATAGTGGAATCCCTTCTGTAAAAACTTTTATAAAATGTGCATGTCAACAATGTACAATGTGTAGTTGATTGATTAATGGCTAATGCAAAAAGTATATGATAATGTTTCTAGCTTTGAATTATGATACAACGTAAAGACTAAATGAAGACACTTCAAAAACTTGCTATCAATCTGACTCAAGCAATCTCGTTCAAGCAGTGTAATGGTCCTCCCAAACGAAGTGCTCATCAACAACTCAAGGGAAGTATCTAGGGACCTTGATGCAATGCACTAACTCAACCTCAATGAATCATGATCTCAATCCAACCTTCAAATGTCTTTGGGCGACTCCAAGCAATAGTTGTAAGCTTTACTCTTCAGAAAACGTCTCCAAAACATTAGAGAGAAGGTTTCTTCACATTTCTTGCCTATGCAAGTTATCTGTTTTGATGCAAACATTTGGGGATGATTTTTCAAAGGACTTAGTGGTTCCAAATGCATTATTGTGAAGCTAAAGGTGTATATTAAGCATCCCTAGAGTTAACATGGCAGGTGTAGAGAAGGTTTTGTGCAATACCAACTCCTCTCTAGAACCTATCTATCCATCTTCTCATAGAGGTATCAGAGCAACAACAAATGAACGTGGAAGATGCATCTCCTTCATCTGTAGAAAAATTAGACTGAGGTAAATTCTCAACTTGGTCACTTAGAATGGAAGATTATCTTCAAGGGAGAAACCTCTATGGTTATATATCTGGAGATGAGATGATGCCAATTCTCAAAAGCAAAGGACAACCAACTCGAGAAGAACAAGAGAGGTTAACATCATGGTGCTCAAAGGGTGCTCTTGCAAGGTCATATATTCTTAACTCAATATCTTATTTTTTAGTTCCACACAATAGGAGTTGCAAGACTTCACAAGAGGCTTGGAATGCTCTTGAAACATTCTTCTCATCAAGTACCAATGGAAGGAAGAATCAACTATGGATGTAGTTCACCACACTCAAGAAGATGCCCAAGCAAAGTGTGATTGATTTTGTCACCAAAATAAAGGACATAGCAAATCAGCTTGGGAGCATTAGAGAAATCATTCATGAAGAATAGATAGTAAGGCAAGTGATCAATGGAATAAAGGTAGATGAAAAATGGGAAGCCTTTACCACAGCCATGGACCTCTACATGGACATGCTGGCTCCTAATTTCAATAGCTTCATGGGAAAATTGTTCACACATGAGGCAAAGCTTATGAAGAATGGAGACAACTCAAAAGGTGATAAATTTTCTGCTCTCTATATAGATAAGAACAAGAATAAAGCCTTAGCTAAGGTAAAGGTAAAAAATCTAATGATGAAGGCAGTACCTCTCAAGCAAATTTTGCAGGAAGAGGTAGAGGCAGAGCAGGAAGACAAGAAAGGGGGAAACTCAAAGATCCCCTTCATGTGCCATATGTGGCTTAACTAATCATATTATTGAGAATTGTTTCATGAATCCTAGAGATCAAAGAGGAAGAGGTTACAAAAGAGGAGGCTATGGAGTCTCAAGAGGTAGAATGAACAACAACAATGGTTACAAAAAAAATCATTATCAAGGAGGATATAGAGGAAGAGGAGATTACTACAACTATGCAGACAATTAAACTCAAGAGGATTCATTACTTCTGATGAACATGACCATGCGCAAGGTAAAGTAGATGAACATGTATTCTATATAGACTCATGTTGCTCAAATCATGTAGTAGGGAATGTAGCTCTACTTTCAGACTTCGAGGATCCAAGTAATAGACATGAAGTCCAAACATGAGATGACACAAGGCATCTAGTGGAGAAGATAGGAAATTTGAAAACTTCAGATAGTAATATAAACCTCTTAAGCAAGGTATTTAATGTGCCAACTAGATCAGATTGCTGAAAAATAATTATAGGTCATATTCACAAAGAATTGAGCATTTATTGAAGATCCACATCGAGGATTCAAGAGGATAGCAAGAGGAGAAAAGTTAGGTAGATTATTTACATTTGAGATCCAAGATACTAAAAACACTGCATTGTTTAGTTATGGTAGTTAAACCATAACAGAGTTGGAAATTTGGCACAAGAGGTTAGCCCATATACGTGAAAGGGCTCTGAAGCAAATCAGTAAGGATCATAGTGTGCTTGATCTACCAAAAATATCCAAACAACACATGATATACAAATGTAGGGCTTGTCAATTTTGCAAATCTCACAGACAACCATTCACAAAGAAGGGATAAATTCATGGAGACCTACCGGAGCTATTCCATATAGATGTATGGGGACCAAGCAAGGAGCCTTCTATCTCTGGATCTAGGTATAATGTGTCATTTATTGATGATTGTAGCAGATGGACAATACTATACTCTATGAAGCATAACGATGAAGTATTCTCATGTTTCAAAAAGTATCTAGCACTTGTAGAAAATCAAACAAGTAAGACCTTGAAGAGGCTAAGGTCAGATCGAGGTGGAGATTATTTCTCTCATGGATTTGATCCTTATCTCCAAGAGAGATGAATCAAAAGATAGATTACAACTAGATATACTCCAGAGCAAAATGGAGAGGTAGAGAGAAGAAATAGAACCATAGTAGAGGTTGCAAAGTCAATGCTAAATGAGAAGAAGTTGCCCAACTACATATGGGTAGAGGTTCTATCCACAACCACCTATCTCATCAATAGAACCCCATCAAAAGCATTAGATGTGATGACACTTTATGAAGCATGGAATGGAAGAAGTCCTAGCCTTGATCATTGTAGGATTTTTTAAGTAAATAGCATATGCACACATACCTTCACAAATCAGAGGCAAATTAGATCCAAAAGGTTAACAAATGCATCTTTATCAGCTATGAAGGTAATCAGAAAGGTTATAGGCCATACAATCTAATCAATAAAGGCTTCATTGTAAGTAGACATGTTGTGTCTGATGAAAACAAATCTGGGTTTGAAGATGAGTGGAGGGAAATCAAACTTCCCTATGACCTAGGAGAAGAATTTCCAACATTTACAAAGAAGAATGAGCATATGCTTGAACCATCAAGTGATTCTGATGATGAGCAGAAGACTCCAAGTAGGGAAATCAATTCTTGGAACTCTAAAGGTAAATCCAATGTGCAAGAGTTGAGAGATGTGGCATAATCATCTCAACAAACCATAAGAAGATCTACTAGAGAGAAAAGGAAGCCATAAAGGTATGGTTAAGACACTTCTTTAGTCACTAAACATTAAATATACATAGCACAATGATGGAGACTGTTAATCTCCAAATGACAAGCTATCCTTGATGTTAGAATACCTCTATATCAAGGATAACTCTAAACTTCAAACAATTTTGGAAGAAAAGTGTCAAACTATCAAGACTTTAGCTAACTGTGAAGAAAGTCACTACACAAAAAGTCTACTGCACATAACTCACTCATTGATTGATCAAATCTATAAAGTTTCTAATGACTTTGTACAAGGTGTCATCTAAAGATTGCACACCTCCTCCAAGTGAAAACATCTCAAACAATTCAGTAAAACTTGAGAAATGATCCAAACAATCTACCTATATCTGAAAGTGTCCTCTTGTAGAGTCGACTTTGACACCTGCAACTTGTAACACATGGTTCTCCCAAACTAGAACTCATTTAAGCAAATGCTTTTAGCCATAGATGTCTTACCTTCCAACTTAGATTTTGACTCCTCATTTGTGCAAAAGGTTACACTATGCATTGAGAACTGATCAATTCTTTGACCATCAAGATTGTGCTTGTTTCAGAAGACACTCAACACTTCTTCGCATATAAATGTTCCTACACATAATTCTCTAAGGCTGTTTGCAATTAGGCTCTCAGATCTTAACCATAGATACACTCACTATGGAATTAGATATCTACAAAAGGATTTCTGATATATTCAAACTTAGAAGGAGAAATAGAGAAAAGATCGATGTGCAACTCTCTAAACATTCTTTGTATTCAACTCCTCATACATCTTATGAATGATACACACAATACTCATGATCTATTCATTTCTATCTCATCTATACTTTCTCTCTCTCTCTCTCTCTCTCTATCTCTCTCCTTACGACCACATACATGTGTGTGTATATATATATATATATATATATATATATATATATATATATATATATATATATATATATATATATATATATATATATATATATATATATATATATATATATATATGATTCGTCATTACTTCAAGTATTTTGAAGTATTTACAAAACTAATGTACATGTGTTTATAGACCTTTTCTTTCTGAACCTCCACTTCACTCCATGCTCTTAGACTTCAATCTTTCCTTCATGTATTCACTCCTAACCTTCATATAATCACCAATTGTTGATTTTCTTGTTCCAACACACAAGACTCAAATTTTGAAGAGCCATCAACATATGAAGAAGCCAAGAAGAAGCCAAAATGGAGAAGTGTCATGGAAGAAGAAATAGAAGCTCTACAAGAGAATCAAAATTGGGAATTGGTGCCCAAGAAACCATCTATGAAGGTCATTGGCTCAAGGTGAATTTACAAGGTAAAGATGAATTTTGATGGCTCAATTAATAGGTATAAAGCAAGGCTTGTAGCTAAAGGATTTGCAAAAACCCAAGGTATTGATTATGAAGAAACTTTTTCACCTATTGCAAAAATGCCTACAGTTAGAGTACTTACGGGTGTTGCATCATCCAAAAATTGGAAGATATATCAATTCAAAGTAAAAAATGATTTTCTAAAATGGTTGGATTTTAAAGGAGGTATACATGGCTCAACCTCCTAGTTTTGAAGATCAATCATATCCGAATATGTATGTAGGTTGAGAAAAGCCTTTTATGGCTTGAAGCAAGCTCCTTGAGCTTGGAATCATAATTTGTCACTTACTTTTAGGATAAAATTTTTATTGTAATCAAGAGAGATCCTTCCCTCTTCATTAGGAGGTATCACTCAGAGATCATATAACTTTGTGTATATGTTGATGATATAACCATTACAGGTAATGATGCAGATGGAATCAGGAAAATCAATGCTCAAATGAAGGATGAGTTCAAGATCAATGATCTTGGCTTACTCACATACTTCCTAGGCTTGGAAGTGGTATATACAGAGAAAGGTATGTTCTTCACTCAAAGAAAGTACATTGGAGGTATGCTCATCAAGTTTAAGATGGAAAATACAAATGTCGTAAGTACACCCATGGAGGTAAATCTGAAGCTATGTGCTCATGAACGTGAATTAATTAAAGATTTAACTAGTTATCAAAGTATTGTTGGAAGCTTAAATTATGCCACTCTAACCAAAGAAGATATTTGCTATGAAGTTAGTGTGCTAAGTCATTTCATGCACACTCCAAGGAAGCCTCACATGGAAGGAGCCAAGAGAATTTTAAAGTACTTGAAAGGCACGATCAATGAAGGGTTATATTATCCTTACACATCTGACATAGATGTTAAGCTTTTTTTAATGCAGATTGGGCAGGCTCAAAAGATAATAGGATATGGATGTTAGGTTATCTTACTTTTGCACGTACAAATTTGATTCATGATCTTCCAAGAAGCAACCTATATTTGCTCCTTCATCAACAAAAGATGAATATAAAGGAATTACAAATGCTACACAACAAGCTATGTGGATTAGACTCCTATATTAATATTTAGGGTTGAATATTTCAACTCCACATATATTTGGAGACAACATTGGTTCATTACATCTTGGTGCCAAACCTATATATCATGCTAGGACTAAACACATAGAATTTCACTACCATGATGTCAAAGAAAAGATAATTAGTAAGATATCATTGATTGGATTCCAAGAGATCACAAAGGATTGAAAACTCACGCATCTTAGGCTTGAGGGGGAGCTCTTGGTGCAATTAGCAAGCCTATGTGCATTACTAAGGCTTTAGGACTACAAATCCATTTATCCCTTCACAAGAAAAAACTACATGTGAACGTATGCAATCATTTTGAGCATAGTTACTTTGGACAAATGTAAATGTCAAAAGGAGATGGAATCTCATGTATTTAGGTGATTCATGCCATGACTAAATTTGGTGAAGGAATCAAATCTACCAAGTTCCTAAAGTGTAGGATCACTTTTAGGCGAGGGAAAATTCAAATTCAAACTCAAAATATGAGAATAAATAGATATATTATTAGTCATAGGTATGAGAGTTATTATGAGAGACATTGAGCTACTTCAGTGTGCATACATTGAGATCACCCCATGTATGCGTAGTCCACTACATGTCTCTTGTATCATATGCTCATTAGAATATACATTTTGATACATTTCTTCAAGTATATCTCTGTCTACTATTCTCTACTACATCTTCATCATTACATTGATTTTGTGAAATCAATTTCTTTGTGTGTACGCATTCATTTGTTACACTTTAACTTGAAGTGTCTTCTATGGGCATATCAATTTTCATCAAGTTTGATTCATAGGATCTCGAGATATAAAGCATAGAAGTTGACCATGTATGCATACATTCTAGATCCTTAAAAGTTGGGATGACCCTCCTAACTTGTTAGAACTATTTCTCAATGTATGGTATAGCTAAATTGATGAAATAACTTGCTTTAGTTAGATATAAACTCTACTTAGAGGTATGCAAAAGCTCTCTAGTCAATTGATACCAGGTTGTGAGCTCTAAGCATAATACTAAGCACTTCTATTCCCATAGTAGAAAATTTCTTCACATTTCTTATATGCAAGTTATATGTCTTGATAGGAATGAAGTTTCAAATGACTTAGTGGTCCCAAATGCATTACTGTGAAGCTAAACAAGTATATTAAACATCCTTGGAGTTAACTTGGTATGTGTAGAGCAGGTTGTTTGCAACACCCGCTCATCTCTAAAACCTATCTATCCATCTTCTCATAGTTTTTGGAAGCAATTGATACTTCCATTAATGAGAAAATTTAAGCTTTCCTCTAAGTGTATGTCTCCCATACAGTCACAACATTTTGGCATCATCTTGAAAAATTGTCAGTATCACTAAATCTTTTGTGGAACTTTTATGAATTATTCATACCAATAAGTTTGCGATAGGAAAATTTTATTGGATTATGTCAAAAGCTATTCAAAAACTCAAAGACAGCAAAGAAATGATGGACCCAAATACTTATGCATTTACATGGAACAAGGTTCACTGAAGCCAGCATTTCAACTCAATGGTCAAACATCAAACAAAGATTTCATGGAAAATTTCAAAACCACATGTCAATTATTACTTCCTAGCCTAGATGCTCAAGATGCATTCCATGAGAGGGTAGCTTATGTAATTCCAAAAGGACATTTGGGAGATCTATGGCAAATTGAAGCGATTCAAAACCATCCATCTCTTGTATGGTGGAAAGAGTAGAGAGGTGAGATAGTGGACTTGCAACATATAGCTATGGGAGTGCTTTCGGTAACACCTTCAAGTGGTATTTGTGAATGTAATCGGAGTGCATTTGATGTTCTTCATTCAAAATGAGAAAATTGCTTGTGTATCATATATGAATGATTTGGTATACATTTTTCTAATATGCATTTTCTACATGCTCCAATGAAGATATCTTGTTGTTCTTGACAATGGCAAGTACCATGTCAAGAATCTCCACATCCTTAATTATCAATCCACGGTAGAGATAGGGTGATATGAAGATCGTGAACAAGTGATGCGTGCAAAGGTGAAGGTGAGAAGCACACTGGTGCACACACACATACACACAATGGAAGGAGGAAAATTCATTTGCATTACTCAAACAACTCTTACAAAGCTCTTTGCTCTCACTAACAAACCTCTAGCTCTTTTTATAGTTTTCTAGATAGTTTTGGCCTTATCTAGACCTAGTTAAAAAAGAGGTCCTAAAGCTTATTTGGAGGTTCAAACGAAGTCCAAAAATTATGAAACTTGGTACAAATGATCTATCAAGGCTCCTCAAGCTCAAGGACTCCTTGGCTTCCATAAAGTGGAGAAGATCGTGACAAAATTGGGTTTTCTATGTTACATGAGTAGTGATTATAATGATTGTTGAAGGTTTGATCAATTATAATAAAGAAATATTTTTGAAAATTAATAGACGTGGTCCCCTAGTAGTCTTCATGCATCCTCTTCTACATGCTTCCTCAACGTCAATGCCTATGGCCATTACTGATGCCACTACTAGTGTTGTGTTTACAAACTTGTAAACATCAAAGTACACAAAGAAACATGATGAGACCTCCCAAGATCTTCAAAAGATCAAACAAATATTTCCAAACTTTAAAAACAAACTTTCCTCCAAACTTTCAAGAAAACAAAAATAGGTCACTCTAGCAAAATAACCACCAGAAACTCTCTGAGCAAAATCTGCCAAAAGTAAGCATATATCCTAAAAGTAGACTCTGAATAGCATGCTTTGAAAACAAAAAACACAAAAATAATGGAGTTTTGCTCCCGAATAAACAGCTTGAAGTCAAGGCATGAGAAGGCCTACAATAGCAAGGTATGACTAACTGTCTGAATTGAAAACTGATATAGAGCAGCAAGGAAACTCAATGATCTATGGAGGATTTTGCCATAGATAGAAATTATGAGAGCTAAGGAAACGCATCCAAGTGAAATCACTCAAAAAGACCTCATAACGACTGAGATATGAAAGTTTGAAGAGACGTATGTCTCTGATGAGACACTGGATAGACACAAGAAAGAAGATCTATAAAAACGCCTAATTTCGTGGAGGTTTCTCAATGAAAATTGTACGAAAACTGATCTACTTATATAATGCAATTTGTAAGTTTTGCAACGCAACAAGAATCACTCAATTCGGCCACCTACACTAAGAGAACCACTCTTTTTATTGAGAGGCTGTCAACGGAGGCGCCTTCCTTGTCTAAAAATAGACACTTCTCCTGTCATTCTTACTTTTCTCTACTTTTATCTATTTTTACTCTAAATTTGGAGATGTGAGCGCCTCCACATGTTATTTATCACAAATAATAAACTCCATAAGCCTACAAAATAATACTTTAGAGCTTGTTCTTATGTAACATTCCCCCCCTCAAGCTCTAAATCCAAAGCTTTGACTCCAAGTAGAACTTTGATTCGCTTGAGCTTCTGAGCATCCACTGCTTTTGTGAGTATGTCTTCTAATTGATCTTTAGTTCCAACATGTTGAATATCAATATCTTCATTCACCACCTTCTCTTGGATATAGTGATAGTGTACTTCAATTTGTTTGGCTCTTGCATGGTACACTAGATTAGACGCGAGCTGTAATGAACTTACATTATCTCCAAAGAGTAATGGATGTGTTGTAGATAGATTCATATCTTCATAAAGCTTCAAATACCACATAATCTCACATGTTGCATTTGTAAGGCTTCTATATTCAGCTTTTGTGCTTGAAAGTGCTACTGTAGGCTGTTTTTTAGAACTCCATGAAACCAAATTATTACCTGCAAATATCAAATATCCACCTCTACTCCTTCTATCATCCTTATTTCCAGCCCAATCTGCATCAGTGTATGCTTTCAAATCCAAACCTTCATGATATTTATAGCCTAGACCTTCATTTGATGTACCCTTCAAATATCTCAAGACCCTTTTCGCTGCTTGCATATGAACATCTCTGGGTTTGTTCATGAATTGAGACAATGTACTTACACTAAATGTAATATCCGGCTTTGTTAAAGTTGCATATATAAGAGAACCAATCAAAGACCTATAGATAAGTGGATGTTCTAAAGGTTCGCCATCTTCAACACTGTACTTCACATTGGGTTCCATCGGATTACTGATACTCTTGCAATGTTCCATGCCATATTTCTTTAACAAATCTAAAATATACTTCCTTTGTAGAAGATATACACCATCGTCCTTCTTCAGAACTTCGATTCCAAGAATGTACATCAGTTCTCCTAAATCTGAAATTTTAAATTCAGGTCCAAGCTCTGCTTTTATCCTAGCTCTCTCACCTTCATTGTTTCCTGTTATTATCAAGTCATCCACATAAATTGACATATAAACAATCAATGATCCTTCAACCTTAACATACAAAGAAGTATCTACATTTGAACACCTGTATCCCTGCTTTTCAAGAAACTTTACCAATCTAAAATTCCAAGCCCTTGGAGCCTGCTTAAGGCCATACAATGCTTTCAAGAGTTTACATACATGCGTAGGATTCTAGGGATCTCCATAACTTGCTGGTTGCTCCATGTACACATCTTCTTTTAAATCACCATTGAGAAATGCATTTTTTATATCTAATTGATAAAGGTTCCATACCTTGCTTGCAGCAGCACTTATTAATGTCCTTATTGTTGATATCTTGGCAATAGGAGAAAATGTGTCCTCATAATCGATGACATAACTCTGTGCATAACCTTTACAAACAAGCCTTGCTTTATATCTACTTATTGAACGATCATTGTTTCTCTTTATCTTGTACACCCATTTGTTACCGATTACCTTCATGTTAGGTTGCCTTGGAACTAAACTCCATGTATTGTTCTCATACAAAGCTGTCATTTCTTCGTCCATTGCTTTAACCCATTTCTTTACCTTTGATGCTTGTTTAAAATTTGTTGGTTCCTGCTCCTCAAGAAGTTTTGCCATATAATCTTCATGAGAAAATCTTTGTGTTTGCTTCTTTCTCTTACTGGATACCTTGATTGGCTTCTTGTCCTACCATGCTTTTCTTGCCTTGGAGTTTGAGTTCTTCTTGATGTAGAACCTTCACTTTCTTTTCTCTGTTACTCAATTTCCTTTGAAATCAAATCGAGAATTTTCTTCAACTTTTGATTGGGGGGAGTTATCTCTTCATGTGTAATTTGACTTTCTGGTGAGCTTGGAGAACTTGGCTCTTCTTCATGACTTCTTGTAGTTTCTTCTTCATCTACCTGCACTTCATGTTTATACCAAGATTTATCTTCATGAAAAATAACATCTCTTGAAACAATTACCTCTCCCGTATCTGGGTTCACACATCTATATCTTGGTTGCCCTTCTGCCATACCAATAGAAACCATTTTTTGTGACCTTGGATCCAACTTTGACCTTAACTATTGTGGAACATGAACAAAACATGTGCTTCCAAAAATTCTACAATTAGCAATATCTGGTTTTGATCCATAAAACAATTCATAAGGTGCTTTCTGTACATGACATAAATTGCCATATTCCATGCTTCAGCCCAAAAAATAAGTAGTAAGTCCTTTTCATTTAACATGCCCCTACCCATCTCCAAGGTAGACCTATTCCTTCTTTCGGCCACACCATTTTCTTGAGGTGTGTATCTGTTTGTAGTTTCCCTTTTAATTCCTTCTTCCTCTAAAATGCAAGAACCTGATTAGAAAAATATTCACCTCCTCCATCTTATCTCACCTTCTTATGTTTAACCATCAATAAATGTTACAAAGTACTTGCTACCTGCCATGGAATCTTCTTGAGATAGACCCCATACATCAGTTTGAATCAAGTCCAAAATACCTCTGCTTTGCAATCCTGCTTTTGAAAAAGGACTTTGTACCTGTTTTCCAAACTGACATGTCTCACAAACAAAATCCAAATCTTGCTTAGGTAGTTGTGGTAAACCTTCAACCATGATTTCTTTGCAATATCCTTTAACCTTCCAATACTGATTTGTCCTAATCTTTTATGCCATAAGTCCAATTGACTTACTTGAGTCCCATTAACCATTGTATAACCTGCATAATCTAGAACTTCAACTTCATAAGTATATAATCTATTTACATTTTGTCCTTTTATAATAAAATTTCCATCCTTCGTCTGATAAGCCTGCCATTGATTATTGTCAAAATCGACATTCACTCCATTGTCCTCCATCTGTCCAACTAAAATGAAATTTCTTGTAATAGTAGGAACAAACAAAATATCTCTAAGAGTTACATATTCATTAAGTAGACAATCACCGATGTAAACTATTTCATGCTCACTACTATCTCCTGTAGCAACTGTGACTCTTGAATCTGGTTTGTGTAAGTTCACAAACATATTCATGTTGTGACTCATGTGCTGCCATTGATTATTGTCCAAATCGACATTCACTCCATTGTACTCCATCTGTCCAACTAAAATGAAATTTCTTGTAATAGTAGGAACAAACAAAATATCTCTAAGAGTTACATGTTCATTAAGTGGACAATCACCAATGTAAACTACTTCATGCTCAGTACTATCTCCTATAGCAACTGTGACTCTTGAATCTGGTTTGTGTAAGTTCACAAACATATTCATGTTGTGACTCATGTGGTTTGAGCAACCACTATCTACATACCAAGTTTTGTTGTTTACCTTCCTCTTATGTGTCTCTGTGTGCATAGCCATAAGAATATTTTCCTGCTATGTTTGAGCCTCCTCTTGAACTATGTTGTTGTTTTAATGCATGTGATCTTGGCCTCTTCCTCTTTGTCGTCCTCTAAAACCAACTCTTCTATTTAGATTCGAGAAAAAATCCCTAGCATAATGAACAACTTTACCACAATAATGGCAAGTAAAGTTATCTTGCTGATTTGGTTGAGTCTGTTGACATTGTTGTGTTGCTCTTCCTCCTCTAGTCGCATTAAAAGCTTCCTCTTCCTCTTGCATTGTTGTTGAATCTTCCTCCTCCTCTCCAATTTTGTCTACCTTTTGCTGTGTTTGATGATGTATAAAGACCTTGTCCTTGACTACCTCTTTGCGAATGATAAGAGTTCCCACCTTCTATGTTGATTTCTTCAGTCATCATGAGCGTTTGTAAATCTTCAAAGGATGGTAGATTCTCTTGAGTCATGATAGATGTAATGAAAGACTTCCATCTTTCATCTTTCCTCAAGCCATTTAACATGCTATTAAACTTTATATCCTCACTAGGAGAGGCATCAATAGAGGCTAATGCTTCAATAAGAGATTTTACCTCAAGAACATAATCATATACTGATTGTCGTGGCTTCTTTTTTACTCTTGTCAACTCATCAATAAGTTGTGTTTGCCTTGCTCTATTGGTAGTTGCAAATAGTCTTTCTAGGGACTCCCAAGCCTCTCTACTAGTATTCAAACCTCTTATATGCCCAAGCATAGTATTCGAAACTGTTTGTGATATAATAAGCAGAACTCGTCTGTCTCTTTTGATCCATTCTTGCTCTCTTGCTCAATCTGCTTGTGTAGGAGCTTTTGGTAATACCGGCTTCACTTTTGTACCTGTTATCAATCCCCAAAGACCTTTAGACATGAGATAAGACTCCATTCTAAATTGCCATATGGGATAATTTCTCCCATCTGATAACTTCTCAATCGATGCACTCAAATCTGCCATGTTGAATTGTTGTAAACAAAGAAGATAATTCAATAAGTTGTATGAAAGATTTGATAAAAAAATAAAAGATTTGATACCACAATGTTGTGTTTACAAACTTGTAAACATCAAAGTACACAAGGAAACATGATTAGACCTCCCAAGATCTTCAAAAGATCAAACAAATATTTCCAAACTTCAAAAACAAATTTTCCTCCAAACTTTCAAGAAAACAGAAACAAGTCATTGTAGCAAAATAACCACCAGATATTGCCAAAACTAAGCATATATCCTAAAAGTAGACTCTGAATAGCATGCTTTAGAAACAAAAAACATAAAAAAAAAATGGATTATAGATCCCCAACGAACAGCTTGAAGTCAAGGAATGAGAAGGCCTACAACAACAATGTATGACTAACTGTTTGAATTGAAAACTGATGTACAATAGCAAGGAAACTCAAAGATCTATGGAAGATTTTGATGTAGATAGAAATTATGAGAGCTACGGAAACTCCTTCAAGTGAAGTCACTCAAAAAGACGCCATAACGACTGAGATATGAAAGTTTCAAGAGAGGTATGTCTCTGATGAGACACCGGATAGACACAAGAAAGCAAATCTGCAAAAATGCCTACTTTCGCAGAGTTTTCTCATTGAAAATTTAGAAAAACTGATCTATTTATATAGTGCATATTGTAAGCTTTGCAACGCAACAAGAATCACTCAATTTGGCTACCTACACTAAGAGAACCACTCGTTTCATTGAGAGGCTGTCAACAAAAGCGCCTTCCTTGTCTAAAAATAGACACCTCCCCTTTCCTTCTTACTTTTATTTACTTTACTCTAAATTTGGAGATGTGAGCGCCTCTAGATGTTATTTATCACAAATAATAAACTCCATAAGCCTACAAAATAATACTTTAGAGCTTGTTTTTATGTAACAACTAGCAACCCCCATCCTCTCATGTTTTATCGTCCTTGATAGATCCTTGTTGTATGGATTGATTGCTGTATTTTTGAAAGAGATCCTTGGCAAGGGTATGTTATACAATCCTTAAGCCTTGTGCTAGATCGGCTCCAAGCTTCTCCCAATTAATGGCATGAGGCTTTTGTAGGGATCACAGTCTATAGAGTTGAATAGATCATTCTCTTGCATGCAAAGAGTTGTAGAAGGTGCATGGGTCAATTGTCTAAGTCTTCTGAATGGTACACCCAAAACCCCATTGTGAACATTTCCTCGAATGTTTGCTTGTAGTAGGCATGTAATTATTTGATCCAATTGTGCAAGGCATAGCACACCCGAAGGGATGGCATGGTACTCATATCATATACTAGATCTCCATTTTTGTGCTTGAATCCTAGGATGGAAACATGAGGTGCTCATACAAGTTGGAAGACTTTAAATGTTTCTGCATAAGAGAAAAAAATTTCACTAACGTCTAAGTGGAAACATTGATCATTTTGTATAAGCCAGGGATCAAGTGTCTGATTGTTGTCATCATGTATTCAATAGTGGGGGGACCCTGAAGCAGTGTGAAGTAAGGGTTATTCAACCAATCTTATCACTACTGATTGTTTTCTACCTTGATTGCAAAAGCTGTCCAAGAAGGATGACGAGGCATTGGACTGTAGCATGGATTATACTTGATGTGTAGAGGCACATTGGTCGATGTGTACATAATCTCTGTATACTCTTTTAATAAGTCTTTTTTCCAATTAGGTTGAAAGATGTTGCCTCTTTGAGCATTGGGTGGTAGGTCTATAGGTTCAAGCAGAGTAGCATGGGTCGGCTTTTTTCACATGATCTTCTCAATTGCTAATTTATATTCTACCATGTACATAAAATAAGGTTTGTAATGTAATTCATTTATTGAATATACCGTCTTGGTTCCAACTATGCAAAATATGGAGATTGAAGGATGGTCTCCTCGATGGATGCCATGGCATGTATTTGTGCTTCCATGCAGGCAAAGTGAAATTTTCCTAACTCTTTGATAGCTTTCATCCACATAGGTGTGGGAAATTCAAAGGTATCTTGAACTTCTTCCATTATGTGACCACAAATTGCTGGTTGTGGTTCATATGCTTCCTTGAATGTAGATACTACTAGAATAGTCACATTTTCTTTGGACTCTGGTATATTTGGTGGGGAGTCAGGCAGGGGAATTCCTGAGTGATCTATCACTTGAGTCTGCACTTCTAAAGCATGTGCCCGTACGGTATTTAGTTCCTCCAGAAGTTCCAATGTTGTTACCTCATGTGTTGTAGGTGGAGTTATGGGTTCTTTGAGTTGTAAGGCAATATTACCGCTTGAGAGTGCATTGCATTCTTCACTAAATCTCTCATAATCCTCAAGGAGTCTTGCATGGTCATCCAACAACATTTGTATTGTCTCTAATGGAAGTGCTTTGGAGAAACTAGGGTTGAGAGGTTCTTTTGGGTGGTCTAGAGAAGCTTCAAAGTTTTCTTCATTCTGCACTTGTAATCATTTATTCTCTTCTTTAGTTGCAGCCAGGTGATGTTGTAGGAGGCCCATGTTTCTCATTAATTGATCATTATGAGTCACATGTTGCCTGAGCTATTCTTCTACATTTGCAATGGCTTCTTGGGTTTTTTGCTCTAGTTCTGGTTCCATAGAATGATAGGACTATCGTTGTTCTCGGTTACGTGCATTGAGAAATGCATTCTTGATGGTAAGTGAGTTAAGACTGACCTTTAGTTGGTTTTTCCTTTGTTGTAGAGCTTGATATTGTTGACCTAATGAGGAACATTCCTCTCTTACTTGATACATGCAAGAAGACATTTCCTAGAATGCAGTATGTACAATGGAAGAGGAAAAGAGTGAAGCAGGTCTCAAAAAGGCATGCTCTTCTATTTGGGATGCAAGGGGAATGAGGACTAGGTGAGGGAGTGTGGATGCTATTGTGATCGTGGAGAAGTGTGTGGGAGTGGTTGTGTGAATAGTGGTGATGGAAGTAGTCATCATGAGTGGGGTGTAATGGGTGACCTAATAGTGAAAAGTGGTGTGACAATGTGTGATTTTGTTGGTGTGAATACAAGATTTACAAAAGTTGATGAGTATGTTACACTGGTAGGTGCAAGCCCGAATCGATGAGAAGGAGATGGTTGAGATAGAGTATGGGTGCTCGGATGGAGTACTAACAAAAGATGAATTAGAGTATGGGATGTAAGAAAAGGGTGTTGAGGGAAAGGAGTAGGTGGAATAGGTAATGTTAGGAAGGGATTTATAGCTATTGGTTGGAAGTTCCATGTGGTGAATGGTGTTGAATTGTGGAAGTTTTGAGGAAGGGGTTAAACCGTTCAAGTGATGCTAGACTAGAAATGGTACGACTCGATGGAGATGAGCTAGGAACAATATGGTGTGGGGAGCCAGTGAGTGGTGAGCTAGGATGTACAAGTGATTGTATGTTGGGTTTTGGCATAGATACAACACTCGAGGTGTGGGTGGATAGGGAGGTTGATTGAGGAGGTGACATGTCAATGCTGGCAAGGTTGTCTCCTGGTTGGTGTATCTACAATAACCTGTTCTTCTTGGCAATTGGTGGTGCTAGCCTCAATTGGTACACAGATATATTCCCTAGAGCATGAAATTAGTCGCAAACAAAGAGGATCAAACTGAGGTAGGGGTTTGCACTTTAAGAAGTGTAACGCTTCTATTGTGCCCATAGCTTGAATTAATTCATTAAAACTATTTACAAAATTGGCCTCAAATTTTTTGTTGTCTAGTTCTTGTTGCAAAATCTCTTGACTTTGTTGTTCTATGATCTGCCTTCTTGCCCAAACTTTTTGTATGTTATTAATGTAAGACAATAGTTACGCAATATAACACAGGAGCAATAGCAGAGAAGATAACAGATATAGGAGAATCTCAACAATTTTCTACTAGCAGCAAGTACAAAGATGATGGCGTTGTCCACCCGTGCGCTCTCAAGGTAGAGCTTAAATGGTGATCTAGACAACTCTAGATAGGGAGATACAAGGTAGAGGTATGCTGGCTCAACTCAATGTCTTAGGTAGTGCAGAAGTCATGTATATATAGGATCATGGGTGGCCTGCCATGGACGGCTATACATGGGCGGTAGAGCGTGGGCGGCCACCGCCCGCGTAATTGCCATACACGGCTTAGACTGGTTGAACCGACCTAACAAATATAAATGATTTCTGACTCCGACAGGGAATATTCCATGGAATATTCCCTTTACCGTCGCGCCGGGGGCGCTGCCCCCGGACCCCCACCAGGGGGCCCGCTGGCCCCCTTGGACCCCCCAGCCGGGGCTGCTCACCGCTGCCCCGGACCCCACAATTGGGGACCCTGGTAACTCCCTTTCCTCATAATATCTTACATGGTCCAATATGACCTTCATCCAACATTCAAGTTGGGATTCCCATCAATTGGGTAATGCACGCTTGGCTTCTCCTCATAAAGGGGGCCTTACAAAATGTGCATACAATCATGAGGGGTAGACATTGATCATACTCTAACACCCCCCCTCAATGTTTACCAATGATAAATGAAGTAGGTCTCGGTCCTATGCCCATCTGTTGAAGATGCTTGTTGAGCTGCTCTCTTCCAAGTGCTTTAGTGAATATGTCAGCACAATTTGCCTCTGTTGGGCAATATTCTAGCTCCACAATTTCATCTTCAATTAGCTCACGAATGTATGGTACTGTACTTCTATGTGCTTGGTGCGAGCATGAAATACTGGGTTCTTTGCAATAGCCATACAACTTTGATTATCACACTTGAGTACAATTGGCATATTTGATGGAAAGCCTATATCTGCAAGAATTCTCCTTAACTAGACTGCCTCACAAGAAGCAAAACAAGCTGCTTTGTACTCTGCTTCAGTGGAGGAGAGTGCGAGAGTTGGTTGCTTCCTACTTACCCAAGAAAATATTCCTGAACCAAGTGAGAAACAATATCCAGAAACTGATTTTCTAGAATCACAATCTCCAGCCCAATCTGAATCACAATATCCTTGGAGTGTATCACCTGTGGTATACAAAATACCAAAATCCAAGGTTCCTGCAATGTACCTTAGAATTCGCATTCCAGCATTCCAGTGACTCTCCTTAGGTTTGTTGGAAAACCTGCTTAACACTCCAACAACATAGCAAATGTCTGGTCTAGTGTTGCACAGAAAAATAAGACTTCCAACGAGCTTCCTATACTTCTTAGCATCTACATCAGGCATGTTATCATCCATAGATAGCTTATGATTTACCTCCATAGGTGTGCTAGTTGGTTTGCAGTCCATCATTCCAAATGCCTTGAGAATTTCTTTGGAATATTTTTGTTGTGAGATGAAAATGCCATCCTTCCTTTGCCATACTTCAATTCCCAGAAAAAAATGGAGTAGACCTAAGTCTGTCATTTCAAACTCAGTTCCCAAGCTGATCCGTGTTTGATTGATGAGTTCCTGATGATCTCCTGTAATGATCAAATCATCTACATATACAATGACAACAACTAGCTTGCTATCCCTTTTCGTTACATACAAGTTAGCATCAGAAGTACTTCTTTCAAAACCCATATTTTTGAAAAAATGATCAATTCGTTGGTACCAAGCCCGTGGAGCTTGCTTAAGTCCATACAAAGCTTTCTTCAACCTGCAAACTTTATTTTCTGAATTGGGCACCTCAAAACCTGGTGGTTGAGATACATATACCTCCTCCTTGAGGTGACCATTCAAAAATGCAGATTTGACATCCATCTGGAAAATAGGCCAAGACTTTTGTGCAGCTACTGCAAGTACCGTCCGAATAGTTGTCATGCGTGCTGTTGGTGCAAAAGTTTCTTGAACATCAAATCCTTCAATCTGTGAAAAACCCTGTGCAACTAATCGTGCCTTATACTTTTCTAATGTTCCATCAGCTTTATACTTAGCTTTCCAAATCCATTTAGTACCTATTACCTTCTTCTTTGGCGGCAAGTCGACTAGATCCCATGTATCATTTTTGAGTATACTATCATACTCAGACTGCATTGCCGCTCTCCAATCTGGATCATCAATGGCTTCTTCAATGGTGGTAGGTTCCTTTATCGAACCCATGATATCTGCCATTAGAGCCATGTTAACAATGTGTTCTGAGGCTCTTCTTTGCTCCTCTATTCTCTTTGATCTTCGTAATCCATCCGATGATGATTCTGGTACATCTACATGTGGATTGTGATCATCAAAGAGCTGTTGTGCCCACTTCGGTAGTGGCTTACGCTGTGCAGCTACAATTGGTTGGCTTTTTATTGAGGAAATTTCTCCATCAGATGTTTCCTCCTCCTCAACTTTAACCTGTCTTTTGATAGGCACAAGGTGAGATATTTCTCCGTTTGATGAGATAGTAGATTTACCTTTATCTTCTACTAAGTGTGGTCGTTCATCAAACACCACATCTCGGCTGACAAAAATCTTCCTTGCCTCAGGATCCCATAACCTGTATGCTTTAGACTCTTCACTATATCCTAGGAAGACACACTTTTTGCTTTTTGAATCCAACTTTGATCTTGTTGAATCAGGAATATGTGCATAACAAAAACAACCAAAAATTCTGAAATGCAAAACTGAAGGCTTTTTACCAGAATATGCTTCTTGAGGAGTCATCCCCTTCAGAGCTTTTGTGTAGCTTCGATTGAGGATGTAGACTGCTGTATTGACTGCTTCTGCCCAGAATGAATCAGGCATGTCTTGAGCCTTTAACATACAACGAGCCATTTCAACTACTGTCCTGTTCCTGCGCTCAACAACGCCATTTTGTTGAGGTGTATGAGCTGTGGTAAGTTGCCTTTTCACACCATGCTCCTTACAGTAATTGTTGAATTCTGTTGACAAGAATTCACCTCCTCTATCTGTTCTAAATTTCTTCAGTTTCCTTCCTGATTCACTTTCTACATACTTATGCCACGCTTTAAATTTTTCAAAAGCATCAGCCTTCTCTCGAATGAAATAAACCCACATCTTTCTACTATAATCGTCGACTAACAGCAAGAAGTAGAAAGATCCTCCTAAAGCAGGTGTAGACATTTTACCGCAGAGATCAGCATGTACCAACTCTAGAGGAGCTTGAGATCGATTGCTGGTCTCTCTTGGAAATGCCTTTCGTTGTTGCTTGCCCATCATACAAGCTTCACAAGGTTCCTGCAACTCTGAAAATGCAGGCAAATGAGCAACCATCCCTGTTCGTTGCATCTCCTTCAAAACTGCAAATCCGAGATGCCCAAATCGTTGGTGCCATAACCTGCTTACATCTTTATCTTCTGTAGCAGTTAAAGCACTTAACTCATACAAGTTATCCCGTCGTGTGCCTTTACCTACAACATTACCTGATGAATCCATGATTTCCGCACCACTCTTATTGAAGTGAACTTCGAGTCCACGATCTGTTATTGCAGAAACTGACAACAAATTTCTTTTGAGTGTAGGTACATAGAGAAAATCGGATAACTTTTTCTCAACACCTGGTGAAGTGATAAAAGAGATGGTTCCAGTTCCTTCAGCTGGACACTTGGAGTCGTTTCCCACCACTACATTGATGGATTCCCGCAGAGGCACTAGGGAACTATACCAATCCTTTTTACTAGTCATATGGCGAGAAGCTCCACTATCTAAAATCCATGGCTCATCAACACGAGCTTGAGCAGATGAACATACCTCTTCAATAGCTACCCAAAGTTCCAGCTCTGTGTTGTTTGCAGACTCTTTGTTCTTCCATGATGATTTTACAGTCCCATTCCGTTCATCAGCTTGCTTCTTTCTGCAATCCTTGATGGCATGGCCTTTCTTTTCACAATAGAAGCAACTTCCTGTGAACTTTTTCTTCTTTGGCTTCTTCTTTGATCCCTCTGAAGAGCCTTTACCTTTTGCATTTGCTGAGAATGCAGCATCAGTTGTACTTTGCCGATTCTTCAGCCGCATCTCTTCTTCTAAAAGCATGGCACAAAACTCTTCAAATGTAAGAGGAGTTGGCCTTACCTGAGTGTTAAGGGCTGTTACTAATCCATCATACTTTGCTGGAAGAACACGTACAGATCTTCGAGCTAGCTCTTCTGGTGTTATAACAACACCAACTGCAGCCAATTGATCTTGAAGATGCTTTATCCGTTTGATAAAATCTTCAGCCTTTTCAGAATCAGAATGCTTTTCATTTGCCAACTGATTTTCTAAATTCTGTATCCTAGTGTGGTTCTTGGTCTCATATTGTCGAGCCAATATGCCCCAAGCCTCATGTGCTTTAGTAGTATGTTGAACTAAAGTAAGCACAGAATCACTTACACTAGTGACAATCGCACATAATGCATCAGCATTCCGCCTCTTCCAAGCTCGTAGAAGATCTGGATCTGGCTGAATCATCAATCTTGAATTTGCTGGATCTTCAACTGGTATAGGCTCTGGATCCAATCCCATCGGTCCCATGACAGTGTCAAGTAATTCATAGGAGTCCAAAATTGCAGAAATTTTGAACTTCCAGAGTGTATAGCTGGTTCCATCCAGCTTCCCTTCAGTGAATGCAGGTGGACGAATTCGAATAGGTGCAGCATTAACATTAGGTGAAGCACCAAGACTAGTGTTTGACGATGAAGCCATCATGTAATCACTCGAATAATCTACTGATATTCTAGTCTGCTAGTAGGCTAAAATAATGATACTTCTCAAGCTATTCGAACCTTACAGCTCTGATACCATGTAAGACAATAGTTACGCAATATAACACAGGAGCAATAGTAGAGAAGATAACAGATATAGGAGAATCTCAACAATTTTCTACTAGCAGCAAGTACAAAGATGATGGCGTTGTCCACCCGTGCGCTCTCAAGGTAGAGCTTAAATGGTGATCTAGACAACTCTAGATAGGGAGATACAAGGTAGAGGTATGCTGGCTCAACTCAATGTCTTAGGTAGTGCAGAAGTCATGTATATATAGGATCATGGGTGGCCTGCCATGGACGGCTATACATGGGCGGTAGAGCGTGGGCGGCCACCGCCCGCGTAATTGCCATACACGGCTTAGACTGGTTGAACCGACCTAACAAATATAAATGATTTCTGACTCCGACAGGGAATATTCCATGGAATATTCCCTTTACCGTCGCGCCGGGGGCGCTGCCCCCGGACCCCCACCAGGGGGCCCGCTGGCCCCCTTGGACCCCCCAGCCGGGGCTGCTCACCGCTGCCCCCGACCCCACAATTGGGGACCCTGGTAACTCCCTTTCCTCATAATATCTTACATGGTCCAATATGACCTTCATCCAACATTCAAGTTGGGATTCCCATCAATTGGGTAATGCACGCTTGGCTTCTCCTCATAAAGGGGGCCTTACAAAATGTGCATACAATCATGAGGGGTAGACATTGATCATACTCTAACAATTAAATACTCTTTGAATGGCAATGGTGTAGTCAGGTGCTTTTGATCTGTCATCTTCTCTGGTACTTGTGTCTCCTTGAGTCTCCCTTTGCATCTAGTGATGTTCTCATTGATCCTCTGCATTTGTACCTTGGCTCTGTTGACTTCCATCATCCTCATTGTCATCATCAATGACTATTCCATCTTCATCCTCTTGACTTGACACAGATTGATTGCCTTCAAGTTTAGACGGAGAGCTAGGGTAGCTGGGGTGTTGATATTTCCATGAAAAGAACTTAGCCTCGGAGAATTGGAATTCACTAGAGAAAGCATCATGCATTTCAAAATCAAACATAGCATTCAGCCTTAGCTTCCCGATTTGGTATTTGGAAGGAAAATGCTTCAAGTCCTACTATACTTGTGGTTTCCATTACTACCTAACCTATAGTAACTGTGGTGGTTATTGTGGTTGCTTGAGAGGTGATACCGGCACGAAAAGTGCCTTCTAGGGTAAGGGGTCGTGACAAGCGAATTTGGATTGGTAATGTGAAGCGATCTTGCATTGGTAATTCAAAGTGGTGCATGCATATGTGGAATGGCTTTGATAGCTCTAGTATGATGGCTGATATGCTCACCTATTTCAAAACGTTGCCCTTCTTCATATGTTCTAGAATGAGCCTCTCTCTCTCGGTGGGTGTGTGAGAACTGTGAATCTTTAAAGCAGCTCTGATGAGGTCTATTGAGAGTACATACTTCTTAAAAGGAGGATCAACCACCAAAGAGGGCAATATAGAGGTGTCTCGAAGTTCCTTTCTAACTGATGGTTGTAGAGTAGTGACTAAATAATAGCATCAATAAAAGTCAATTTTAGGGAGGGTGCACTGAAATACTCGGTAAACCTACCCTCATCCATATTGGCTTTAATTCCTTGAAATTCTCGATCTCTAGAAAATATTTGGTATTTTTCCCACTTGTCACCACTAAAGCATAAGGTTGCTTCATAGATGTGTTTTAGATTGGCAAAGGGTCCTGCTGAACCTTGAAACCAATGCGATTTGATGTGTACTCCTTCTATCCTTCTGATGGGTGGGTTGTTAATTGGCATTGGGCCCATGCCATATATATATATATATATATATATATATATATATATATATATATATATATATATATATATATATATATATATATATATATATATATATATATATATATATATATATATATATATATATATATATATATATATATATATATATATATATATATATATATATATATATATATATATATATATAGGATCATGGGTCGCCTTCCATGGACGGCTATAGATGGGCAATAGGACGTGGGTAGCGACCGCTCGCGTAATTTCCATACACGGCTTAGGCCTGTTGAACCGACCTAACAAATATAAATGATTTATGACTTTGACAAGGAATATTGCATGGAATATTCCCTTTACTGTTGCACCGGGGGGGTTGCCCCCGAACCCCCACTAAGGGGCTACCGCCAGGGGGCCCGTTGGCCCCCTTGGCCCCCCAGCCAAGGCTACTCCTCGCTGCCCCAAACCCCACAATTGGGGGCCCTAGTAACTCCATTTCCTTACAATACCTTACATGGTCCAATATGACCTTCATCCAACATGAAAGTTGGGATTCCCATCAATTGGGTAATGCACGCTTGGCTTCTCCTCATAATGGGGGCGTTACAAAATGTGCATACAATCATGAGGGGTAGACATTGATCATATACTAACATCAATAACCTATTTCTTCACCTCCTAATCCATTTTTTGTGTCTAAACCAACAAACCATTTCCATTCATGAGTCATTAGGAGATGGGTGCATAAATGGCCCTAGAGTCCTCAATCCCATCCATTATACAATATGACAACTCATGAAACTAACTTTCTTCTTTGTAATAATTCACTAACACCCAAGGTAACTCATCATCCTTGTAAAAATCAACCCACACTAATTCACTACCATAGTTAATGACGTCTCTCATGAATGGATATGTATGCATTATTTAGAACATGTAGGAAGTGTAGTAATTTGCATTAGCCACTAAGAGATTGTTTAAACATCACTTCATAGCAGAAGGCTACATAGGAGGCACATGAGTTACGAAAATCGATTGCACTCTAACTATATTGGGATCCATATTAATTTCCATGCTAATGTGTTATCCTTTTGTACCAGATCTTTTACACAAACATTCAGGATCAACATGCAAGTAGAAGCATCTTTAGGGGCAGGCACCAACTTACCACTGGTGGATTTTGGAAATTTACCGATGGAAGCCCATCCTTTAATGATACCTCTAGATTTCCAAGGTTTCATTAGGGCATATTGGCTCGTCAATATGAGCCAAGAACCACACTAGGATACAGAATTTAGAGAATTAGTTGGCAAATGAAAAGCATTCTGATTCTGAAAAGGCTGAAGATTTTATCAAACGGATAAAACATCTTCAAGATCAATTGGCTGCAGTTGGTATTGTTATAACAACAGAAGAGTTGGCTCAAAGATGTGCATGTGTTCTTCCAGCAAAGTATGATGGATTAGTAACAACCCTTAACACTCAGGTAAGACCAACTCTCCTCACATTTGAAGAGTTTTGTGCTATGCTTTTAGAAGAAGAGATGCGGTTGAAGAATCGGCAAACTAAAAGTGATGCTGCATTCTCAGCAAATGCAAAAGGTAAAGGCTCTTCTAATGGATCAAAGAAGAAGCCAAAGAAGAAAATGTTCATAGGAAGTTGCTTCTATTGTGAAAAGAAAGGCCATGCCATCAAGGATTGGAGAAAGAAGCAAGTTGAGGAACGGAATGGGACTCTAAAATCATCGTGGAAGAACAAAGAGTCTGCAAACAACAGAGAGCTAGAACTATGGGTAGCTATTGAAGAGGTATGCTCATCTGCTCAAGCTCGTGTTGATGAACCATGGATTTTAGATAGTGGAGCTTCTCGCCATATGACCAGCAAAAATGATTGGTATATTTCCCTAGTGCCTCTATGGGAATCCATCAATGTAGTGGTGGGAAATGACTCCAAGTGTCCAACAGAAGGAACTGGAACCATCTCTTTTATCACTTCTCCAGGTGTTGAGAAAACTATATCCAATGTTCTTTATGTACCTACACTTAAAAGAAATTTTTTGTTAGTTTTTGCAATAATAGATCGTGGACTCAAAGTTCACTTCAATAAGAGTGGTGCAAAAATCATGGATTCATCAGGTAATGTAGTAGGTAAAGGCATAAGATGTGATGACTTGTATGAGTTAAGTGCCTTAACTGCTATAGAAGATAAAGATGTAAGCAGATTATGGCACCAATGATTTGGGCATCTCCGATTTGCAGTTTTGAAGGAGATGCAAAGAACAAGGATGGTTGCTCATTTGCCTGCATTTTCAGAGTGAGCACCTTTGGCCTATTCATCCTTGGCTGGTTTCTTGATTGTTGTGTCCCTTGTGGTTGGTGCTTTGGTTTTGTAGGGGCCGTTGATGCTTTTGGCTTCCAAACCCATACGTTTGAGGCTGGTTGCCTGACTCGCATTGGAGAGGTTAGTTGGTCTACTTTTGTTCTTGGTGTTTGGTTCTGACCTTTGCCTTGCCTTGGCTTCTTTGTTGAGACTTTTTGCATATGGGAGAGCATAAGTTGTTGCGTACGTAAGAGATTCCTGGGCACCCACATGTGTAATCGCCCTTGTTGAGCTGCAACTAATTTCTTAGGCACCCAAATTTGTCGAAGATCTTGTGGTTGAGCTTGTCCAAGCTTCTTCCTTCGTCTTCTGGCCTGGTTGGCTTGCCTGGATGGGGTTTGTGGGGCCAAGGTTAGAGGTTGCTCACCTTTGCGTACCCAGATCTACGTCATGCCCGGAACTGCTTTGTTGTTGAATGGTGTTTTTCTATTTGCTATAGCAGTTGTCTTGAATTGTTGTGCTTGCTTCTTAGGTTGAACGCTTTACTCTTCGAAAAAGAAGGAGGGTTTGCTTTCCTTTGCGACTGTCCTTCCATGATTGAGTCCTTCTAGATCATAGAGCTTTTGACACATACAACATCTTGCTCGTGAAGATTAGTCTTAGAGGAACTAAGAGAGTGTGTGGTGCCATGATCTAAGCATGCAGTTCTCTAATTCTAATCTAATGCATTGTTCATGTACCGAAACTTGAAGAATTTGACTTCTTAGGTTTAAGTTAACTGCATGGTCATAAATCCAATCTTGACCCAAGACAAGTGGTTCTGTAACGTTCTCATCTTGACACACTAGCACTTTGACTTTCATTGGAACATCTTGAAGGTAGATGGGAAGTTCCACCTCGCCCAAACAAGGTGTTTCCACACCTCCCAATCCTATGAGATAAGCTTCTATGGGATTGATGTTCAACTGCAAGTCTTGGCAGTAGGATAGTCTAACTGCACTACTTGTTGCACCTAAGTCAATCAATGCTTTCACAGTCCTTGCACCCTTTCCTTGTCCTATCTCTATGGTCACAAAGGGACGTCGGTCAATGACTTCAGAAGTAATTATGCCTGATTTTTGGCACATATCCATGTGATATTTTGGGGCTTTTGAGTGGACATCTAGGCCTACTCGCCTTAACTTATTTCACCTAATACACTCTCTGGCCTCTTCCTGTGCTTCTTCCCTCACCCTTAACTCCTCTTCTTTTCGTTTCTTAGAAGTGTTGAGTCTCGTAAGCATATCCTCTGTAAGAGGTTCTTGGTATAACTTGACTCTACATCCACTAATATAGTTTGGCAAGATATCTCCTTCTAGAGTGGCCAACTGAACTGCACTGCTAGTGGAAATTCTATTAATGATCATGGGTCCGTATCCTCTTTTTTCCAACTTACGGGCATGTTGCTTTAGTGTATAAACCAACACTAGATCTCCCTCTTTCAGTCCTTTATCCTCGATGTGTGCATCAAAGTATGCCTTTTGTCTTTTCTTTGCAGCATAGATGCCTGCCGCCGCGAGTAGCCTTGTCTCACCTAAGCGTTCTAGGTCAAAGATCATAGAGGACAATTCATGTGCATTCCACTCATGCTCTTGTGCTACTTTTAAGGCAGGGATGAGGAAGTCCAATGGTAGAACAACATTCTACCCAAAGACCATCTGAAATGGGGTGGTGTTGAGTACCGTTTTGTAGGCAACTCGATAAGCCCAAACATCATGATGAAGTTGTTTGTCCCAATCAGAGTGTTTATTATTTACCAGTTTTGTCAATACGTTACAGAGGATCTTATTGGTGCTCTCGGCTTGTCCGTTAGCTTGTGGGTGATAAGGGGTAGACTTCTTATGTATCACCAAGAATTCTTGGAGAAGATTTTCAATGACCTCATTCAAGAAGTGTGTGCCTCTATCGCTCACTAACTCTATTGGTAGCCCATATATCGTGAACACATTCTCGAATAAGAACTTAGCCGTAGTCTGAGCATCATTCTTTGTTGTGGCTTTCACTTCTACCCACTTTGTAAGGTAATCTGTCGCTACAATAATGTATTCTGCATGGGAGTTTCTAGCTAGGGGGTTAATAGGACCTACAAAGTCTATACCCCATTTTGAGAATGCACATCCTCCCATCATTGGCCTCAAAGGCATCTCATCTTTTCTAACCGGATATTGTGCACGTTGGCATGTGTCACATTTCGTCACATAGGTATGTGCATCCATATGAAGAGTGAGCCACCAAAGTCCTGAGAATAGAATGGTCTTGATTACTCGATCAGGGCCAAAGTGTCCACCTGCAACACTACTGTGTGCAGTCTCTAAAACTTTCAAATAGTCTGATTCATGAACCCACAATCTTAGGTAACCATCTTTTCCTCTTTGATATAAGTTGTCCCCAACTAAGGCATAGTCTTCAGCCTCTTGCTCCATGCTTCGTCTTCTTGCTAGACTAGCCTCTTTGGGTAATGTTCCGGATCTCATAAATTCTACCAATGGAGCGCTCCAATCTGGCAATAATGACACTTGATAAAGGGTCCCATGCTCCACTGGGGGCCTCTCTTTGCACATTGGAAAATTCTTAATCCACTCATGTATTTCTTTGTCCATGCTAGGCCAATACACTCCTAAACGCTTCAGATTCTTCAATGTTCGATGTTTAGAATAGTGATTTCCTAGCAATCCTTCATGAGCTTGCTGCAACCAACTACTATGTTCGTCATCCTCAACACAACAATCTAGTACACCTTTTGTATCTTGTTTGTACATGCTTCCTGCCAATATTTGATAGTTTTGTGATCTTACAATTTCCTCTTTGTTTGTTTTCACATTCTTATTCGCGGGTCCAAAGGTTAGGACTGGTACCAACTTATTTGCCCATTTAGGAACAACCTCCAAATTGAACAGATAAGCGTCGGGTAGGTCATCTGACACTCCGTGAGGTGACTCTCATGAAGTAATGCGAGAAAGGTGATCTGCTCGGAGGTGGGTTTTACCTTTCCTGACAACAACTTCAAAGTCATATTCCATTAGTAAGAGGAACCATCTTACTAAGCATCTTGTATTACAAGGTTTATTGACCAAATATAACAAAGCTTGATGATCAGTGAAAATCTTGAACTTGTTGGTCAATAAATAGTGTCTAAACTTCTTCATAGCATAGAGCATGCCTAACCTTTCTCGCTCGATTGTGGTATAATTTCTTTTAGCTGGGTTTAGTTGTCTACTAGCATATGCTATGGGCAAATCTAAATTCCCTTCACCTGTGGGTTGTGCTAGCACACATCCGATGGCATGATTGGAGGCATCCACATGGACATGGAATGGCTTACTCCAATCAGGGGTTGTCAATATTGGTGCTGTACACAAATGTCTTTTTAGCTCATTGAAGGAATTCTCGCATTCATCGTTCCACTCAAAATTTGTCAACAAACCATAAAGAGGTTTAGCTATGATCGCATACATGTGGATAAACCTACAATAATATCCACAATGGCACATAAAAGCTTGTGCCTCTTTAATGTTTCTTGTCCTTGGCAACTCTGCTATGGCTCTTACTTTGTCCTCGTCTATTGAGATTCCGTTCTTAGAAACAATATGACCTAAGATTTTACCTTGATGCACCATGAACACACACTTTTCTGAGTTCAGACACACTCGATATTCTCTACACTTGTTGAAGATCTATCTGAGCTCAGGGATGCGGTATCTTCTTTCTTGGGACTGAGCACATAAATGTTCCACATATACTTCTAAGCTCTTTCGCAAGAACTCTTTGAAGACATGACACATGAGCCTTTGGAATGTTGCAGGTGCATTGGTGAGCCCAAATGGCTTCACACAAAATGCAAAGATTCCCCACTCTGTGGCCAAAGCTGTTTTGTGTTGATCTTCTGGGGCAATGGCTACTTGATTGTAACCTGAAAATCCATTAAGGAAGCTATAAACTTCCTTGCCTGCAACACGCTCCAATAGGTGTTCCGTGATTGGAAGTGGATAACTATCTCTGATCGTAGCGGCATTAACTTTTTTAAGGTTAATACACACTCGCAACTTCCCGTTCTTCTTGGGCACCACTACAATGGGGGACACCCATTCAATATGCTCAATCTCATAGATGAATCCAGCTTCAATCAACCTATCAATTTCCTCTTTTATCTTCGCAGCATAAGTGTCATTATATGTGTAGGGCTTTTGTTTGGTGGACTTGGCATCAGCGGTCATGGGAATCGTATGAGAGCATATTCTTGGATCTACCCCCTTCAAGTCTCTATAATGCCATGCAAACATGTCCCTATATTCCCTAAATAGAGCTACAAGCTCCATTTCTTCTTTTGCGCTTAGGTCATCTCCTATGTATGTACATCGTTCTTCGTTCTCTTCAATGGTTACCACAATTTTTTTGTTCTTTTCTTTATTATCGTATGCTTCTCCTGTAATGTCCTCTCTCTTAGGCATTCGTACCAGAATTTTTCGGTCGTCCACGTCATATTTCTTGAAATTGTCTGGTACTTCAAACAATGATTCCTCCTCTTCTTGTTTTATTCCTTTTCTTTTCTTTTTCTTTTGACTGCTCTCACTTCCATCCTTTGAATTTACCATTTTAATACTTGTGAGAGGTTCTTCTTCTTTCTGGGTAAAGACTCCTATATCTTCTAGATAGTGCTTCTGTGAGTTAAAGCAACTATCCATCACAATGGACTCTAGATCATCGTCATTCTCTTCTTCTTCTATGATATCACTAGGGTCACATTCCAGCCCATGAACACTGAAATATCATAACCCTCCTCATCACAATGAGGTGTCC
Source organism: Ceratopteris richardii (assembly GCA_020310875.1). Classification (NCBI taxonomy): domain Eukaryota; kingdom Viridiplantae; phylum Streptophyta; class Polypodiopsida; order Polypodiales; family Pteridaceae; genus Ceratopteris; species Ceratopteris richardii. The sequence continues at coordinate 160,208,081 of CM035422.1, forward strand.
ATTGTTCTTCATTGACTGCAATGCATGGTAGCTAAGATTTCTCCCCAACCATGAGGCTCAAATTCCTCATCTCGAAAGATCATCGGTGTATAGGCTGGGTCTTTAATTGGTCTATCTCTTGGAGAAGTTCCTTCTTCTCTTGCCTTTAAGCGTTTTTCCTGTTCCTCTGTGACCTTGCACATCCACAAATGAGTATCTTCATGCAACCAAGATGGATCAGGTGAACTTCCAGAATGCATAGAGATAGAACCTTCTTTCACTTTGTGGATATAATTCCACTGTAGGGGTGGTACATCTCTGAAGGTCTAATCCCTCAAATTGACCTTGGTGGTGACCCCTAAGTGCTACAAGTACAAGGAGTTTGTTCCCAAATCCTGTACTATTTGCAATTGTCGTAGGAAGGGTCTTCCTAGGATCATCTCATAGACATTATTTTTCTCCAAGTCACATATAGCAAATGTATGTTCAAACTCTACACCACAAGTGATTAGAGTTATCCCTTCAAGCAATCCTAGAGGTCTTTCAAAATCGCCATTAGCCATTTGAAGCTTCATTCTAGTTGGTCTTAATGTGGGTTTGCCCCATTGCTTCCACAAAGAGGTGGTCGCAATAGCAACACCAGCACCTGAATCTATGATTACTTTGGTTGTGTAACCTTCATAGGTGATTGGAAGATAAGTATTACCTTCTTCACCCTCACACATGTCCCCTATTTTGTCTAGAGGTATCTTTGGAACTTTCTGTTTAGAGCCTGCTTTTTGCATATTGGAATCAAGTTCTGGAACTTGATCCTTCACATGATTCCATAGCTCAGGTTTTGCTTTGAGCAGCTCTTCTACAGTGAGGTGACATTGAACCTTATTGTTCTTCACGACATCAGTGTTCCTTGGAACCATTGAGTCTCCATTTCTTACCAATAGTGTGGGAGCTCTCATCTGAAGAGATTCAGATTCCCAAGGGCCTGGAAATTGAGGCAGTTCTTCTAAAGTATCAGATTCAAAATCTAACCTTTCTTCTTCTTGTTGCTCTACTTGATCTCCGTAAATAGATGGAATGTCTTGGGGAAATTGATCATGAAGATCATCAATTTTAGGAATAGGAGGAGGATTAACCTTCTCCTTGTCCCATTTCTCTTCTTGTATTTCCCGCAAGAACTCTTGAGAGTGCTCTTGAATTGAAGGAGGTATTCCAGCATTCGTGGAATTAGGAACATAAGCTCGCATTGGTGGTGAGCTTCTTCTCTCAATAAGTGGTTGAGCCTGTGGAGGTAAAGAAACTTGTGGTTTGTTTACCAATTGCTCTAATCTTTCTAGTAAGCCCTGGAAATGCAAATCCGGCTTGATAGAGTCTATCTGATTGAACTTTTGACTAGTCTCGAGTATAGCTTGAGCTTTTTCTACCATTTTCATGCACATTTTCATCTGTTCAATGTCTAAGTCCGCTCTAGGGTAACTCTTGTCTAGGTTTGCAGTTGTAGGCCCTTCTTGAAGTCGAGCCTGGTAGGCCTTGAACATCATGTCCAAGCCTTCTGGGGTTGGATCTGCAAGAATAGACCCTGGTTGCAACCTATTTACAATGGGTGGTGGGGTGGGATGAGTTGGAGTGGATGGAGTTTCGGCATGCGAGGGGTTTTGAGATGCAATGTCTTCTATTTTTGTTTTTGCATCTTTCAAGCTTTCTTCTAGTTCTGATAACTTTTTATTCCACTTGTGATTGGCCTTCTCTCTGGTATCTTTCCATGTTCTTGTTTTCCTCTTACTAGTCTCTCCTGATTCACTCGACTCCGATTGTTCTGCTGGTTTATCTTGTTTTAATGCTTGTGACCTAGTAACTGCCTGTACAGGAGCCACATTACTGCTACTGGCACTTGAATCCACCACTAAGCCTACCACATTAATGGGTGTAATCTTGGGTGCACTAGAGGGGTTTCTTGGACAATCTCTAGGAAGATGGTCTTTGCCACATTCAAGACAAAAAGCTTGTATTGTGATAGCCTGACCTTGACTCGGAGATGGTGGGTGGGGACAATCACGAATGAAATGGTCACCTTGACATCTGAAACAAGATCCTCTACGGGCTTGTGGTCTCATTTGTCTCAATTGGGGCCTAGGGTTAGGATTTGTGTACATGACATTGGAGTATTCAGGCTCCCAATTTTGCTCCATAGGTGGTGCCTCATATTGATACAAGTAAATCTCACTATGCTCGGGCGACTCAGTGTAATAAGCATGTGGACTACCTTCATGGGAGTAGTGACACCAATGCTCTATTTGGATTTTCCTCTCCCACAGCATACTTGACTGGAATCACGTTGGCAGAAGCTGCTGGTTGGTTTCCCAAGACTGGTTGTGGCCTATATTGTGCCTGATATTGTTGATGTGGTCGATAATATGGCTGTTGGTATTGGTTCTGATACCTACTGTTGTATATTATTGAACAAGGCATTGTTAAAATGTTAAATATTATTGAACAAGGCATTGTTAAAATGTTAAATTATTAATGTATTAATATGTTTTTGATGTTTTTGATATAGCAACTGAAGGTTCGTGAGGAGCGTGCAAGGCGTGAAAGGGCGGACATAAATAATCCGAATAATTATTATTTATTTTGTAAATAAACCTGTGTAGAAGGTTCTATTGTTAGAAAAGTAATGGTTAGAATAAGGGTCGTTGAAGACCGCAGTTTCTATTATTTAAAGTAATGGCTTTCTGTAAAAGTTACCAACTTTTAGTTTCACGCCTGCTTTTCGAAGCCGCCCTCATGTAACCACTATTTTCGACGTAATCAAAAGTCCTATAAATACATGCACTCTGTGGACTGTCGAAACAGAGTGCGTGGGGGGAGATTGGCCAATACTGCGTTGTGTCTCGTCTCTTGTTGCGTCTATTCTCTGTGTGTTTTCTGTGTCCGTAATCTCTGTATGTGCGTGAGTAAGATCCTGACAACAGTGGTATCAGAGCTCTGCACGCGTCAATACAAAGGGTTCTGTTCTCTGTTCGCGATTTCGATTTCGTTTTCGTTTCCGTTTCCGTTTCCGTTTCCTGTTCCTGTTTCGGCTTCGGTTTCTGATCCAGAACCAGAACCTACGTCTTCACCTACGTCTTCTCCTTCGGCTTACTCCAAGGCGTCGACTAAGGCAAAGAGCTTAGGCAATAACTTAGGCAATAACTTAGGCAATACATTGGCACCCAAGGCTCCCTTGGTGACCGTTGGCTACACGCGAGACAATTTTAATTTTTGAGTGGTAATAGAGAGGTTTAGAGTCCCTAAGGTAGGAGGATTTGAACCCATAACCTCCTACTTTCAAGGGAAGTACTTTGACCACTCCACCATCTCTTGGAGTTGTACTCAAGTCTCTCTCTCTCTTTCTTTGGTACTTGTGCAAGGCGCTCGCGGCAATTTCCAGGATGGACCCAACAAAGAATCAAGTGTAACTTTCAATCCGTAGGTCGGATTGAGGCGTGTAATATACCGTTGGAAAGCTCTTGGAACGAACTTTCCAATGAGCTAGCTTGCAAGGGTGAAATCCTTGGTCATATTTTGGTGGCACTTGATTGAGTGTTCAAGATACCAAGCAAGGTTGAGAACACGGGATCGAGACACCAAGGTTGCAAACGAGAAGGTTCAATACACCAAGGTTGAGAGCAAGGGTCCAAGAGCACCATGGAGAATCACAGTAATTCACCTTTACCTGGAGTCTCATTCGAGCAAGAGTTAGAGATTATGAACCAAGAACTTCAAGCACTTCAACAAGCCATACACGGACGTTATGCTATGCTTCAATTCGACGGACGAAAAGATGGCCGCTTTGTCTTATCATGGCTATCCCTATTCAACGATTTCTTTTCCGATGGGTTATATTCAGAAAATCAGAAAATTGAGTTTGCCACCAATTATTTGGTAGGACGAGCGCAGTTATGGTGGAATGATCTTTCTCGTCGTGCAGATTGTCCACGCACCTGGAAGGCTTTTCAAGAAGAGTTTAAAGATTCATTCTTACCTTTACAGTTTACCTTACCTGTTTGATAATTGTGATGTATTTACATATTGAATTTAGTCTATAAGAGCATATTACCTTTAATTTTTGAGATTTTGTTTTACTGCTATGGAAAGATATCTCCGATCTCTTTATAGAGTAGCTATCACATATCTTTTGAGCTTCTCTTCCAAGATCAAAAGAATTTGGACTTTACCCATTCATCCTGAAGGCATATTGTCCTGCTATTATGATAAAGGGGTGGATCATCTTTAGCACCTGCACACATCGGCAAATTACTTTGTAACTATCCAGATACGTTTCTTGTCAATTTATATGCATAGTTGTCTTCTTTTTGCATCCACTTACATTTTGGACATGCATGTTTTGCATCGTACGTGGAATATACGCATCGTTTAAACATGGTTTGTCTTGTATGGTACATGAATTCTTATTGCAGGGACAGGTATGTATTTTATTGCAGGTTAGCGAGGAGGGAAAATAAAAAAAATAAAAAAAAATACATATGTCAGGGTGTGTAATCCCCTTTTGGTCTCTTTATGTATCATGGAAATTGTTTGTCAAAAATTTTCCGGTTTTCAACATCACGCCGTTATGCTGCCGAAATTTTTACAAAATTCATATGCACATGCATTCAAGTATAAATTTTTGATTAGAAAATTAACTATTATTTTATCATATCCAGATATTCATTCTTGTCATCACTTTTGGATTACATTTTGACTTAATTTATGCATATTATACATAAACACATTAATGTAACAGCTCCATGAACATTTCCATGCATGTATTTTTACATGGCACATGCCTATTTTCTTTATTCAGTGATGAAACATGTGATTGGCCATCCATATTTATTCTTTTATCAACTGAGGTCAGTTGCTTGTTCAACTGAGGGGCATGTTATACCTTATGGAATATGTTGAACAATGCATTGTTGGATTGAAATATGGAATAGCCAATGCATTGTTGGATTGAAATATCGAATAGCCAATGCATTGTTGAACTGTAACATGAAATATGTTGGCCAATGCATTGTTGGATTGAAATATCGAATAGCCAATGCATTGTTGGATTGTAACATGAAATATGTTGGCCAATGCATTGTTGGATTGTAACAGTAATATGGAATATGTTGAACACTCCATTACAATTGTTAGAGTGTTGAATTCTTTTATCAACTGAGGTCAGGTGCTTGTCAACTGAGAGGCATGTTGTATATTATTGAACAAGGCATTGTTAAAATGTTAAATATTATTGAACAAGGCATTGTTAAAATGTTAAATTATTAATGTATTAATATGTTTTTGATGTTTTTGATATAACAGCTGAAGGTTCGTGAGGAGCGTGCAAGGCGTGAAAGGGTGGATATAAATAATCCGAATAATTATTATTTATTTTGTAAATAAACCTGCGTAGAAGGTTCTATTGTTAGAAAAGTAATGGTTAGAATAAGGGTCGTTGAAGACCACAGTTCTATTATTTAAAGTAATGGCTTTCTGTAAAAGTTACCAACTTTTAGTTTCACGCCTGCTTTTCGAAGCCGCCCTCATGTAACCACTATTTTCGACGTAATCAAAAGTCCTATAAATACATGCACTCTGTGGACTGTCGAAACAGAGTGCGTGGGGGGAGATTGCACCCAATACTGCGTTGTGTCTCGTCTCTTGTTGCGTCTATTCTCTGTGTGTTTTCTGTGTCCGTAATCTCTGTATGCGCGTGAGTAAGATCCTGACAACACCTACCTTGTTGGTAAGGTTGCTGATAAGTTTGTCTAATAGCCTACCTATTGTAGGGACAATCTTGAGCCGTGTGGTTCGTGTATTTTCTCTCATTAGTGCAATATGGAGCATTCCTTTCTCTAATGTTTTGGTTTTGCATTGGGCATACATTAGCCATGTGGTCCCCTCCACAGGTATAACATCGGTTCAATGAACTGACTCTTTGTGATTGTCTATTTTGGACTCCCAGCTTCTTGGAAACTTGCTCAACTATCTCATCTATTTCCGTGGAGATTTTCGAAGTATGACTAGTAGAACTATCAGAATCCTTATAGAGTTTGGACAATCCTCACTCCTCACCCAAGTTATCTTCTATGTCAATGCACGTCCGCACACACTCTTCTATGGATCTAGGCTCTTTCAAGTACACATATGATCTTAACTTTGTGCTCAGTAAGCTATCTAAGAACAAAGCCACTTGTTTGGCTGGTGTGGGTAACTCTAGAACACGACATCTTTCTAGGTACTGTCTTAACCTTTTACCTACTAGTCGCACTGTTTCTTGGGGTGTCTCCTTGAAACTGTGGATCAAAGATGATGTGTTATGCCTGATACCAGTCTTGGAAAATTCTACAATGAATTCGTCTAGCAACTGACCTATATCGTGATAGTTGCAACTACTCAGTGGTTGAAATCAAGCCAAGGCAGTGCCCTTAAGAGTCAAACCATATGCCTCATAATGGGTGAACAAATCCTCAACCTGTTCATCTCTTAACACTTGTTTGAACTCGGCCACATGATCATAAGGATCTCTTGTCTCGTCAAAATAATTCTTCATTGCCTTGATCACTTGAGTGGGTCTAAGGGTTCTTGGGTGCTCTCGGGGTCTAGGCAATGGAAAATCATGTTCATCTCTTTGTTGCCTATGTGCTTGATGTCTCTCTCTTTCAGGTCTTTCATTTTCAAATCCTGATCTATTTCTGCCCACAGTGTGTGCAAAACTTACCTCAGGTCTCTGTCTATTTCTTTCTCTCTGGGCTTCATGAGCTTGGGATGATCCTACTCCTTGGAGGCTATGGGAAACATTGGATCTTGGTGGAGGGAAAATCAATTCACTCTTCCAAGTATATGCATGTCTATCGTGTTCTGCTACCAATAACATCTTCTCTGATGTGTTATCCAGGTAGACAACTTTGCCTGGTATCTCTGGATCCTTGAACTCGTAGATGATGACTATGCCCAATTTGCTAGGTTGATCTGGCTTGAATCTCCAAAAGGTTTCCTCTGTTTCTCTATTCAAGAATAGTTCTATGCTTTTGTTGTCTTGAGGGATCCAATCTGGAGTGATCACTCTAGTCAAAACTGACTTACCTCTAGGAGTCTAGGGTCCTTGTCCTACATTTCCTTGTTCTAGGTCTCCTATCTCATTCTCAAGAATGACTTTGGAAAAAATCACAATTTGTGTGAAAATCGCGATTTTGTGAAATCATGAGAATCGCGATGCTGTGAAATCAAGAGAATCACGATGTTGTGAAATCAAGAGAATCACAATGCTGTGAAATCAAGAGAATCGCGATGCTATGAAATCAAGAGAATCGCGATGCTGTGAAATCAAGAGAATTGCAATGCTGTGAAATCAAGAGAATCGCGATGCTGTGAAATCAAGAGAATCATGATGCTGTGAAATCAAGAGAATCGCGATGCTCTGAAATCAAGAGAATCGCGATGCTGTGAAATCAAGAGAATCGTGATGCTGAGCAATCCCCAAGAAATGCGATTTTGAGTGAGAATCGTGAAAAACGCGATTTTGAGAATGACGACAAAATCGCGATTTTGAATGAAAATCGTGTTTTTCTCAAAATCGTGTTTTTAACCAGAGAATCGCGATTTTGATTGGAAATCGTATTCTGAAAATTACGATTTTGTACCTTGGATGAAAGTCGTGTTTTTGATATGATTGCCAATAGAGAATCGTGTTTTTGAAAATCGCGATTGTGAACAGAGAATCGTGTTTTTTTGAAAACCGCAATTTTGAGCCCACTGAAAATCGTGTTTTCTCAAGGTCGTGTTTTTACTAGAAAATCGCGATATTGCCTCAGAATTGTGGTTTTCAAAAATTTAGAGAATCACGATTTTGAGCACAACCACAGAATCGCGATTTTGAGATTGACCCCAGAATCGTGTTCTTTTCAAAAGGCTTTTAAGCAGGAAACAGAGAATCGTGATTTTCAAAAAAATTTGAATTTTTCACAGAATCGCGATTTTCATCACAGAGTCGTGTTTTTTGGCGGGAACTTCAAATTTTTGAGCGCCGAGCAATGGCAACCTCCGTAAGTGCAGAAAATCATGAAAAAACACAAGCGTGCACACACATACACACACGAGCACAAGGTAAGATCAAAGAGAGGAACAATGGAAAGCTTCAATTGCAAAAGAGTTCTCTTACAAAATATCTATTCTCTAAAAAGCTAACCTCAAAAATGAGCACTCTAGCTCTTTTTATAGTTTTTTGACTAGTTTTGGTCCTGTCCACACATAGTGTCCGGCCTAGTTAAAAATTAGGTTCCAGGGCTTATTTGAGGGCTCAAATGAAGTTTAAAAATTATGAAAATTGGTAGGATGATACTTCTAATACTCCTCAAGCTCGAGGACTCCTCGGATTGAACAAAATGGAGTTACAAAAATGGAAAATGGTATTTACAATGGTTTATAGTGATGAAAATCACTATTTTTGTAGGGAATTCTTATGAGAATTTGACATACACTTCTTGGAGCTCCTTACTTGCTCCCTTTTCTTGTGTGTCCACTTCTTTGATGCACTTCCATGCTTTGTCCTTGACCTTGAGCTTCAACACTTGTTGGCATAGACCCTTTTCCCTGGTTGTTGAGGGCTATTCATTGAGGAACTCAGCACCTCCATGGGAAGAGGGGCATTCAAGCGGAGGAGCCTCGACACTTCTTTCCCTCCTGATCAACAAAAAAGAAGATCATCATTGCACGATCACTTCTAGTTTTGTACTTAGGATTTATTTATAATTTTTTTTTGTAAAGAAAAACAAATATCCTTGTGCACATTAAAGCTTCTGCATCAAACATCCTTCTAAATTCCTAAACCCTTGATCAAATTGAGTATCTAAAGATTTAATAGTTGCATTAAATTTAGATATTACTTTAGTAAAGATTGAGAGAAAGGAATTTAATGACTCACATTTGGAAACAAATTTAATATCCATAGATGAAAATAATTGTGATTCCATGTCATGAACAAGGTTTTCTACATTAGATTTCATTTTCATGTATATATGTGCAAGCAAGGAAAATACAAGTATAAATAGTTGGAATTTCTTCCGATCGGATGTATCTGAGTTGCAACATCAATTCTTCATGTCGGGTTCACTGATGTCCGAAGGTGTGGATGCTCGGTTGGTGGATCAAGTCAACCACCAAATCCTATGGCACATGCCGAGTGCTTGGAGCAAACTCAGGTACAATTAAGCCATTTGTATAATGTGACAAAATCACCTTTATCTATAACATCATCATAGCTTTCATAATAGGCATTTGAATCCTCAAATGGTCTATGGTTAGCCTATGGTCAAAATCACAAGGCGAACTCCACCAAAACTCCAGAAGCATCAATACATCTAGTAGCCTTTCTGCTTCCCTCCTAGATTATAGTCCAGATCAAATTTCAGTTGCTACGTGCGACTCCAGATCAAATTTCAGCTGCTACGTGCGACTCCAGATCAAATTTCTTCTTGTGTTGCCATAAGTATTTATGTGAACGTGGCCTTCTTGTGCTCTAGATCAGAACTTCATATTTTTGTCTTCAGCACACACCCCTCCTTCTGCATACCGTCTACCGCCTTCCAATGTAAGCCCTCTCTCCTGGAAATAATCATGTATTGGCCTCCTATCCTCCTCAGATACGTGCGTCAGCGTGAATCTTCTCCCCTTCTACCAGCGTCAGCCCCCTTCCTTTTCATACATATGGTCTTTCATAGCTCTCACATTTCTATAATTACAGTGCATTAAAGGAGTCATTAGAAATAAAACAAGCTTCAGAACTAAAACGCATTGACCAAGTGGATAGTAAATCGATCAGTTCTTGTTGGCTCTGATCCAAAATAATCCTCAACCAATCATTTATGCCTACCCTTGGAGTGGTTACCATTGGTTTTATTTTTTTTTTGTAAAACATCTTGCGCCATGGATTGCCTTGATTTTCTGGAACTTCAAAAATTGTGTAATTTAGATAACAGAAAGTTTTGCACTTCCGAATGCCCAGTAGTCCAACGACTTCCGTATGTTTACATCTGCTTCCACAACCAAAGTATCATTTACCAAAAAACCCTTGTTCTCATCATATGCATCTCGAAGAGCCATCAAGGAAGTGAAACCCTAGTCATTCTCCCTTGCATTAAATTGATGCTGTGTATCTTTTTGCACTGACAGCTTTGGGTCATATTGATTTCCTATGGTGAGGTTAAAATTGTTGCGCATCCATTTTTGAGGAAAATTTTTTGGTTTAAAACCACTCTTTTAGCTCTTTAGATGTTAGCCATTATTTTCATAAAAAGGGTCATTAAAAGTTGACCATTCTTTTAGTGCTTTAAAATAGTATCCATTATTTTTGTGAAAAAGTTGTTGAGCAACTTTTTAGTTATTATCCATTCCTTTGGTACTTTAAATATTCTTCACTACTTTTGTACAAGAAAATCATTGGCACATATTCATTCCCAAAACTCTATATAAAGAGCTTAGGAATTCATTTTTGTACAGAGTTGTTGATACTCCATCATTGTGATTATAGAGACATTTTTTGTACAGAGGACTACTCTTCTTTTGTCTAGTCTTGTGAATCTATTCTGCTCTATCATCTTCGCAGTCTATGCTATTCTGTGCTTCCATTTATGCTACTTCTTGAACTTCCTTTATTCTACATTGGTATCAGAGCGAGGTTGATGCATCATAGGTGCTATACATGAGGTATATGCATAAGATGCAACACCAATAAGCTGATAATTTGCCAGTACCTTCGTTTAGAATTACCTTCTTTTAGGATGGCTGACAAAAATAGCCAAATAGAAAAATTGCGTAAAACCAACTATCAAGCCTGGCGTTTTCGCATGTCTGCATATCTTATGGGTAGGAATTTGCATGGTCTTATAAGTGGTACAGAACCTCGACCTGACTTGCCTGACCAAAATCCGACACCTCAGCAAGTCCGGGAATATCAGAGGTGGAATGAGCGTGACAAGAAGGTAATCTTTGTATTGTCACAAAATATTGAGTCGAGCATGATAGGACACATACAGGACTTGAGAACAAGCAAGGAGATTTGGGAAGCATTAGAGCGAATCTTCTCAACAACCACTAAAGCATGACGAATTCAATTGAAAAATGAATTAAATAATTTACGAAAGGATGTACGACAATCAGTAAATGATTATGTTTTAAAAATTAAGCAGATCGTCGATCACTACAACATATCGAGGGTATACCGAGGTTGCTACCGAGGCAAATGAACGGGCGTGAATTCTTCGCAACATCAGTGTTGCAGTCCGTGTAGGCATCGGAACCAAGGCGCCGGTATCAGCGTCGGTATAAGCGTCGGTATTTCTGACGCAAATACCGACGTATATACCGACGTTTATACCGACGTCTGCTGGGTGTACCGGCGCATATACCGACGACCATACTGGACTTACCGATGCGTATACCGACGACCATACCTGCACAAATTTTTTTGGACAAGAGTGTGTTGTCTTTTGCTAAAGCATGATGTTGTTTAGCAAAAGACAATACACTCTGCCCAACTGAGTACATGTGTTATGTACTCTAATGGCAACCAAAACATAAACTTATATGAACAAAAATGAACAATGATTCATGTACAGAAAGTTGTATATTCCATAAATGAAAAATGTACAAAAGTGTGGCAAAGCACTTACATATAGGAATTGAATACAAAATTATGGTACATCATTGCCACATAGGAGTGTAATACAAAATTGTTGCAATGTGACAAAACACTTCCATATAGGAATTGAATACAAAATTATGGTTCATCATTGTCATATGCGAGTGTGATACAAAATTGTGGCATTGATCAAAATATTTACACCTACAATCCTGCAACAAAACATATGTATAAAATAAGACCAATTAACATGACATTTATAAACAACAACTAGAAACACGAAACCAAGATATAACTTTACCTAATCAAGAATATTCTCCCATGAGACGATTGCACCGCGTCCCTCTAAGTCTTGTAACAGTGCAGTCAGTCCATGTCGATATCCATACGATTCTTCAGTTCGTGTTGGAGGACGACCCACTGCCAACTCCTATAGTAAATATGCAAAATGTTAGATGAATATACATAATATACTTAACACAAACAACTTCAATAATTAACATCATACTTACAAATTGGTAGCGCATACTGTCATATCCGCCGCTACCTAAATGCGATGTTCCAACCGTATCTAACCGTGTGGCCGCCGCATCTCTTTGTTGACGATACCGATCAGGAGTATGTTGATGTTCATCCTGAATCCATTCCCATTCTTTGGCGTCTAGCCATACAGGCTTCGGTAAGCTTGCTTTGAAAGCATCGCGAGCTTCCGATCATCGATGCGACATGACCTCGCGTGCTGTATGTTGTATCCAATCGGAACTCACAACAGGATTGCCAGGTGCTGGCCGGTACTCTTCATATATGCATTGTGTGATATGATTTTTAGAGTCTCTATCCTGTTCGGCCCATTTTAGCATTATTGAATGACCGAATTCGATAGAGCAGAGTTGTCATATACGTTGTCGCATTGACTTCCCCGTTGCATCCATAACTCGAGCTCCATTACGGATATGATATATCTTCGATTCATCATGATCATGTGCACCCCAAGGTGTACGTGGAGATCCCATCTGATGCAATATGAAGATCTCATCTCATCCAATGTATATATATGCATGCTTAAGCTTGTATACATATGCATTCATGTATACATATGCATTCATGTATGCATATGCATTCATGTATGCATATGCTTGCTTGTATGCATATGCATGCTTAAGCGTGTATACATATGCATTCATGTATACATATACATATGCATATGCATACATGTATACATATACATATGCATATGCTTGTTTGTATACATACATGTACATATACATGTATGTATATGCATACATGTATGCATATGCATATGCATACATGTATGCATATGCATATGCATACATGTATACATATACATATACATATGCATATGTTTGCTTGTATATACATATATACATATGCATATGCTTGCTTGTATGCATATGCATGCTTAAGCTTGTATGCATATGCTTGCTTGTATACATACATGTACATATACATGTATGTATATGCTTGCTTGCTTACATATGCATATGCATGCTTACGCATGTATGCATATGTAAGCATATGTTTGCTTGCATGCTTGAGCATGTAAGCATATGCATATGCATGCTTAAGCATGTATGCATATGCATGCTTAAGCATGTATGCATATGCATGCTTAAGCATGTATGCATAGGCATATGCATGCTTAAGTATGTATGCATATGCATTCATGTATGTATGCATATGCATTCATGCATGTATGTATGCATATGCATGCATGCATGTATGTATGCATATGCATGCATGTATCTATGCATATGCATGCATGTGTGCATATGCATGCATGCATGCATGTATGCATATGCATGCATGCATGCATGTATGCATATGTATGTATCATGTATGCATATGTATGTATCATGTATGCATATGCATTCATGTATGTATGCATATGCATTCATTCATGTATGTATGCATATGCATGCATGCATGCATGTATGCATATGTATGTATCATGTATGCATATGTATGCATCATGTATGCATATGCATGCATGCATGCATGTATGCATATGCATGCATGCATGTATGCATATGCATGCATGCATGTATGCATATGCATGCATGTATATATATGCATTCATGTATGTATGCATATGCATTCATGTATGTATGCATACGCATGCATGTATGTATGCATACGCATGCATGTATGTATGCATACGCATGCATGTATGTATGCATATGCATGCATGTATGCATATGCATGCATGCATGCATGCATGTATGCATATGCATTCATGTATGTATGCATATGCATGCATGTATGCATATGCATACATGCATGCATGCATATGCATACATGCATGCATGCATATGCATACATGCATGCATGCATATGTACATGCATGCATGTATATATATGCATTCATGTATGTATGCATATGCATTCATGTATGTATGCATATGCATGCATGTATGCATATGCATGCATGCATGTATGCATATGAATGCATGCATGCATGTATGCATATGAATGCATGCATGTATGCATATGCATACATGTATGCATATGCATACGTGTATGCATATGCATGCATGCATGTATGCATATGCATGCAAGTATGCATATGCATGCATGTATGCATGTATGCATATGCATGCATGTATGCATGTATGCATATGCATGCATGTATGCATATGCATGCATGTATGCATATGCATGCATGTATGCATATGCATGCATGTATGCATATGCATGCATGTATACATATGCATTCATGTAGGTATGCATATGCATGCATATGCATGCATGTATGTATGCATATGCATGCATTCATGTATGTATACATGCATGCATATGCATACATACATGAATGCATATGGATGCATGCATGCATGTATACATATGCATATGTATGTATCATGTATGCATATGCATATGTATGTATCATGCATGTATGCATATGCATGCATGCATGTATGCATATGCATGCATGCATGCATGTATGCATATGCATGCATGCATGCATGTATGCATATGCATGCATGCATGCATGTATGCATATGCATGCATGTATACATATGCATTCATGTATGTATGCATATGCATGCGTGTATACATATGCATTCATGTATGTATGCATGTATGTATGTATGTTTGTACATATACATGTATGTATATGATTGCTTGCTTACATATGCATATGCATGCTTAAGCATGTATGCATATGTAAGCATATGCTTGCTTGCTTACATATGCATATGCATGCTTGAGCATGTAAGCATATGCATATGCATGCTTAAGCATGTATGCATATGCATATGCATGCTTAAGTATGTATGCATATGCATTCATGTATGTATGCATATGCATGCATGTATACATATGCATTCATGTATGTATGCATGTATGTATGTATGTATGTATGTACATATACATGTATGTATATGCTTGCTTGCTTACATATGCATATGCATGCTTAAGCATGTATGTATATGTAAGCATATGCTTGCTTGCTTACATATGCATATGCATGCTTGAGCATGTACCCATATGCATATGCATGCTTAAGCATGTATGCATATGCATATGCATGCTTAAGTATGTATGCATATGCATGCTTAAGTATGTATGCATATGCATTCATGTATGTATGCATACGCATTCATGTATGTATGCATATGCATGCATTCATGTATGTATGCATATGCATGCATTCATGTATGTATGCATATGCATTCATGTATATATGCATATGAATGCATGTATGTATGCATATGCATGCATGTATGTATGCATATGCATGCATGTATGTAGGCATATGCATGCATGTATGTATGCATATGCATGCATGTATGCATATGCATGCATGTATGTATGCATATGCATGCATGTATACATATGCATATGTATGTATCATGTATGCACATGCATTCATGTATGTATGCATATGCATGCATGCATGTATACATATGCATATGCATGCATGTATACATATGCATTCATGTATCTATGTATCTATGTATGTATGTATGTATGTATGTATGTATGCATGTATGTATGTATGCATATGCATGCATGCATGTATGCATATGCATGCATGCATGTATGCATATGCATGCATGCATGTATGCATGTATGTATGTATGCATATGCATGCATGCATGTATGCATATGCATATCCCTCATGCATGCATGCATGGATATGCATGCATGTATGCATATGCATTCATGTATACATATGCATGCATGTATGCCTATGCATGCATGCATGTATGCATATGCATGTATCCATATGCATGCATGCATGTATGCATATGCATGCATGCATGTATGCATATGCATATCCCTCATGCATGAATGCATGTATGCATATGCATATCCCTCATGCATGCATGCATACATGCATATGCATGCATGCATGTATGCATATGCATGCATGCATGTATGCATATGCATGCATGCATGTATGCATATGCATGCATGTATGCATATGCATGCATGTATGCATATGCATGCATGTATGCATATGCATGCATGTATGCATATGCATGTATCCATATGCATGCATGCATGTATGCATATGCATG
Organism: Ceratopteris richardii; assembly: GCA_020310875.1. Classification (NCBI taxonomy): domain Eukaryota; kingdom Viridiplantae; phylum Streptophyta; class Polypodiopsida; order Polypodiales; family Pteridaceae; genus Ceratopteris; species Ceratopteris richardii. Next base: position 160,224,269 of record CM035422.1, read on the forward strand.
CATGCATGTGTGCATATGCATGCATGCATGTATGCATATGCATGCATGCATGTATGCATATGCATGTATGCATGTATGCATATGCATGTATCCATATGCATGCATGCATGCATATGCATGCATGCATATGCATGTATCCCTCTCTCTCTCTCTCTCTCGCTCTCTCTCTCTCTCAAACAAAAATAAAGAGAGAAGATATTAGAAAACAAAAATATAAAGAAAGATAAAAGAGTGATATATGTTTTACTTACATTTATGTTATTTTTGAATCAAAGTTGTCAAAATCCACTTGAAATTCTCCTTTGTTGAATTTCCAAAGATTTGATCTCAAAAATCTCTTGCAAAAGTAAAGAGAGAAGATATTAGAAAAGCAAAAACATAAAGAAAAAAAACAGAGTGATACAATATGTGCGATCTACTTACCAAAGCCTCAGATCTATAAAAATAGAGGTGTGTTTAGAGAGAGAGAGAGAGGGAAGGAGAGGGAAAGAGAGAGAGAGAGAGAGAGAGAGAGAGAGAGAGAGAGAGAGAGAGAGAGAGAGAGAGAGAGAGAGAGAGAGAAATGTTTGACACGATCGTCAGAATCCATTTGAAGTTTTTCTTCGTGGAATTTCCAAAGATTTGATCCCAAAATCTCTTGCAAAACCAAACAAAGAACATATTAGTAAAGAAAAAACATAGAAAAAGAAAAGAGAGAGAGAGAGGGAGAGAGAAAGAGAGAGGGAGAGAGAAAGAGAGAGGGAGAGAGACGGAGAGAGAGTGAGAGAGAGAGAGGGAGAGAGAGAGAGAGAGAGAGAGAGAGAGAGAGAGAGATAGTGAGAGAGAGGGAGGGAGAGAGAGAGAGGGAGAGAGAGAGAGAGAGGGAAGGGAGGGAGAGAGGGAGAGGGAGAGAGAGAGAGAGGGAAGGGAGGGAGAGGGAGAGAGAGAGAGAGGATGACAAACAGAGTTATGTTGTTGGCACGCGCAAACCCGAAAGCAGAAGTTCTACATTCAAAACGAGCAGAATGACGAATTTCGGGTTCGGGCCCAGTTAAAAAGAGAGCGTCGATATAAGCGTCGGTATATGCGTTGGTATTTCCAGCAAACTATCGACGCATATACCGACGCTTATACCGACGTGTATACCGACGCCGTGATTCTGAGGCAACGTAGCTATGATTCCGAGGCATTGTAGCTTTCCCAAATTTTTCGAGGGGTATAGCGATGCCAACAGCTGCCCGTCGGTACACTGACCGTCGGTATTCCCTCGATATGTTGTAGTGGATGCACTTGCTTCAATTTTGTGCATAGTTGAAGATGATGATTTAGTTGCATTTGTTTTAAATGGTTTAAAAGAAGATGAAAAATGGAAAGCTTTTACAACTTCTGTATTTGTGAGAGCGGAGTTGCCTGATTTTGATGAGTTGGTTTCACTTATGATAACAGAAGAAATTAATATTAATGGTGGACAGTCTATGCAGAAAGGTAGTGTAGGTCATGCACTTTATGCAGGAAATCAGCGTGGTTGAAGAGGTGGTAGAAGAGGAAGTTTCAGAGGTCATGGAGGTCGAAATGAGATAAACAACAATTATGATGCTGGCAGCTTGGATATGAATATGCGTGGTAGGGGGAGATATTCCTACCGTGGCAGAGGACGTAATGGGTATCAAGGTAATTCAGGTATAACATGTTATAATTGTGGTAAGGCTGGTCATATATCTCGTGATTGTTGGCATAATCAAGGGTGAGATGGATATACAAGGCAAAATCATACACAGGGTAATTTTGTTCAGGAACAAAATCATGAAAATGTACTAATGATGAATGTGAATACAGATGCAAATCATAGCAATGATGTATGGTATGTTGACAGTGGATGTAGTAATCATATGAGTAATAATGTTGATTGGTTTGCTAATTTACATGCACCTTTGTTTGATGGCAAAGTTGAAACAGGTGACAGTTCAATGCATCATGTAGCACAAGTTGGAGACGTGTGCTTTGACGATCGAAAAGGCAATAAAATCTTAAAAGATGTTCTTCATGTACCGTCAATAAGTAAAAATCTTATTTCAAATGGGCAGATGGTGGAGCGTGGCTATCAAGTGCGGTTCAACACATCTGGGTGTTTTGTTGAAAATCCGAAGCAGAATTATAAAGTCTTGGCAAAAGGTCAACGCCGAGGAAGACTTTTAACATTGGATGAAGCTCCTAATTTTGTTTCTTATTATTCAGTTGGTGATAATAAGATTTCTCAGATTGAATTATGGCATAAGGGAATAGGACATGTAAATATTCATAAGTTAAAAGACATGGCTAAAAGAAAGATTGTTGTTGGTTTACCTGATATCTCCAAAGAAAGTATGATCCATTTGTGTGATGCTTCTCGATTTGGTAAGCATGCAAGGCATCCTTTTTCTAGTGTCAAATTGCAAAGCAGGGATTTATTAGAATTGGCGCATACTGATGTTTGGGGTCCTACGAAGGAAACATCACTTGGAGATAGTAAATATTATGTTACTTTTGTGGATGACTTTAGCCGAATGACTTTTGTGTATTGTCTTAAGCATAAGAAAGAAGTGTTTGATTGCTTTGTCAAATTCAAAGAAATGGCCGAAAAGCAGACTAGAAAGGTAATTAAACGGTTAAGATCTGATGGAGGTAGTGAATATTTTTCAAGAATGTTTAACAATTTTCTTTGAAATGAAGGTATAAGGAGGGAAGTCACTTGCAGATATACTCCTCAACAGAATGGAGTAGTAGAAAGAAGGAATAGGATTATTGCAGAAATAGCAAGAGCAATGCTGAATGAAAAGCATATGCCATTGAAATTTTGGGCTGAAGCGGTAAATACAGCAGTATATTTGATGAATCATATGCCAACATCTACAACACATAATGTAACTTCTATTGAGGTTTGGTTTAATAGAAAACCTGTTATTGATCACTTGCGTGTATTTGTTTGTGTTTGTTTTGCTATGGTTCCATATGCATTGAGAACCAAACTAGAGCCAAAATTAGAAAAATGCATTTTTGTGGGTTATGCAGATAATCAGAAAGGATATAAGTGTTATAATCCTATAAGTAAGGAAATGATTATTAGTCGTGATGTACGCTTTGATGAGTTATTATCTTGGTATACAGATCCTATTTTGCAGGTTCAAGAAGAAATGCAAGAAGAAATCGATGGTTTACATGATACTACAGGAGTGAGCTCAGAAGGTGAGAATGGTTATAATGAAGAAAAATTATCACCTACATCAAAAGAGAAAGGAAAAGGTAAAGCAAAGCTTGTTGAGATAAGTGATGATATAGAAATTGATAAAAGTTCTAAATCTGATTTGATAAAACATGAACATGAACTTAGGAGAAGTTCAAGAGAAAGAAGGCCAACACAAAGGTATATTGAGTCTTATTGTGTTTCACATTCAGCTTTTATGTCAAAAGTTATTGAAGAACCGGAACCTATATGTTTCGAAGATGCAAATTCAAATGTTAATTGGTCAAATGCGATGCAAGAAGAGATAAATGCATTGTATGAGAACAACACATGGCAGCTTGTACCACGAGATAGTAAGATGAGGGTAATTGGAAATAAGTGGGTATTTCGTATTAAAGGAAATAGTGATGGTTCTATTTCCAGGTACAAGGCAAGGTTAGTTGCAAAAGGTTTTGCACAAACATATGGAATTGATTACGAAGAGACATTTAGCCCAGTTGCAAGAATGTCAACTATACGAACAATTTTGAGTGTTGCAGCAAGTAAATGTTGGAAGATATTTCAACTTGATGTCAAAAATGCATTTTTGAATGGTCAATTACAAGAACAGGTTTATATGGAGCTACCAGAAGGATTCAAAGATGAAAAATATCCAAATTTTGTTTGCAAGCTAACAAAGGCATTATATGGTTTGAAACAGGCACTTAGAGCTTGGAATCATCGATTGGTAAGCATTGGGAATTGAAGTTATTTATGATGAACAAGGTATATGAGCCAAAAGAAGTACATTTGTGATTTACTTCAAAAGTTTGGTTTGTCAGAATGTAAAGCAGTTGCAAATCCTTCAGAGCCTAATGTAAAATTGAGTATACATGATCGTGTTTATTTTGAAAATGTAGACATGTATAGATCGTTGATTGGATCATTATTGTATGCTATAAGTACACGACCTGATATTGGTTATGCAGTTGGAGTACTCTCACAGTTCATGCACAAGCCTACAGATGTAAGTTGGAATGCGGCTAAGCGTGTGCTACGCTATTTGAAAGGCACTTTGAATGAAGGTTTATTTTACTCACATGATACTAATCTTGATATTAAAGCTTTTAGGGATGCAGATTGGGCAAGAAATAAAGATGATCGACGTAGCATGAGTGGCTACCTATTAATGACGGGAAATCGACTTGTATCTTGGAGTTCAAAGAAACAACCAACAGTGGCGCTTTCATCTACAGAAGCAGAATATCATGCGCTTGCAGAATTGACATGTGAAGTAATGTGGTTCAAAAAGTTATTTGAAGATTTACATCTTCTTTGTAAACTCCACAAATATATGGTGACAATATGAGCAGTATACATTTGGCCGCAAATCCAGTTTTCCATGCACGTACCAAGCATATCGAAGTTCATTACCATTATGTTTGTGAGAAGGTATTTTCAAAAGAGATCAACATTTCTTTTATATCTTCAAAAGATCAGCTTGCAGATATGATGACAAAAGCTCTTGATGGAACAAAGATACAAAGATTCAAACAATTGATTGGATTGTTAGAATATTCAAGCAAAGCTTGAGGGGGAGAATGTTGCGCATCCATTTTTGAGGAAACGTTTTTTGGTTTAAAACCACTCTTTTAGCTCTTTAGATGTCAGCCATTATTTTCATAAAAAGGGTCATTAAAAGTTGACCATTCTTTTAGTGCTTTAAAATAGTATCCATTATTTTTGTGAAAAAGTTGTTGAGCAACTTTTTAGTTATTATCCATTCCTTTAGTACTTTAAATATTCTTCACTACTTTTGTACAAGAAAATCATTGGTACATATTCATTCCCAGAACTCTATATAAAGAGCTTAGGAATTCATTTTTGTACAGAGTTATTGATACTCCATCATTGTGATTATAGAGACATTTTTTTGTACAGAGAACTACTCTTCTTTTGTCTAGTCTTGTGAATCTATTCTGCTCTATCATCTTTGCAGTCTATGCTATTCTCTGCTTCCATTTATGCTACTTCTTGAACTTCCTTTATTCTACAAAAGTGAGCATATCTTGTCCAACCATAAGATAAAGTGTGTGCATCTACTACATCAAGATAAATAGAGAGTTAATCTACATTATTACCCTTGGGAAATAAAAGAATACGCCATTTATATCCCACAACTGTGAATGATTTTGAATAATACTTTCACTATTAAATTTTACTAAAGTTGTCAATTTTCCATGTGAGTTTTCCAAATAAAGGATCATCCACTCACTCGCTTTCTGCTTTCCTCCCAATTTCACTTTTGAGTGAATCATTGGATCAATCAGATAAACAGCTCCATCAACCCATATATCGATATGTTTTTTGCCTTCTTTGTGCAATCCATCAACATCACAAGATTGAAGAGTCCTTCAAAATACCTTTCTTCTTGTTGCATACTCTTGACTGATTGCAATGTTGATATGGAACTTATCATGCAAACTTCGACTAGATGAAAGATCAATGAGAATGTTTGGATTGAGATTCTCCATGGCAAAATTGTTTAGATTCAGGAGAAAGAGAGAAGCAGGTCTGCTTTGGAGAGGAGAGTAAAAAAGTGTAGAACGTCCTAAACACACATTTTATAGGTGGGAGAACAAGAGGGAAACTTGAAATTTGGTGAACGCGCAACGAGCACAAACTTTGAGGCAAGTCACTTTTCATGATTATCACATGAACTTTCTCTCTCTTACAAAACTAATATATTTGCATTAGATGTGTTTTAAATGCACGTGCACATAAATTTTTTAAATGATTTTATAACATTAATCCACATTAAACAACCTAATTGAAATCCTTACATGGCCCCTTTTTTCCTGTTTTTCGCCGTTATGTTTACTTTATCTTCATCTATGGAGAACACCCTCTTGGACACTATGTGTTCTGGGTTTTTTCCTTGCTTGACCATGAAAACACACTTCTTAAGCTTTAAGAAAACCTTGTAAGTTCTAAACTTCTCCAAGATCCATTGTAGAATCAGAATATGTCATTTTCATTGATCTAAATATGAGCATAAATCATCCACATACACTTCCATATGTTTTGAGAGAAATTATTTCAACACAAGGAACATCAACCTTTAAAACATGGTAGGATCATTGTTCAACCCAAAAGGCATGACACAACATGCATATATCTCCCATTCAGCGGCAAAAGTCATTTTATGGTGGTCTTCTGGTCCGATGTCCACTTGGTTATATCCTGAGAAACCATCAAGGAAAATGTACACCTTCCTAGCAATGCATTTGAAAAGATGGTCATTAATAGGAAGTGGGTATTTACTTCAAACATAGAAGCATTTACTTTCTTGAGATTGATGCACACCATCAAGTTTCTACTCTTCTTAGGTAGTAACACAGTGGGCCACACCCGCTCTATGTGCTCTATCTTGTAGATGAATCCTACAGCTAACAATTTCTCAATCTCTTGTTTGATCTTGGTCAAGCAACTGTCACTATAGTTGTATGATCTTTATTTGGATTCACAGCTATCACAATGGGAATTCTATGAGAACATATCTTAGGAGCCATGCCCTTAAGATCCATGTATGTCACTACAGAAACATCTTGATAATCCCTTAGTAGGGTTAGCATCTCTTCTTCTTCCCCATAGGTCACATCATTGTCAATAAAGATACTACAACCTTCTTTATTTGGTCATTATTATGGTAAGCGTCTTCTGAGGCAATTACTTGTTTTGACATTATCAACGCAAACTTCCATTCCTCAACTTGGTATTTTCTGAAGTGTTCGAGAAATTCAAAAAATTTAGAATCCTTATCTTCATCATCTCGTGTTTCCTACTTATCTCAAGTAGGCATGTTCTCTTTGGATTTTGTGGCTTCAAGGGGATGATAGATCATCATGCCCTTGGAACGGAAACAATAGACAATCCTCTTCTTAAACTTCTACTTGAGATGGTGACGAAGCCCCTACATCTTCTAAGAACGCTTCTTACAAATAAAAGGGAGTTTCAATATCTATAGCATTGTAATCTAAGAGGGATACAAAGTGCAAATGAGTGTGGCTATCTCTTAGACCTCTTCAAACATGGAAACTATGAAAACACCATAGCCATCTACATTGCATCATGTAGTCATGTATAGTTCATTGATTGATACATCAGGTATATTCAAACTTCACATCAAGTCATAAGGTTCAAACTCTTGATCATTGAAGAGCCTAGGCATGTAACCAAGATCTTCTATTGGTCCATTGGTCTATTCATAAGCTTGTGTATGCCTTCTTTCCCGTTGTACATATGTTGAGCTTTGCATATGGTTGTTTTATATACCCACAAGTTGGTATCTTCTTGCATCAAGGCATGTTCTTATGAATGCACACTATGCATAGAGCTGGTCTCTTCATCATCATGAAAGATTTCCATTTTAGTGGATTGATGATTCTAAAACAGAAATCTTTACGATTAATCTTTGTGGTTACAAATAAGTCTAGAAAGTACAAGCAATTAGATCCCAAGTCTTGAACCACTTTGAGCCATCTCATAAAAGATCTTCATGAGATCATTTCATAATTTCTTGCCTTTACAAACTAATAAAGAGTGAGTGTATACTCAAAAGTAACTCCAAAGTTTTAGAGTATTATTCCCTCCCAAGTACAAGGGGCACTCTACATGTCCATCTATAGAGAGGGTTGCTAACTTTGATTGATTGATGGACTGACTGTGTGTGGGTGTGTGTGTGTGTGTATATGAGAGAAAGAGAGAGGTGGCTTCGAGATTTTTGAGGGAAAGGACATAGATGGCTATGAGATTAGCGAGAGGGATATAAAGGACAAAGATGGATAAATAAACAGAGATAGAGAGAAATGGTGCATCATTCTACTAATTGATAGAGAGAAAAACTCGACTGAGAGAGAGAGAGGGTTGTCGTATAGCCCAAAGATAAAAGACTAGAAATAGAATGATAAAATAACATAGATAAATATAGATGCAGCTACATTTTTTTAGTGTTTGATTGAGAGAGACAAACAGATATAAAATAGAGTGAGAGACACAAACCTATAAAATAGAGAGAGGGTTGTAGGAAGTTGACTAAGCTTGAGGAAGAAGGAGAAAAGAATAGAAGTGGCACCAAGCAATGATCAAAGAGTTTATGTATTGTTTCAAATCAACACTCTACTTTTTGTAAAAATGTTTTGGAGTCTTTACATAGACTCTTGAGGATATGACCACGCCTTTTCTTCGTAAATTTGAATTTAAAATTAGGCAAGTTTGGTAATTTAGATTGATTGGAATCTTTTCCTACAACCTAGGAAGAGAGAAAGTTGAAGTCATATCTACTTCTTGATTGATTGATTGAGAATCACTCTCAACCTCTTCTAGCTTGTGGCTTTTAGGCATTTTACCCTTTCCTTTTATAAAGGTAAATACATTGAACCTTACAAGAAATGATCACAAGTGATCAATCAATTAATACAAAGAAATAATGTGCACAAAATTAGTGCTATTCTTCAAGGAAGATATCTAGGTAGATGGTGCCATACCATCCAAATGATGGATTTGATGAAGAGCATATCCACCTCAAGCATAATGCAAGCTTGATGTTCCAACATATGGTACCACCAACGCATGGAAAAAGTCACTCAAGGCCTAAATACCCCCTTTGGTCACCCATTCCTCACCATATCCACCTCCATGGAACAAGAAGAAGAGACAAAATTGCATGAGAAGAGAGATCTATGAGATTTAAAAGACCTTGCTATTTACCGAATGGTGAAATTCTACAAAAATGAGCTCTAGTATACAAAAATTAGTGGCCTTCTCCGCACCAAAATAGCCAGTCTGGGTGATAATAGTCGAATACTACTTGTAGAGCTAATCAAGCTAGTTTATTAAGCTATCTAATATATGGTGTAATTACATTGATGATCTTTCCAAGATGCTTGGGAATCACAAAATTAATTACATCCCTACGAATTTAATGTTTACAAAAAGGATGGGGCCTCAAAAAATATTTATGCAAGTCCTTAGCATGGATTTGCTTCATCTTGCATTCTCTTTCTTGTTTGTCAGCTATCGAATCTTTGATTTTTTTGTGATATAGAACCCTCACCCTTCCTAGACTTTTCCATCCCTGAAAATGCCCCTAGGGATTATATCCTTGTTATGTTTTTTGTAATATGTCAATTTGTTCTTGTTACTCATGGGCATGTTACTCATGGGCATGCGCTTGTATTTCTTCAATGGATGTTGCATAGGCTTCATTTTCCTCTTGAAGGTATGTGCTTTATCGTGTTGCCTCTTCATATGAAGGTTGATCTAGTGGCTACAATATCTATAGCAAGGGTGCACCTAATGTCAATGATCGTAGCAGAGTGTTCTTATCCACCCTTAGTTTGTCATAGTGTTCCATCAAACTATGAATGGTTTATTGAAGTTATCGACGGGTCTATACATGATTGACTATTGAATTTTGTACTAGTCAAGTTCTTATGGCAATTGAGTAGTGGTGGCATGATTTTCTACATTGGATTCCCTTAAATTGTGCATGTTTCTCATCATGATGCTTTGAGAAGACTTTATAACTCACATTTCACGTTGCATTTCTTCCGTTTGTTTTAGTTCTGATTCAGTTTTGTGGGTTTCTACTAGTAATGCCATCTTCATACATGCTAGAGCCTAGGTGACCTCTCTAATGTGAGGATGCATGCCTCAGAGTAGACTGATATTAGGGGATTTGGTATATTGCATATTTGATCAAGTAGTGGATGCCTACTTCCCTAGCTATACCTCTATTTTTCTAACTATGGTGGTGGCCGTTGATGTAGTTGCTAGCAAAATCTCCACGGAAATGAGTGAAGTTTGTTGTGCCACACTTCCAATAGGTCCTCCGTCGGTAGATATGATGCAAAAGCGGGTGAAATGAATACCAAAGTGATCCACAATTTGTGGAAAAGGTTGTGTTTATACATTTCAATCTTTTAAATGCACAAATTATGGGGTTCTGAGCGTAATTAGAATTTCCCATCTTTTATGAACAAGAGAGCTTCCAACACCAATGGGTTGAGATGTTTCTTTCACCACTTGGGCTGTGATAGGTCCTTTAGTATCCAACTTCCTAAGAGGTTGTTTCTCTAAACGAGTCAGATGCAGACCACCTTCCTCAGATCCTTCTGGTATTTGACTAAATAACTACTAAGAAAACATGGATTGAATTGTTCATATAGGCTCTACTTTCTTCTCTTTTTCTCTCCTCGTGATAGGCTGAGTGAGACAAAAAGATCTCTCTAGTGCATGTGCCTTTAGTAATGCGTCTTCTTGGGTCCAATGGATCACTTCCATTGCGTCTTCCATTGTCATTGCAATCCTACCATTCCTCGTGGTTTCCATTTGAATAACTTCTCTAGTCAATGAAGGAAAACTTGTTGTTCTACTCATTCCTACTTTATGACCCTATCACTTCATCTCAAATGTTCTAACATATGACCTTGGCATATCAAATGGGGTTTTCTTTGATGAAGAGGTCAGTCCCTCAAATACATCTTTTGTTGATTGATCTGATGCTCTTTGATGTGCTTCATCAACTTCCTCTTCTTCAATGGGTGACTCTTCATCGTCATTAGGCGAAGATTTGTCTTGACCTCTTGAGCACACTAATCTAATAAAATCAAACACAATACTTGTCTTGCTACAGCATTTTTCCTTTGCTCATGCTCAGGGGTAGTTGCAGCTAAGCTTTGCTATATATATATATATATATATATATATATATATATATATATATATATATATATATATATATATATATATATATATATATATGTGTGTGTGTGTGTATGTATGTATGTATGTATGTGTGTATGTATGTATGTATGTATGTATGTATGTATGTATGTATGTATGTATGTATGTATGTATGTATGTATGTATGTATGTATGTATGTATGTATGTATGTATGTATGTATGTATGTATGTATGTATGTATGTATGTATGTATGTATGTATGTATGTATGTATGTATGTATGTATATATATATATATATATATATATATATATATATATATATATATATATATATATATATATATATATATATATATATATATATAAGTTTTTGTGAGGGATAGTGCATCTTTCTTGACGTGGGAAATAGAAATGCTGATGGAGTAATCGATGTGCAACAGCTAACTCTTTGCTATTAAGTTCAGTGAAGGTCTTCTTCTTTTTAGACTTCTGTTTTGGGGGGATACATTGATGCTGGTGACGTTCTTCTATCCCCATTTCATGAGCAGCCTCTCAGATTAAACCCCTTGTAAGGTATATGGTGACATGGTCTCCCTAATAGTTAGTGACAATGAACCCTAGCCATTTCAAATGCGCTTGTACTTTCTTTTTTATGAAGTAATCATCTCGAATACTCGGTTGAAACATGGATGCATGATCCGTAATTTCAAATAATTTCCACAGCCAAATAGGTTCCATGTAGAAATGAGGTCTGTTGTCCTCTACGTCTCCCCAAATTCTATAGAGATGAAGTGTAGCTTGAATAAGTGACCATACATTACTTGATTTCATATGAAGAAGTGTTTTCCATCTCGCATGGGATGATCACTTTCTATAACCATTTCCCCATTGGATATGCTACAAAGCCTACTAGCATTTTAGGTGATGGGTTATTAGGGAACTTTTGTGGGATCTCAATGCAACTTCCTGTTGTCTCTAAGAATTTCATATGGGATCTCAATGCAACTTCCTGTTCTCTCTAAGAATTTCATGCTTACTCAGATTTTTTTTTCCAATGGTGTGGGAGGAACTCCTCTTTGTATACCTTCTCATCTATTATAACCGCTTGAAGCCGTTTTTCTAAAGTTCTTCGCATGAATGGAAGTTGCACATTAATAATTTAGAAAGACAAAGTAAAATCATGCGTGTTGGTGATATGTGAGTTAATCAACCCCAATGTCAAGTGATTTTCAATAAAGCATTCAAGAAAAGTTCAACACATCAAAAGGACTTATGGTGTAACGTGGCTTGTATCGTCCATGTGTATATTTAAAACTCATGCATAAGTGCCTGTGTTTGAAGCTCCACATACAAGCAAACAAGTATTGCAAAGAAAAGAGTCAATTGAACACAAACATAGCCTGTATTAGATACAAGAAATATAGTTTACATATGTACGATGCTTGCATGAAAGAATATTTTTTGTTTCGTTTCGTTTTTTTGAGTATTCATTTTAATTTTTAAGTTTTTTTTTCATATTTTTGTCATTTTCTCCCCCTTCTTGAAGGTTTACATAAGAATTGAATGGGTTATAAACAGGTGGTGTCTCATGCATGGCCATGGAAGGTCACCATAAGCATGCTTACTTTAGGTGCATAAGCCCATATGGTGTGAGTATAGGAGGTTCTTGGTGCTACATCAATGGGATTATGATGATGAGGCTTTTGTTATATGTCCCTTCATTGTCAAGAGTATGTTGTTGTAGTGTCCTTGTGGTATGGAGAAGTTTGTATGTGTGTGGTTGAAGTGTTGTGAGTGCGTTGTTCATAGTGTGTGGCATATGCTTCTAAATTCAAAGGTTTCAAGGATGTGTAAATTTGCAGGAATGGCGAAAGGTATCTCCATAATGATTTTGAGGGGGAGTGTTGAAGATATATGTGCAAGCACATTTTCACATGGGCTATGCTTGGATAAATTTAACAAAGTTAAAGGTGAATAATTTCTAAGGATGAAGAAATCTAGTGAAAAGGCACGATGAATAAAAGGTGTAATATATGCCTTGTAGTGAGTGGAATGTAGTGGGAAATCAAATGAAGGTGGTGAGTTAAAAAGAAGGCACATAATTCTTCACATGATCATTGGCTATAAAAATGGAGTGGAAGCAAGAAAGAGAGAAAGATACAAGAGCCCCTAGCAATCGAATTTGATCTTACAAATCATTTTGTCATTTTGTCTTCTGAAAGACTTTTTCCAACCACACATCACTTTGTACACAATCATATTGTGATGTTCATATCTCAGTGTATATGTAACTCTTTCTCATTTCTAGAAACTCATTTGAATTCAATCTCAAATTGGTACTAGATAGAATATAAAACCTTTTGCTTTCTCAAATATATCAAGTCCAATTTTTAAGCATACCTATGTGGATGGGTAGTATAGTGTTGTGAGAAATTTTTTGTGTATAAAATGGCTTCAAATTAAGTGATTCATAGCTTATTTGAAAGCTCTGTTTGTCTACTTGTAGTGGTTAACGCTACAGGACTTTGAGTTTTGAGTGTACTAAAGTGTTGAACCTACAATGCTTCACTACTCACTTCTTGTTATGCATACAAGAAATCATTCTTCACACCCTCTGCCCCTTTAAACATGACAGAAAGTTCAGTTTGGAAAACAACAAGTTGAAAAACAAGTGGGTCCCATAGGAAAGGGGCGAAAAGGTTATAAAGCTTTTTTGTAACTCTCCCTAGCCTTTCCGTAACTTTTACTTTTGTCTATAATAATTTTAAATCATGATTTAAGAAAAATACATAAATCAGTAAACGTATAAGAGAGAAAAGAGTTCAAGGTTTAGAAACAAAAGAAACCTTGTATCAACCCTAAGCTTGACGTTAAAGGAAAGGAATCCAAAGACATGAGCTTAACTACTTGAGGATCCCTACAAAGCCTCTCCTTGACTTCTTCTATCTTAGAAACACTGCAATGAAATTTATAGGTTAATTATGTGAATGAGAGATTGAGCTCAGAGACCTCTTTAATTATACATACTACATCAATGCCTTTCACCAAAGCATTTACAAAGCAGTCACTAAACAAAGCTCCAGCTTGGATTTCAATTTTTTTATCTTCCTCTTATCGCATGGTTCAATAAATACATGCCCTCTCCTTCGTAGTTCAAGTACTTTTTTTGGGAGTTTCTTGTTAACTTTCTTTTCTCTCTTCCCTTATTTGTCACTATTGCTATCACAAAAAGAAAAACATCAAATATTGTGGGCGTATAGCAAATGCAAATTATTGCGCCTGAACTCCAAATAAATAATAAAGAAACATAATGTTCAAATGTGAAGAGCTATACCCTTATTCGAGTATTCCGATTCCTAAGAGATCTAGAAAATAAATTAACCAATTCTACAAATAACAATTTTTTATTTCTTCCAGGTCCGATGTTCACATGTAATGAGAACCCCATCACTATCCATAATGATCATGTTCATTCTTACTTGAGATTATATGGATGCTTCATTCCCTCGATCTAAACATAGTTTCACAAATTCATAAATCTCAAAAACCACATTTTCATACATCTATAATTCATTTTAGACCTAACTCAAAGATGAAGTCTACTAATGTCTAAGATTCGAATTTCGCTTCTTCTTATGATGAAATCCTTACACAATATAATATCGTGGAATGCTGTTAGTGTTTTAAAATATAGGGCATTTTTATGTATAGAACATCTATGTATCTATGCATACACAAGCACATATACTATATGATTTCACACATAATATTTGATGTGCACGTGCTAGTTTCTACGTAAATATGTGGTTATGAATGTTTGTATGCGTTAGCGTGTGTATATATATATATATATATATATATATATATATGTGTGTGTGTGTGTGTGTGTGTAGCCATCCCACATGCATCATACATATTACATTACATGTATACAGATTTAAATGTGTGTGTACGTCGGTACGCACTTATATGCCTTTCATTATATATATATATATATATATATATATATATATATATATATATATATATATATATATATATATATATATATATATTATATATATATATATGTATCTGTATATGTGTGTGTAGCCAACCCACATGCATCATACATATTACATGTATACACATTTAAATGTGTGTGTATGTCGGTACGCACTTATATACCTTTCATTTTATATATATATATATATATATATATATATATATATATATATATATATATATATATATATATATATATATATGTGTGTGTGTATGTCTGTGTGTGTGACTATATAGCCAACCACATGCATCACATATATTACATGTACGTATTTAAATATGATGCATATATATTACATATATATGCATCATATTTAAATTTCTGTGTCGGTACGTACTTATATGCTTCTCTCTCTCGAGATATATATATATATATATATATATATATATATATATATATATATATATATATATATATATATATATATATGTGTGTGTGTGTGTGTGTGTACGTATGACTGTATAGTCAACGCACATGCATCATACCATATTTATACCATATTTAGATGTATACGCTTATGGATGCCTCCACGTAGGTATGTTTGTTTGCTTGCGTCTTCCATGTGCATATATGTGTATGTTTAGACTATATAATTGTTTACGATTTCACATTAAAACTTCAAAGGTTGGAGATCTGTAAGGGCAGATTTTTAGTCTAGATTATGAAACAGGTTGCTTTAACTTGAAGTTTAAAGGAAAGAATAAAAGCTTTAAGGTTGGACATGTCTGCGTTTACGATGCGAAACAGGTAGTTTTAACCTGAAGCGCAACTGTCTTTGCTGCAATGTTTTGCATTTTAATACTTTCTTTTCTCATTTGTTTTCATTCTGAGATCATTTATCTAATATTTCATTCTCGTACGATCTCTTTTCTCTTTTATGAATATCTATTTCATCAAAGTATTCAGTGCATTCATGATTTATGCATTGAATAAGAAGATCTTTAAGGATTTACGTTATAGATAAGGACATGATTATTCATTCTCACAACAAATTTGAGTAATTATTTGGATCAGACATTTGAGAACTTTTGTCGCTCCTGATTATATACATAACTTTGAAATCATTTCAAAAATATAGGTATTTCTTGTTCGATATAGTTTTTTCTCTCTTCTTGTACTTGACTTTAACTGTTCAATCGAAATTCTTTTTCGAAAGTGATCATCAAGACTATGTACATTCTCGTTAGGAGACAATACCCGGGAATTCATGTCAAACGAACAAATAGCCGACGATAGAGTTTATCTATGGCGTCCTTTTTTGCCACCTCTCTGTCTCTCTGTTTAGACAGAGCTTCGTTAAAGATGGCCTTTGATCGCTGGTGTCGGAAAACTCAATGGCCTTTGCAGAAATCAGAAATTTAAAGTATGTCTTGATTGACCGAGGGAGACAGACAGAGAAGGTTGCTGATTTTGATTGATTGATGGACTGACTATGTGTGTATATGTGTGTGTGAGAGAGAGAGAAAGAGAGAGAGAGAGAGGCGGCTTCGGGATTTGCGAGGGAAACGACAGAGACGGCTGCGAGATTTGCGAGAGAGATAGAAAGGACAGAGATGGATAAAGAAACGAAGATACAGAGAAATGGTGCTTCGTTCTACTAATTGATAGGGAGAAAACATAGATAAATATAGAGGCAGCTGCGTTTTTTTATTGTTTGACTGAGAGAGACGAACAGATATAAAATAGAGAGAGGGCTGCGGGATCAGCCAAGGTGATTGCATCTCTCATGGATCGAAGAGTTAGCAGCTAGACGTTGGCCGATATTCCTAAATTCAAGGACTCAAGGATGGTATAGCTCTAGGCGCATCATACATATACTAATCACACACGTCCTCGAGTGTCTCTCTAAGCCGACAGACAGGACGGATGCACATAGACCACGGCTCCAAGCTTGGCAGCCTGCAGGTAAGATGGTGACTCTTTGCCCCTTCTGTTCGGTCAACCAGGTGGGTATCTATGATCAGCTCTATCCTTCTCCTCCTCTTCTCTCTCTCTCTCAACTACGCACTGCATCTCTCTCTCTCTCTCAACTACGCATACATATTTGCAGATGAATCTAAGCGCATATTCGCAGCTACTCTCATCAAGCAAGCCTCTCACTATCTCTCACAAGCACACGCGCTCTCATCCACGTCTCTCTCTCTGTCTCTCTCTCTGATACGCACACTTGCACATGCATATCTGCGCGCACTCTCATTCACCTTCCCCTCTTTTTCTCTCTATCTTTCGCTAGTATGCATGGGGAATCGGGATACAAGGAAGTTTGTTTTCTTTTTCACGGGAGTTTGATGTTGCAGCTATTTGTTTTATATGCTTGAAAGAACAACACATACGGAAGTCTTGTTTCTCCCTCACATTCATAGATTTTTTTTTCTCTAGACTTTTTTTTCCCCTTTTTTTTACAAAAGAAGTTCGGCCGAAGCCTTCATTCAGAGATTTGTGTCAAACCCATCTATTGGTCTTGAATTCTGCATTGTCGATTCAAATGCTCAAAAACCCATGCTTAAAAAATATCCTTTATGCCTCACATTCAAAGATAATTGTCGAGCCCATATGTTGAACTTGAATTTTCAGATTTCAATCCAAATTTTGGATTTTCAATCCAATTGCTCAAAAAATACATGCCTCAAAAATCTCCTTTATGCCTCACATTCAAAGATTTATGTGGAGCAAATATCTTGGGCTTGAATTTTCAGTTTTTCAATCCAAACCTTCAATTCAAAATGTTCAAGGTGTTATTACTACAACATACACCATTCATGATAAGGTCACAAACTCTCGTGAAAGATATGTTAGACGGTAGTTGAGTGCAACAAAATTTTACATTATAAAGAAATAAGAGAAATAAAAACCATCATCAAATGATCTAGTAGTGTTGCTTCAACGATTAATTTGCCATGTGGATTTCATGATTTCCATTCTGAAAGAATGTTGTTTATGAATGTGAGATATGTGGATCCTCAAGTTCAACATAATAATGAAAGGTAAAGTATGCTGGTGATCTCAAAATCCATGGACTTTCAAACCACAAACTATTAAACCTCTATCATACAAAGTCGTTAGCCTTCTTGCTGCAAACTTAGTACATATTCATAAATTTCCCTTGACGAGTATTAGGGTTATGGAACCTTCATGTACTATATCACATGCTAATTTGCGCTTCTCTAGAGATGTAGAGCATGCTCTTGCCTTTACTTATTACCACCTCTCTTTCGGGTTCAACTTTCGATTTCAGCCGCACAGAGGGTTGAGATTCTACCTTAGGGATCCATCCGATCTTCTTCAAATGCCAATTTCTAGAAACTTAACATGAAAATCTTTGAGAGTGCATCAACATATGATATAAGAAGACAAAAATTTTTCTTAATTTTTTGCTAATATTGAGGGTATTTTGTGGACTCTTTCAAGTAATTTGTCTAATCCCATGTGTAGTAAATCAGGAATTCTGAATATCCTATCTGATAAGTTGTTTCCTCATGATAAGACATTCCCTAGCAAGCACTCTCAAAGTAGTAGGAGATAAAAATACTAACAATATGTTTTAGATAAGTGTCCTAAACTCCCTATTAACATAGAGAGAAATATAGAAAAAGAACCTAGGTAACATATACTTACACAAACCTCTTCTAAAAAAGATTTAGACAAAGCGTTGGAGAACACTTAGAAGAAGCTTCAATCGATCATGCTAAAAAACAATAGCAAAGATTCTACTATCCTAGGCAAGATGTTGAATATTATATATGTCTTATTGAAGAGACCACACTAGTTGATCTCAAATCAAAAGATGGGTACAAAACTTTGCCACCTCTTTTTATAGGTGGATACTCAAATGCTATTCGTAATGAGGGAAATTCTCAAGTTTTAGAGGTTTGAAATGATGATTTAGATCATTACTTTTGTTATACAAATTTTGACACTTGTGCACTTCTGCTTAAAACTCTCAGAAAGAAAGATCTAAGTAAGTACTTAAATAGTTATGTGTGTAACTCACATCCCATCCTTTATGTCCTCTGGCACCCAAGATAGTAATGTTCTGGAATGCTCTAGTGTGGACATGTGGACATTATGCACACTCGTTCCCATTATCCCTTAGGTACCATAGGATATTCCTTAAGCTTGGGACAATGGCTATACTTAGCCCTTGTCCCATACACACATATAGTGGCCTCTATAGATTGATTTCTAACACTCTCCCCCTTGTAAAGATAATTTTCCTCAATGATCAATGAGCAAAAGTACTTGTCAACCCAAGCTTCTAATTCCCAAGTAGAGTCTGTAAGAAGTGATCCTCTCTAGGCTTCTACATACTCTTGGATGAAACAATTTCTTAGCATATTTTATCCCCTATCTAATGAATTATTTCGATGACGATGCACCACAATGCGCTCTCCTTCTCGAGATCTCCACTAGATGATATGCTGAGAGTAGAAAACTGAGCAGTTGAGGCCGCACATAGTACTTTGCATAGATGCTACAGAATATGCAGAAAACACACTACACAGGGAGCACAAAGATAGGCTTCTTAGGTCTCAAAAATGCGGTCGAACATACAGTCTATGGCTGACTAGGCCACTATATGTTTTATTAAAGAACATATACAAAGAAGTGTCCAGTGGCCATTTGGCCTTTCACATGGACACTAATGGTAACAATCTCCCACTAAAGGCCAATATGGCCAAAGTAACTATGGGAGAAAAAATAAAGAATGATAAAGAATACCTGTGTGTAAGTATACAAACTATACCTCCCACCTGATGGGCATGTTACACAGTAAACAAGTGACTGTGTAAGATCAGGAATCAAGTAATCCCCATCAAGTGACAACAGTGTCGAAAGCTATCCTGTGGTAGAGCTTTAGTCAAAGCATCTACAGCATTATCTTGAGTGTGAACGTTCTCAAGAATAATGCGCTCAGTGGATAAGCAATCTCTAATGAAGTGATACCTCACCTCAATGTGCTTGGTCTTTGCATGATAGACCAGATTCTTAGCCAAAGCAATGGCACTCTGACTATCACTGAGCAAAGGAGGTACACGCTGAGGTAAACCCATATCACAAGCAAGACGAGAAAGCCATAGTGCTTCCTTGCATGCCTCACTTGCTGCAACATACTCTCGTTCTATCGTGAAAACAACTGTACATTCTTGAAGATGAGATCTCCAAGAGATAGCACCTCCAACAAAATGAAAAATGTACCTAGATGTAGACTTACAATTGTCTACAAAACCAGCATAGTCAAAATCTGTGTAACCAATAATGGATGCTTTCCCTCTACCTAAGCATAGACACTTGTCCTTAGTGCCACTCAGATATCTTAAAATCATCTTGACAGCTTCCCAATGTTTCTTGCCAGATTTAGAAATATATCTACTCACAACTCCCACTACAAATGCAATGTCTCGTCTCGTAGCTACCATAACATACATGAGACTACCAACAGTAGACTGATAGGGAATTTTAGTCATGAATTCCTTTTCCTCATCTGATTTGGGGCAATCATCCTTGCTCAATTTCACATATGTGGGTAAAGGTGTAGTCAATGCCTTTCCACCCTACATATTGAACTTGTGATGTACTTTGGATATGTGCTCACTTTGAGACAAGTATGTGCATCTTTTACTCCTATCACGAGTAATGTGCATGTCAATAATATGTTTCGCATCCCCCAAATCCTTCATATCAAATATATGACTCAACTTCTTTTTGAGAATTGACAAATCATAAGAAGACTTCCTAGCAATCAACATATCATCAAGATAAAGTATCAAGCATATCAAGCTGCCATATGAGCATCTCTTTGTGTAGAGACAACGATCCTCATTACTTTGAGAATAGCCTTGAGACTTCATAAAAGCATCAAACTTTTGGTACCACTATCTGGGGGACTATTTAAGTCCATACAAGCTCTTCTTAAGATTACAAACTAGACTTTCCTTGCCAAGAACTACATAACCCTCTAGTTGTTCCATATAGATCTCATCTATAAGATCTCCATGCAAGAAAGCATTTTTCACATCCATTTGGACTAGCTCTAAGTCCTCCATTGCAAGGAATCCAAGGAACATTCACAAGGTAGTCATCTTGACCACTAAAGAGAAGATTTCCTCGAAATCAACACCATGTTGTTGCTTAAAACCCTTTGCAACAAGTCATGCTTTATACTTTGGAGAAGCACTATCTGATGTGAATTTCAACTTATATACCCATTTACATGGTAAAGCTTTCCAGCCATTTGGCAAAGGTACTAAATCCCAAGTACCATTCTTGTGAATAGAATCCAACTCACTCTTCATGGCATGCTCCCACTTGACATGATCCTCTGTCTGCATAGCCTCTTTGTGGCAAGAGGGCTCACCGGCATCTGTTAGCATAACAAAATCTAAACCTAGAACATATCTATCAGGTGGATGTGAGACACGTGCAAAATGTCTCAATGGTTGTTGAACAGGGACATGTGCACACTGATCTGAATGGACATTCTCTTGAACATCCTTATGTGCAGCATTTTTATGCATGCTAACCAGAGGACTAGTATCCTCAAACACCACTCTTCTCACTTCAACCTCCTTAATGGGTTGTTTATGCATCTTAGAATCATTGAAAATGACATCACTACTTGTGATCATTGATCGTGTTTAAGGATCCCATAAGCGATATCCAAATTGTCCTTCTCGACCATATCCAAGAAAAATGCATTTCTTTGACTTATGGTCCAAATTTTTTCTAAGATTCTTGGGTATATGAACATATGCTTCACACCCAAAAACTCAAAGATGATCATAATATGGTGGCTTCCCTGTCCATAACTCTTGTGCCACTTTCAGATCTTTGGAAGTACTAGGTGAAAGGTTAATCACATGAACTACACTCAATACTGCTTCGGCTCAAAAGCCTTGTGAGAGGTTTGCATGATGCAACATAGAGACTACTCTATCTTGAATAGTTATATTCATCCTCTCAGCTACACCATTCTATATTGGGGTATAAGGAGCTCTAAACTCTCTACGGATCTTTCTAGATTGACAAAAAAGGCTGAATTCATGTGAGGTATACTCACCCCCGTTATCTCAACGTAAAGCCTTAAGCTTAGTTCCTTTTTCAGTCTCAACTGAAGCAAGCCATTTTTTGAAAGTAGGAAATACGTCATCCTTCCATTTGATAGGATATACCCAAACTTTTCTAGTAGCATCATCTATGAAAGTGACAAAGTAGAGAGAACCACCTAAGGACCTAGTGGGCATGGGACCACAGACATCTATATGAACAAGATCTAAAGGCTAAATTGAAGAGTCAATGTGCATTCTACGCACATTTCTGGTTTGCTTTCCATATTCACAATGCTCACAAAATGAAAAATCCGAGAAAGATAACACATGTAAGTAGCCAGAATGAGAAAGATTTTCAATTCCACTATGAGATATATGGCCCAAATGACCATGCCAAATACAAGCCATAGGCTATTTAGTAACAGCTAACAAGTGTTCTTTCTGTGATACAAATAAAGGATAAAGTGAGCCAACTTTGCTTCCTCTTGCAATAACCATATTGCCCTTTGATATGCAAAAAGACTGAGCATAGAAGACCACCTTGTAACCAAGGTCATCAAGTTGACCAATTGACATCAAACTCTGTGATAACTAAGGTACATGGCATACATTATGCATAGTGAATTTTGAAGCATCAATGAAGTGCACAACCATGTCTCCAATCCCCACAACATCACACTCGTAAGAGTCACCAAGTCTCACGGTACCAAGAGACTTTGCTGCATAGTTAGAGAACCATTCTTTGTGTGGTGTCACATGGAAAGAAGCACCAAAATCTAGCAGCCATGTGTGGGAAAGAGAATCAACCATAAACATCTCAAATGGCACAGTACTATCAAGTGTCAACACATCAGCATCATTAGAAATAGCATTAATTTCTTCAATCTTCACAGTTGAAGTAGATGGTGTAGGTAACTATTTAACATGCCCATCAACGTTCTGTCCTTTAACTTTAGCATTCTTTAATGCATAATAGTCTTTCTTCATATGTCCTTTCTTATGAAAATAATGGCATTCGATATCCATCTTCCTTGATTTACTTCTACTCTTATTTTGTTCACCATTCTTTTCCTTGTTCGTTCTCCTGCCACGTTGCTAATTCTTTCCTTGGTAAGAATCAGGAACATTATATGCATCTCCACTCTGGGTGCCAACCATAGATTTTCTATGAATCTCCTCACTCAAGAGTGCTCCACATATGTCATCATATACAATTTTACCACCAGGTGCAGTATTGCTAATAGTTGTCCAAAATGTATCCCATGATGATGGAAGGGTGCATAAAAACAATACTACTTTCATTTCGTTATCCATATCCATTTTCTAAGCCTGTAATTTGGATAATATAGCATCCAACTCATTTAGATGAGCACTAACACTATCTATGTCCTTCATAGAAAGGTCCTATAATTTTCTCATCAGATACACTTTATTTGATGCCGTCTCTTTTTCATATGTATTGCATAACGTCTTCCAAAGCTCCTCTGCACTTTCACAGTCTAATACTATAAAGTAAACATTATCTTCCAAGTGCAAGCAAATGGTAGACCTGGCCATTTCATCTAACTCATCCCAATCATCTTCATCCATGTCAGCAGGCTTCTTTGAAATCCCATTTACTAGCTTCCATTTCCTGCTTTGAATTAGCACATCTTTAATCCGATTCTTCCATAGAGCAAAGTTTGTGCCATCAAATTTTTGGATCTCAAAATGGTCTTTGCCCTACAAGTTATAGCTCCTCTTCGGAACACTAGTACTAGACCCTAATCCATCGGTTGTGCCTAAGACCTCTGATGCCATGATGGTAGAGAACTAAATGGAATGATAATGGAGGCAGAAGAGTCCGAACACCAATGAATAAGTGTATCAAGGAGTAAATCGACCACTATATAGTTGACAAAACAAAAAAATCTAGAAAAATTTTGCTAGAGTATCCTCTGCAAAATGAGCGTATGATCAGTGTCAAAATATCATAAAATTGCAAGTATTGACATGTTTGCCTGCATAGTGAATCCCTGAATCCACTGCATATAATCAGTTACCCAATAGAAGCCAACTAGGCTTATCGAGCACCTATGAACAACTATCATACATCTCCTATGGCGAGGCTGGGTAAGTCTTCCACCTGCATCACCAAAGAGACCCCGACATCTAGGTGTCTCCGAGTTAAGAAAACCTCACCACGGCTCTCTTTATCAAACATAAAAGGCTTTATGCAAGGAACGTAACCACTATATCAATGACCACATGGACGTACATAAGCGGTATCCACAAAAGCATACATGATCTGTATGTGCTCAATATATGTAGTAAAATGACTCTAAAAAGCTGAGTGCACAACCCAAAAACTAGCCAATAACTCCGACACGTGTCTGTCAATTCTGATGTTTTTGGCTCAAAAACCTACCTAAATTTGTAGTGGCTGCTCCCACCAAAACTAAAAACCTTTCCAGAAACCTGTAGTTTTGCGAGTGTGGCTAAAGAACACAGCCCCAAAGGTTGATATTTATTGTCAGAGAAGTACAAAGAACACTCTTCTTGATGTTCATGGACTAGTGTGAAGAGAACTATGTGCAAAATTACTCCAAAATGGCTCCAAAAGACACCCAAAAATGCTTCAAAAAATAGGCTTTGAAAGCAAAGGATGAAGCTTTGAGGACCAAAACATGTTCAAGGTAACGTCAACATAAGTCTTCCCCCTTCTTCAGACACCACAAGAGTGTACATTAGTGTGGCAAAAGATTGTCACAGTTAAGCGAGCTCTAGGGGGAACAATACTAGGATGGGTGACCTCCCAAGAAGTATCGGGAACCTCTATCTTCCTTGATCATTGAGGTCATCCCTCACGCACATCCAAGAGTGCCAACAGTGACTTCGGTGACTCGGATGACAAGGTATGCCAAGGTCTATGCCTTGGTCACCACCTTAGTCGAAAGCCTTGGGGGGGAGGGGTGCTCACTTCGCCCGCACAAAAGGAACAAAGCTTTTTGCGTCAAACTGCTCTGATACTGGTGAAGTATTTTGATGACGACGCACCACAATGCGCTCTCCTTCTTGAGAGCTCCACGATGATATGCTCAGAGTAGAAACCGAGCTCCTGAGGCTGCACACAATACTTCGCACACATGCTGCAGAATACATAGAAAACACAGTACACAGGGAGCATGAAGAGAGACTTCTTAGGTCTCACAAATGCAATCGAACATACAGCCTATGGATGACCAGGTGACTATATGTTTTATTAAAGAACATATACAAAGAAGTGTCTAGTGGCCATTTGATCTTTCACATGGATACTAACGATAACATCTAATATCCTATCCAGAGAGTGATTTGTGCTCTCACTTTCCTACAAATAAACAATACCCTCTATTAGATTATCCTCCTTAGAAATATACTTTATAAGTTTATTGATATGAAACATTGGATAGTCTCTACAATCTAGACAAAGCTCTAATCGGTATGCAACATCACAAAGCCTCTTCACTATCTTCCAAGATCCATAAAAACCTTGATGAAAGCTTAGGGCACTTCCCTATGGATAGTGAAGTTGACCTTGTTAGTACTTGAAGGAAAACTCTATCTCCTTCGTCAAAGATAAAACTATGATATCTCTTCCTATCAGCATATTCTTTTGCCCCATTAGTTGTTATCTACATCATTTCTTTTGCTATTTCCAAATTTTCTTGGAGATTTTCTAGGAACTCCCTAAGAAATTTCTTTCGCATTCCTATGGTACTTGAAGAAGTAGGATTCATGCCATAGATCATCTCAAATGGAGACATCCCACTCACTTTATGACGTCTACTATTATAATCGAAATCTACAAATGGCACATAATCATCCCAATATGTTTGCCTCTCACAAATATATGCCCTCAACATGTCCTGCCGAATCTAATTGGACCTCTTCACGTGAATATCTATCTATGGATAATCAGCACTATGCATTTTCAATGATACTTTCATCTTGTCAAAGAAAAACTTCCAAAAATGGACCATGAATCTAACATCCCTATCTAAAACTATGGATGTCCGTAACCCATGCAATATGAAGATATGATGGATATATAGCCTTGTTGCCTATGGAGCTTCTACCATCTCCTATGTGGGTATAAAAATGAGCCACCTACTCAATCTATCTACTACTACTATGATAACATCCCTCTTCCTTTGGATCCATGATAACCCCACTATGAAGTTGATGGATACACCATCCTTGTTGTGCTTTGGAATCTATAAAGGATGTAAAAGACTAAGTTTCTTCACCCTTTATGCCTTGTTTACTTGACACATAAAGCATTATTGAGCATATGTGTGGACATCTTTGGCTAATCTAGGCCATCAAAATGTTCTTCTAACTAGTTGAATGGTCTTGTCAACACTAGGGTGCCATGCACAAGGAGCAATCATGGTTATGCCGCATGACTTTTCTTCTCAAATACTAGGAATGTAATATGCAAACCTTTCCTATAATTTTTGTTTAGCTATTCCATTCTCCATTGATAAATTGGAATACAAAATTGACTTGTTGGCTTTACTAGGGGAAGAAGCAAATGGGACTACTTCATCTCCTATGATAGATTCATCATTGATAGCTCTAATGATCTGTACCAAATATGGATCTTCCACATGTTCTTCCTTTATTTCTTGAAGCACTGATCTTTCCAAGACACCAAAGCTCATTTGATACATTATTCAAGATAATGCATCAGCTACAATATTCTCTTTGCCTCTTGTGCTATACAAAATTTTCCATATGGGACTCCCACATGAGCTCATACTACTAAGCCTTCATACCTAAAAGATCTAGTTGACTACAAAAATACTTGAGTGTATAGTGATCCGTGTATATCCTACATAAAAAAGATTTAAGAGCATGCACCACTACATACAACTCCTATTCATGCACTCACCAATTGCATTGTGCACTTCTTAACTTCTTACTTTCAAAAGCTATGGACCCGACATCTTGGCTCAAAATTTTCATGATGGCTATGAAACTAGCATCTATCTCCAACTCAAATGGATTTTGCCGATCCACCATTTTGAGTACTAGAGCTTTTGAAATGGATTGCTTCACAGTATCAAAACTATCTTGTTTCTCTTGCGTCCATGCAAAAGATACTTTTCCTTGACAAATATTCATCATAGGTGCGTCTATTGACAAACAAGATGAAATTAATTTCTGATAAAAACAGAGAAAAAAACTAGGTTTTGTCTGGATTTACAAACAATTTTTTTCTTTAACTTATTTAATACAAACCGCAAATGCATTCCATGATCATGCCCATACTGAATATATGCAAAAAAATCATCTACAAAATCCATAACAAAATTTTCAATGAAAAAATGCAAAATATTTTTCATTAACATCATAAATGTAGCTGGTGCATTAGTCAAACCAAATGACATAACTAAATACTTATAATGGCTAAAAACAGTCTTGAACGTTGTCTTATGTACATCCTACTCTTGAACTCTTATTTCTTGGTAGCCACTCTTTAAATCTATTTTACTATATGCAATTTCTCCAACTAGATCATTAAGAATATCATCTATTATGGGCATGGGCTAT
Organism: Ceratopteris richardii; assembly: GCA_020310875.1. Classification (NCBI taxonomy): domain Eukaryota; kingdom Viridiplantae; phylum Streptophyta; class Polypodiopsida; order Polypodiales; family Pteridaceae; genus Ceratopteris; species Ceratopteris richardii. The sequence continues at coordinate 160,251,863 of CM035422.1, forward strand.
CTATGTTTGATGGTAACCTTATTGAGTGCTTGATAGTCCATGCAGATCTGATAAGATCCATCTTTCTTCTTTACTAGAAGAACTCGTATTGCAAAAGGGGAAAATAACTAGGTATCATTAGTCCTTCTGCAAAACACTCATCCACAACCTTAGAGACTTCATTTTCCTCCTCCAAAATCATATGAAATGATGCTCAAGCAGTCGAGCTTGCTCTTGCACCAATTTGATCGTATTCTCAATATTCTTGCAAGGAGGTAAACCCAAAGGTAATTCATTTAGAAACAACTCCTAGAATTGTACTTTTATCTCATGTGAAAGTACTTGAGCATTCTAACTAGAACTTCTTCAACTATGAAAATCCATCACTACACACTATGAATATACAAAATACAAAACATAACTATACTTACAATTAGTTTTGAGAAGCTTGGTTACACTGAACAATTGCATCTCTTGGAGATCTGGCTCTCCATAGATTAGTAGTTGCCTCTTCTCATGCTCAAACTGAATCACATGAGAAGTAAAGTCAATGACTAGTTGTTTCCTAGCATGCAATGGTTTATGTAGAACTACATGAAAACACGATTGTGGAAGGAGAGACAAGAGAGCCCAACAAAAGAAGACAAAGAAGAAAATAAAAAAGAAAGATTGATCAATAGAAAGTATCACCATGTGCCCAAATCCCCGCAGGGGAACGCATCAAGCTACAATACCAAAGGACCAGGTCGCGAAGAGTGGAAATAAAGAATTACAACAACCTGGACCTTTCAAGGGGAGGTTGCGCATAGCTTCCTCATCCACTAGGTGCGTGTGGTGGAAAGAAATAAACAGACTAAAGAGAATGCATCGTCCCAAAGGATGTAAAAGAAGATTTAAAAATGGGACCTTTGAAATGCAATGCTAGCCTAAAAGCAATGCAAGGCCTATCGAAGAATGCATGTGTGGCAGCCCAAATTAACACAACAAATGAAGACATGAAGCAAAGACTATCAAGGGAAGACAGAGACAAAGAGGGGGATAGTGTTGCGGAGTAAAGAAGCACAAAAGAGGAGCCCCAAAAAATTTTCAAATTTGAGCACAACATTTCTTCTTCAAAATCCTATGAAACTCCCTTGAAGCTATGTTCATGCACTAGGGGAGTCCCCTAGATGCATGAGCCCAAATCATTGTAACATAGCTCTTGTAAAATATTAGGAACTTAGAGTTTGTCAATAAAAGTGCGAGTCTCTTGTGTGAAAGGACCATTTTTGGGGCACATGTATATAAGTCACTTTGTGACTCTTGTAAAGAACTTTTTGCCATTATGAGTAAGAGCGCTCTAATTTTAGAATTTTCTTCTTCTTCCTCTTGAATCTCCTTGCTTGTGAGCTTGCATGTGTGTATGTAGCTTGGAATGAGTTCATGGAAGTGTTGTCTATCCAATTCATTGCTTTTCTAAAGTGTGTAATGTGTGTGTGAGGTGTGAGGAGGTATGTGGTGAAACTAGGTGAGTTGCATAGCTCTGCTTTTTGCCCCTATCTTGAAGTAAGTTTGTCAAAATCAGACGAGAATATGACCATTGGATGCGGCTCATTGAGAGCTTCAAAAGGACCCTGCTATTGACCATATTCTGAGTTCGTAGATGAGATAAACATCCGTTTTTGTGCTTATTGTTGTTTCATGTATCGCGACACCATTTTCACCTATGAGAGTGATGAATGTGAGTGATAATACTCATTTGCATTCCATAATAGCTATCTGACTTCATTGACCATTGTGCAAGTGCATTCTTCATACACTCGACTAGGTTCAATATACTTCTCAGAACATTCCTACAATGACCAATGTTCAGTTTTGACACTAGGAGCCAACCCTAACTATCAACCCCCAACCAATGGAGAACTTAGAAATAGAAATCTTCTTCCTGAGAGACCACCATTGGGTAGGGAAGTTGGAGTTCAGGTGAGACATCCAGCCATTCCTATGATGCATAGACCACCAGAACCGGGTAGAAGATTACAACCAATTCAAGTGGCCAAGTGTATGAGAAGCCACTATGATGGGTACGACAAACCCTATAATCACATAACTGAATTCAAGCAAGTGATTCGTGCTGAAATAGTGGAAGATTTTATGATTCAATATGATTCATTTGCGTTGACCCTTACGGATACCGCTTTGGCCTAGTTCTAACCACCTGACCCAATAGTTTCCTAAATATGGAACAAGTATTCTAGGAAATGATTGAAGAATTTACTACTGTGAGCATTAAGAATAACTCCTCATCATTGATCCACAGTTTCAAAAAGTCCCCTAAAGAGTCAGTACGACTGGAGGCTTGGAAAAAGCAATATGTGGTTAGATGCCCCATAGAAGAAAGGCCTACTCAACAGAAAATGATTTCATTATTCTTAGAAGGACTAGTCAATGGATCCCTGAGAGCACTAGTCTATGTAAAGAGTTTCCAAATATTAAGTGAATGCTTGAAGGAATGCATAGATTTCGAAGATAACTTATCTGAAGACTTGAAGATTCCCCAAAACAAGAGTAAGAGCAAAGATATTTCCAGCAACATCACTAGTACAAGCAATAATGTATAAGAAATTGCAGAGTTAGTGGCCAAAAAGTTAGGAGTGCAAGGACAAAAGAACTACCCCAACCCCCCATTATGAGTGCTGATGATAAGGAGATGTGTACACTATGGCCCAGTACTACAGTATTGAGTAGAAATACACCAATCACAATGCTAAAACCTATCCTTACAATAGACAGCTTACACCAATCCAACCACATCAATTGAGGCCATATGGATACCCAACTAGAGACCCAAGTAGGGAGTTTCCTAGATACCCTCAGTACCAGAGCCCACCTCCAAATCAACGACTTATGAATACCTTGGATACAACCCACCATAGGCGGTTTTAGGGCAACAACCACCCCATCCCTAGAATGTAGTCCCAGTGAAGTTTGCCCAAGCCGAAGAGAACACAGAGAGAGCCCTTGTACCCACTACTTCATTGACAAGCACGGACAGCCATAATCAACCCTATGATCAATAGTGGGAAGATTACTATATATACAAAATTGACTCAATGAATTACGAGCAGGCCTACGAGCAATACCCATATGGGCAAGATGTCTATGACCATTCATATGGATATGGAGCTGAATATGTGACTCTAATGTACACAAATCCTAGAGCCCAAGCACCTTCTAGACCTATGATTAGGCCCCCAATCCCTCGAGGACCATGCTACTAATGTGGAGGAGACCATTTCATTAGCGAATGCATTTCGCCCTATCAACCACCGCATAAGGTTTGGGAAGGATATTGTAGTGATTGTGGAAAAGAACATATGCTTAGGGATAGTTTGAAAAACCTCAACAAGACAAGCCACACCACTCAAATGAACATGGTAGAAGAAGTAGAGCCCTCTCGAAGTGACAAAGAGTACATGGTGCCATTGAAGGAAATTACAAGAGTAAGAGCTAAAGAAGGTCCAGAAGAGGTAGACTCAATTAGATAGGAAATCAACAAATCAGAACTCTAGTACCGCAAGTAGTGCCAGATTCAGAAGAATCAGAAGGAAATTCAAAGGTAAAATGGACTCAAAGATGGAAAGCTCAATGAGAGAACCTAAGAAGCAAGTAGACCCGAAAGAAGGAGGAAGATAAGAGCAAAGAGGAGACAAATCACACTACAACTTGTTACCGTTAGTGTCCATGTGAAAGGCCAAATGGCCACCGGACACTTCTTTGTATATGTTCTTTAATAAAACATATAGTGGCCTGGTCAGTCACAGACTGTAAGTTCGACCGCATTTGTAAGACCTAAGAAGTCTGTCTTCGTGCTCCCTGTGTACTGCGTTTTCTGCGTATTCTACAACCTATGTGCGGAGCACTGTGTGTGGCGTCAAGAGCTCGGTTTTGTACTCCGAGCATATCGTCGTGGAGATCTCGAGAAGGAGAGTGCAGTGTGGTGCATCGCCATTGAAGTACTTCAACAACCCCCACACTTAGAAAGGATTTTAGTACTGTAGAGAAAGAGCAATGTAAACAACAAGCTAGGTCGGTGCTAGTTGATCCCATGCCCGAAGATCTAGCCATGTGGATAAATGCATACCAATCTAGGATTAAAGAAAGACCAATTGTGGAACAACATGAAGTGAGTTACCGTAGAGGGGATTCAGAAAGACAAAGGTTAGAAATCTATAAAAAAATTGGTTGAATCAACTCAGAACACATTGGAGAAACCCATACAAGAACCCCCCTTCTCCAAGGGTTTCTCCAAGGCTTACGACTAAGGCGGCGACCAAGGCATACCTTGTCATCCGAGTCACCGAAGTCACCGTTGGTGCCGTTGGCTACGCGCGAGGGAGGACCTCAACGATCAAGGAATATAGAGGTTCCCGGTACTTCCCGGGAGGTCACCCATCCCAGTACTTTTCCCCCCAGAGCTCGCTTAACCATGGCAATCTCTTGCCACTAAGCTACACTCTTGTGGTGTTTGAAGAAGGGGAAAGACTAAGGTTGACATTACCTTGAACAAGTTTTGGTCCCTCAAAGCTTCATTTTTGCTTTTAAAGCCTATTTCTGAAGCAATTTTGGGGTGTTTTTGGAGCCATTTCGGAGTACTTTCGCACGTAGTTCTCTTCACACAGGTCCAAGAACATCAAGAAGAGTGTTCCTTGTATTTCTCAGACAATAAATATCAACCTTTGGGGCTGTATTTTCAGCCACACTCATAAAACTACAGGTTTCTCGAGGGGTTTTCGGTTTTGGTGGGAGCAGTCGCTGCAAATTTATGCAGGTTTTTAAAGCCTAAAACATCAGAGTTGACAGACACTTGCAGGTGTTATTGGCTAGTTTTTGGGCTGTGTATTCAGCCTTTCAGTGTCATTTTACTGCATATATTGAGCACATACACACCATGTACGCTTCTGTGGATACCGCTTATGTACGTCCATGTGGGCATTGATATAGCGGTTACGTTCTTTGCATAAAGCCTTTTATGTTTGATAAAGAGGGTCGTGGTGAGGTTTTCTTAACTGGGAGACACCTAGATGTCGGGGTCTCTTCGGTGATGCAGGTGGAAGACTTACCCAGCCTCGCCATAGGAGATGTATGATAGTTGTTCATAGGTGCTCGATAAGCCTAGTTGGCTTCTATTGGGTAACTGATTATATACAGTGGAGTCAGTGATTCACTATGCAGGTAGACATGTCAGTACTTGCAGTTTTATGACACTTTGACATTGGTCATATGCTAATTTTGCAGAGGATACTCTAGCAAAATTTTTCCAGATTTCTGGTTTAGTCAACTATATAGTGGTCGATTTACTCCTTGATACACTTATTTGTTGGTGTTTGGACTCTTCTAGCTCCATTATCATTCTATTCAGTTCTCTACGATCATGGCATCAGAGGTCTCAGGCACATCCGGTGGATCAGGGTCTAGTGCTAGCGTTCCGAGGAGGAGCTATAACTTGCAGGGCAAAGACCATTTTGAGATCCAAAAATTTGATGGCACAAACTTTGCTCTATGGAAGAATCAGATTAAAGATGTGCTGATTCAAAGAAGGCAATGGAAGCTAGTAAATGGGATTTCAAAGAAGCCTGCTGACATGGATGAAGATGATTGGGATGAGTTAGATGAAATGGCCAGGTCTACCATTCGCTTGCACCTAGCAGATAATGTTTACTTTATAGTATTAGACTGTGAAAGTGCAGAGGAGCTTTGGAAGAAGTTATGCAATACATATGAAAAAGAGACGGCATCAAATAAAGTATACCTGATGAGAAAATTATACGACCTTCGTATGAAGGACACAGATAGTGTTGCTGCTCATCTAAATGAGTTTGATGCCATATTCTCCCAGTTACAGGCTCAGAAAATGGATATGGACAATGAAATGAAAGCAGTATTGCTGTTATGCACCCTGCCATCATCATGGGATACATTTTGCACAGCTATTAACAATAGTGCACCAGGTGGTAAACTCGTCTATGATGACATATGTGGAGCACTCTTGAGTGAGGAGATTCGTAGAAAATCTATGGTTGGCACTCAGAGTGGAGATGCATATAATGTTCGTGATTCTTACCAAGGAAAGAATCAACAACGTGGCAGGAGCAAGAACAAGGAAAAGAATGGTCAACGGAATAAGAGCAGAAGTAAATCAAGGAAGAGGGATATTGAATGCCATTATTGTCATAAGAAAGGACACATGAAGAAAGACTGTTATGCATTAAAGATTGCTAAAGGTAAAGGACAGAATGTTGATGGGCATGTTAAACATTTACCTGCACCATCTACTTCGACTGTGAAGATTGAAGAAATTAATGCTATTTCTGATGATGCTGATGTGTTGACACTTGATAGTACTGTGCCATCTGAGGCACTTATGGCTGATTCTCTTTCCCACACCTGGCTGCTAGATTCTGGTGCTTCTTTCCATGTGACACCACATAGAGAATGGTTCTCTAATTATGCAGCAAAGTCTCTTGGTACCGTGAGACTTGGTGACTCTTACCAGTGTGATGTTGTGGGGATTGGAGATGTGGTTGTGCAGTTCATTGACGGTTCAAAATTTACTATGCATAATGTACGCCATGTACCTCAGTTATCACGCAGTTTGATGTCAATTGGTCAACTTGATGACCTTGGTTACAAGGTGGTCTTCTATGCTCAGTCCTTTCGTATATCAAAGGGCAATATGGTTATTGCAAAAGGAAGGAAAGTTGGCTCACTTTACCCTTTATTTGTATCACAGAAAGAACGCTTGTTAGCTGTTACTGAACAGCCTATGGCTTGTATTTGGCATGGTCGTTTGGGCCATATATCTCGTAGTGGAATGGAAAATCTTTCTCGTTCTGGCTACTTACCTGTGTTATCTTTCTCTGATTTTTCATTTTGTGAGCATTGTCAATATGGAAAGCAAACCAGAAATGTGCATAAAACGCACATTGACTCTTCAATTCAGCCTTTAGATCTTGTTCATACAGATGTGTGTGGTCCTATGCCCACTAGGTCCTTAGGTGGTTCTCTTTACTTTGTCACTTTCATAGATGATGCTACTAGAAAATTCTGGGTATATCCTATCAAATCGAAGGATGATGTATTTCCTACTTTCAGAAAATGGCTTGCTTCAGTTGAGACTGAAAAAGGAACTAAGCTTAAGGCTTTACGTTCAGATAATGGGGGTGAGTATACCTCACATGAATTCAACCTTTTCTGTCAGTGTAGAGGGATTCGTAGAGAGTTTATAGCTCCTTATACCCCAGTACAGAATGGTGTAGCTGAGAGGATGAATAGAACTATTCAAGATAGAGTAGTCTCTATGTTGCATCATGCAAACCTCTCACAAGGTTTTTGGGCAGAATCAGTATTGACTGCAGTTCATGTGATTAACCTTTCACCTAGTACTGCCAAAGGTCTGAAAGTGGCACAAGAGTTATGGACAGGGAAACCACCATATTATGATCATCTTCGAGTTTTTGGGTGTGAAGCATATGTTCATATACCCAAGAATCTTAGACAGAAGTTGGACCATAAGTCAAAGAAATGCATTTTTCTTGGATATGGTCGAGAAGGACAATTTGGATATCGCTTATGGGATCCTGAAACACGGTCAGTGATCAGAAGTAGTGATGTCATTTTTAATGAGTCTAAGATGCATAAACAGCTGATTAAGGAGGTTGAAGTGAGAAGAGTGGTGTTTGAGGATACTAGTCCTCCGGTTAGAATGCATAAAAATGCTACACATAGGGATGTTCAAGAGAATGTCCATTCACATCAGTCTGCACATGTTCCTGTTCAGCAACCATTGAGACGTTCTGCACGTGTCT
>CM035422.1:160277188-160282188 GCA_020310875.1 Ceratopteris richardii
AGAGATGATGAATGTATACTTCTATTGATAAATGTGTTTGTACAATCTCATTAGCTTGACAAGCATAGCTAAATGAGGTATTGTGGTGTTGGCTATGAGATAGCACTCACACACAATGAGTTACAATGATAACAATGCCTCGGGAGATGAGCTAGAATGAGTAACACACCCGCGGCATTTCTTCTTCATCTTCTATAGGAGTTTGGTGTTCATTTGAATTTGAAATTCAAACTAAGGCTCCCTAGAATCTCTCCTCTAAAAGTAGGGAGATATTCTCTCCATTACAACATTCAAATTTCCACGACTTTCTCAAGTAGGTGTGGTTACAAATTATTCCAAGTCACAATGACTTTTTCAAAGGGGTAAAAAGTGAGAACATCTAAGCATATGTTCATATGAGCCTTGCTTCAAGTGAAGCCTTGATAAAGCTTTGTCCAAGCTAGCCTTCCATGGGTCTAAAGTTCCAAGCCAATGTGTGAGGGCTTGATATGCACCAACAGCTCCCCCTCAAGCCAAACACTTTGGCTTAAGTCTTCTCTTTCATTCTTCAATCACTTCCTGCAATCCAATCATGGATTTGAATCTGCATAACTTGTTTCCATCCAATGCCTTTGTAAGTAAATCTGCACATTGCATATTAGTAGACACATATGTCAATTGAATCTCTTTGCTAAGTAATTTTTCCCTCACATAGTGGTAATGAACCTCTATGTGTTTGGTTCTGGCATGATAAATTGGATTTGCTGCAAGGTGAAGAGAGCTAGTGTTGTCTCCAAAGATAATAGGTGGTCTTGTGTGTAGACCTAACTCTGTATATAGAAGCTTCAACCAGATAGCTTCTTGAGTGGCATTGGCAAGCCCTCTATACTCTGCTTCAGTGGATGACAATGCCACTGTAGGTTGCTTCTTGGCTGACCAAGAAATAGGCTTATCTCCTGCAAAACAAATGTATCCTGAGGTGCTTCTCCTATCATCCTTGCATCCTGCCCAATCTGCATCTGAGTAAACTTTTATGTCAATATCTGATGTATAAGGAAAGTACAAACCATGACTTTGTGTTCCCTTCAAATACTTCAAGATCTTCTTGGCTGCCTCTAGGTGAGGTACCCTAGGTTTGTGCATGAATTGACTAAGCACACTTACTCCATATGCTATGTCAATTCTTGTCAAGGTAGCATAGTTCAAACTACCTACCATACTTTGGTATTCTGTAATGTCTTTGAATTCTTCTCCTTCATGAGCACTTAGCTTTTGGTTAACCTCCATTGGAGTAGTAGATACCTTAGCATCCTACAAACCAAACTTCTTGACCATATCCTGAACATACTTCTTTTGAGTGATGTAGATACCTGAATTTGTGTAGACCAATTCAAGACCTAAGAAATACTTTAATAATCCAAGATCACTGATCTTGAATTCTTTCATCATCTGTCCTTTGATATGTCTAATTCCATTGACATCATTACCTGTAATGATGATGTCATCAACATAAACACATAAGTAGATTACCTCTGTACTACTTCTCTTTATGAATAGAGAAGTGTCTGCTTTGCTCATCACAAATCCTTGGTCTAGGAGGTAGGTGGTCAATCTGTAATTCCATGCTCTAGGTGCCTGCTTCAAACCATACAGAGCCTTCTTCAATTTACAAACATAATGTACCTTTTTTGGATCTTCATAGCCAGGTGGTTGTGACATGTAGACTTCTTCAGATATCCATCCATTTAAGAATGCATTCTTCACATCCAATTGGTACATGTTCCAATTCTTGGATGCAGCTACACTCACCATAACTCTGATAGTTGGCATCTTGGCCACAGGAGAAAATGTCTCCTCATAATCAATGCCTTGGGTTTGTGCAAAACCCTTGGCTACCAACCTAGCTTTATACCTGTTTATTGTACCATCAGAGTTCCTCTTGAGTTTGTAGATCCATCTGGATCCTATCACCTTCATGGAGTCCTTCTTGGGTACCAAGTCCCAAGTATCACTTTCCTTGAGAGCTTCTATCTCTTCATTCATGGCTTCTCTCCATTCTGGTTTGATAATTGCTTCTTCATAGGTACCTGGTTCTTCATTCAACAAGTCTTTTGCAAGATATACAGAATGTTTAGTTACAAGTGATGTGTCATACCCAAATCTGATAGGCTTCTTCTTTTCTCTCTGAGATCTCCTCATTGCTTGGGTTGAGGTTTCTGGTTTATCTTCTAATTGCTTCATCTTCATCTTCCCTTTGGACTTCCAAGCCTTGAACTCTTCAAGGTTTATTGTATCATCATCTGAGCTTGAATCTTCTTGCTGAGTTGGTTCTTCCTTAGTGAGCTTTGGAAAATCTTCTTCCATGTCATAGGGTAGACTCACTTTCCTGCATTCATTCTCATACCATGAGTCATTCTCATCAAATATGACATCTCTGCTTACCTTGAACCGTTTGTTTGTTGGGTTGTAGAATCTGTATCCCTTTTGGTTCAAATCATAACCAATGAAGATACATTTTTCAGCCTTAGGGTCTAGCTTTCCCCTTACCTGTGAGGGAATATGCACATATGCTACACAACCAAAGATTTTGCAATGATCCAGAGAGGGTCTCTTACCATGCCAAGCTTCATATGGTGTCATGCCATCAAGTGATTTGGATGGCAACCTATTGATGAGATAAGTGGCAGTGGATACACTCTCTGCCCATAGGTAATTTGGCAACTTTTTCTCATTAAGCATAGACCTAGCTGTTTCTACTATCAGTCTATTCCTTCTTTCTGCTACCCCATTTTGTTCAGGTGAGTACCTTGTAGTGATCTCTCTTTTGATGCCTCTTTCCTGCAAGAAATCTTCAAACTCATTGGAGAAGTACTCTCCTCCACCATCTGACCTTAGCCTCTTCAAACTTCTTCCTGTTTGATTTTCAACAAGTGCAAGATACCTCTTGAAACAATTAAACACTTCATCTTTATGCTTCATAAAGTATAAAATGGTCCACCTGCTATAATCATCAATGAAGGACACATAATACTTTGAACCAGAAATGGAAGGGTCCTTGCTAGGTCCCCAAACATCTGTGTGTACCAAGTCTAGGTAGTCTTCATGCATGAAACCTTTCCTTGAGTAGGGTAATCTGTGAGACTTACCAAATTGACATGATCCACATTTGTAAATCATGTGTTGCTTGGATACATTAGGTATCCCAAGCACACATTGATCCCTGCACATTTGCTTTAGAGTTCTTTCTCCTATGTGCCCTAATCTCTTGTGCCATATCTCTAACTCTGAAAGTGTCTGATCCTTATAATTATACAAAGCAATATTCTTGGTGTCTTCTAGCTCAAATGTAAACAATCTACCTGATTTCTCCCCTTTGGCTATCCTTCTGAATCCATGTTTTGGGTCCTCCACATATGCTCCATGTTGTGTGAATCTGACTTGCAAACCTTTCTCCACAATCTGACCAACACTCATTAAATTCTTAGTTATTGTTGGTACATAGAGTACCCTGCTTAATAGGTTCTGATTACCATCACATGTCTTCACATTTCCAATTTTGACAACAGAGTGTTTAGTGTCATCACCTGTTTGTACCTGATGTTTGCCCTTGGGCTCTTCCAAATCAGAAAGTAGTGCCACATTGCCAGCTACATGGTTAGAACATCCTGAGTCAATGTAAAATAAATGATCATCATTTGTACCTATCTTGGAGGTCATATTCATGATCAATAGGGAGTCATCTTGCTCCTCTGTGTAGTTGTTGTAGTCTCTTCTATTTCTGAATCCACCTTGGTAGTTTCCATTGTGGTTGTTGTTGTAGTTGTTGTTGTATTGGTTGTTGTATCCATTGTAGCTTTGATGTTGGTTAAATCTGCCTCTCCCTTGAGAGTATCCACCTCTTGAGTAGCCTCTTCCTCTCTGATTCTTGTAGTTCTTGTAGCATTCATCTGTGGTATGATTGGACAATCCACAAATGTTGCATGGTGATGAGTTGTAGGGTCTCCCCCTACCTGATTTACCTCCTCTGCCTCTTCCTCTAGATGACCTACCTCTCCCTGCATAATTAGCTTGAGAGGTAGAGCCTTCTTCATCCTGTTTCTTCTTGCCTTTATCTTTAACCTTTTTTTCAGTATAGAGAGCAGAGGGATTATTACCTTTTGATTGATCTCCAGCCTTTGTAAACTTTGCTTCATGTGTAAATAGTTGGCCCATAAGTGTTGTGAGATCAGGGGTATGCATGTCCATGTAGAGGTCCATTGCAGTGGTGAAACTTTCCCACTTATCATCTGCCTTGAGTCCATTTGTCACTTGCCTGACTATTTGCTCCTCTTCAATTTCCTCTCCAATGCTTGCTAGTTGGTCTGCCACATCTTTGATCTTTTTCACATACTCTGAGACTGATTGCTTGGGCTGCTTCCTAAGGGTTGTGAACTCTATCCATAATTGATTCTTCCTAGCCCTTGTGTTGGAAGAAAAATAGTTTGACAAGGTTTCCCAAGTCTCTTGGGAAGTCTTACAATTCCTTACATGAGGTAAAAGAAAGTCAGATATAGAGTTTAAGAGATAAGACCTTGCCAAAGCATCCTTTGCACACCATTGGTTGAGCCTTTCATGTTCATGCTTTGTAGGTAGTCCTCTAGTCTTGAATGAGGGCAACTCCTCATCTCCTGATATGTATCCAAATAGACTTCTCCCTTGTAGATAAGTCTTCATTCTTAATGACCAAGCTTGATAATTGTTTCTGTCCAATTTGTCAATGAAGGAAGGGAAACCATCACCCATGATTACCTTATTTACTCTGATACCACTGTTGAGGGTGATGGATGGATGCACTCAAGAAATGAGTTGGTGTTGCAAAACCTGCTTCACACCTGCCCTCTTTTCTCTTCAGATATGCTTAGTGGACTTGCTTAGCTTCCAAATGACACAAAGAAACCATATATGTACTTTGGAAATGGTTTGGGTAATGATCAAACCAAAACAGATAACTTGGTACTTCAAAAATCAAGAAAAACTTTCTA
>CM035422.1:160287188-160302188 GCA_020310875.1 Ceratopteris richardii
CCCTTGCCGCCCACTACCACCACCTCCTCCCCCCGCAGGCGACCCCCCTCCTCCGCCCTTGCCCGCCCACAACCACTCCCCTCCCACCCCCGCAGGCACCCCCTCCTCCGCCCTTGCCCGCCCCCAACACACAACCTCCTCCAACCCCCTCTCCTCCGCCCTTGCCCGCCCACAACCACCCCGTCCTCCACCCTGCAGGCGATCCCCCGCCTCCGCCCTTGCTGCCCACTACCACCACCTCCTCCCCCGCAGGCGACCCCCCTCCTCCGCCCGTGCCCGCCCACAACAACCCCCCTCCCACCCCCGCAGGCACCCCCTCCTCCGCCCTTGCCCGCCCAGCCCTCTGCCGGCGCCCCCCGCCTCCGCCCTTACCGACCTCCCTCCTCCGCCCTCTCCCGCTCACCAATCCCCACCCACCCCCTCCACAGCCCTCCGCAGGCGCCAAAAAAAATCCCCCTCTCTCCACCGCCTCCGCCCGCATCCGCCCTCAACCACCCCTTCTCCACCAACCTCTCTTCCTCTCCGCGATCCCCTCCTCCGCCCTCCCTCCATCCTCCCCTCCGCAACCACTCCCTCTCCACCCCCCGCCCTCACCCGCCCACCGCCCCCCCCCACGCCCCGCAGGCACCCCCCACCTCCGCACGCACCCGCCTTCAACTGCCCACCTCCGCCCCGCACATTCCTCCCTCCTCCGCCCTCTCCCGCTCACCAATCCCCACCCACCCCCTCCGCAGCCCTCCGTAGGTGCCACCAAGCCCCCCCCTCCACCACCCCTCCAACTTATCCTCCTCCCCTTCCCTCACCCGCCACCTATCCCCCACCTTCCACCCTGCCTTCTCCCCCTCCCTCACCCCGCCACTTATCCCCCACCTTCCACCCCGCGACCTAACCCCCTTAATTGCTCCACCACCTAACCCCTTAATCGCTCCGCTGACGACCGGCCACCACGCCATCCAGCCAGCCCTTGTCGCCCCCCTTGCAACTGCGCCATCCCGCCCTCCGCCTCTCTTGCAGGCCTGCAACAACAACACCACCTCCTCCCCAACTCCCTACCCTTACCATAGCCTCTGCCGCCCTCCGCCCCGCAGTGTTCCGCAGCCGCTCAGTCCCACCCACAGCCCTCCTCCGCCCTCCTCCGCCCCCCTCCTCCGGCGCCCGCATACCCGCCCACCTCTCCCGCTTGGCCGCCGTGCCCTCCGCCCCGCAAACCCTCCCTAACCCTTCCTCATCCAAAACCTTCCCTCCCTAACCCTCCCTCCTCCGCCAAACCCTACACTCCTCCTCCGCCGCCCGCATACCCGCCCACCTATTCCGCTCGCCACTGCCTCCGCCCCTCCTACTTCCCCATAACCACCCTGCCCGCCGCTCATTCCGCCCCGCCTCCTTCTCCCGCCCGCCCGTGCACCCTCCGCCCTCCGCTGCCCTCCGCCCCGCCCTCCGCCGCCCTCCGCCGCCCACCTATCCCTCCGCCAACCCCTGCACTCCTCCTCCGCCGCCCGCATACCCGCCCACCTATCCTGCTCGCCCCTGCCTCTGCCCATCCTACTTCCCCATAACCACCCCGCCCGCCGCTCATTCCGCCCCGCCTCCTTCTCCCGCCCGCCGCTCATTCCGCCCCGCCTCCTTCTCCCGCCCGCCCGCGCACCCTCCGCCCTCCGCCGCCTTCCGCCCCGCCCCGTTCCACCACCGCCCTCCGCCGCCCTCCGCCCCGCCGTGTTCCGCAGGCCGCTCCGTCCCGCCCGCAGCCTTCCTTCGCCCTCCTCCGCCCCACCGCCCAGCCCCGTTCCACCGCCGCCCGCCGCTCCTTCCGCCCCACCTCCTTCTCCCGCCCGCCCACGCACCCTCCGCCCTCCACATTCCTCCCTCCTCCGCACTCCATCCCCCTCCGCCGCCGCACCCCGCCCCCGCCCCGCAATCCATCCCTAACCCCCCTCCTCCGCAAACCCCCCCTCCCTCCGCCTTCCTCGCGCCCTCCGCCCCACCCTCTTCCCCTACATACCCTCTCCCCTACTCCATTCCTAACCCGCAAGCATCCCCCTCCTTTTCCTTTGCATACCCCTCCACCCCCATTCCTCCATCACCTTGCAGCGCCCTCACCGCCCCTCCATCTCTCCCCGACTACCCCCTCCACCCCTCCATCAATATCAACAAGCCCCCCCTCCTCCTGCTTATGTTTAAATCAGGATTCAATAATCATTGGATATTGCTTCTCATTTTCTTTAGTTAAATAAATACAAGCACTCCTTGGGTTCGGCTCTTCTCTGTTTTTTTTCAACTGTTCAAATTTGTTCTTTATCGGTTCTTGTATCACGTTGTTGTTATCTCTCCGGGTCGGAGAGTCCTTTAGGTGGTGGGCATCTGTTGAGCCCTGGCAAGGTCGAATCCGCTCAAAGTTAAATTCAAGGGTCAAAGTGCACGGGTAGTGCACCTTCAATTGGCAGAAGATGAAGACTTTTAATTGTTCAAAGATTGCAGAAGTATATTTTGAATTCCCTTAAGGTCAAAAGGTGTTTTTAAGGTAATATGGAGGGTTCACGTGAACTCCTCTTGGTACAACAGTGACGAATTAAAAAGGGAAAAGGTAAAGGTACGTGAAGCGGCGGGTATGCACATGTGGGAATAAGGCCAACCAATCAAAACTTTTCTTTTGTCTAAAGTCACTACAGGACAAAGGAGCAATTCGTTGGCGCCACCTAAAAAGAGAATCTTGGGACATCAAAGGAAGTCCAAGAGTCCATGGCAGTTAGAGGTCACGGGACCGGGCATTCAAAAAGAAAGGCAAAGGCTACTCTCAAGACACATTGATAGTGAAGAGTGGAGAGCTTGAGAGGAAGCAAGAAAGGGAAGTGAAGAGCCCCAGTGTGTGACGACACTTAGAAGTAGAAGTGAAGAGTGCAAGAAGGAAGAGAAGAAGGTGTGCAGAGAAGGTGGAGTTAGACTCCAAGAGTCCCAAGGTCTGTGGTGTGTGCGCGCCGCGAAAGTATCCATTCCTCAGCTTGGTGGAAGCTTAGTGCAAGGTGTGCACAAGGGAAGCGTAAAGCAAGTGAAGGACTGGTGCAGAAGAGGTCGCTGCCAGAAGACTGGAGATAATTGGTCTTTTGTAATTGAATATTCTCCAAAGTGGTGTTTAGTCATTGACTTGGATTGTATTCAGCCATTGTAATTGCTTCAGCGTAATCAACATTCAAGCTTCCAGGAGTATTTAGTCATTCAAGTTTTCAAAGTTATTCCATTTCCATCATCTCCTTTTTCTCCTATCTATCTATCTATGTATCTATCTATCTATCTATCTATCTATCTATCTATCTATCTATCTATCTATCTATCTATCTATCTATCTATAGATCTATCTATCTATCTATCTATCTATCTATCTATCTATCTATCTATCTATCTATCTATCTATCTATCTATCTATCTATCTATCTATCTATCTATCTATCTATCTATCTATCTATCTATCTATCTATCTATCTGTTGGTGTAAATCAAGCCTTCACACTTGGCTTTGATTTGTACCTTGAAGACATTACATAAAGCTTGGATTAATTCTTGAAGATAGAGCCATAGAAACTCATGCTTATGAGTTCTCACTTTTTACTTATTGTAAAAGTCATTGTGACTTTGGAATATCTTGTAATCACACCTACTTGAGAAAGTCGTGGAAACTTAAAAGTTGTAATGGAGAGAATATCTCCCTAAGTTTAGTGGAGAGATTTTAGGGAGCTTCAATTTGAATTTCAAATTCAAATGACAAATCAACTCTTATAAAAGCTATGAAGAAAACTCGCGGGCTAGTCTCACTCATTGAGCTCATCTCCCGAGGCATTCTACTTCTGTGTCTGTGTGTGTGTTAGTGCTACATCTTAGCCTACACCACAATACCTCATTTAGCTATGCTTGGCATGCTAATGAGCTTGTACATCTACATTAATTGTTGGAGACCTCTTAATCTCCAAAGGTTTGATCTATACTGACTTAAGAACACTTCTATGTCAGTTATAAACCAAACTTTACACAAACAATGTTCTTCTTTACCAAAACTTCAATCAACACTTCTCTGAGTGAAGAAGTGTTTACTTCAGAAAGTCTGCTTCAGGAATCAACTTCATTACCTGCATAAAGTTTCAAATTTCTTCAAGTAAATGATGCACAAGTATTCGCAATACCTTTGCGCAATCATGTCAATCATTAGTTCTCAAAACTAATCACCAAAAGTTTAATTTGATCATTAAGATCAAAGACATGTCAGAAAATGTCTCTCAGAAGTTGCGCCTTCGACATAGTCAACTTCTTAAGTTGATTTCTCCCAATCTGAAACCCGTTTTGCTAAATGCTTTTAGCCATAGCTTCCTTATCTTCTAACTTAAATTTTAAGTGCTCACTCATCAAAAACTTTACAGTATACACTCAGATCTGATCAAAATACTGAGACGGAAAAGTGCGCTACTCTCAGACTTCAGTTTCCAAAGTTCACATATGAATGCTCCTATTGATCATTCTCACAGTAGGAAAGGAATTAGATTCTGAAACTCTAGACATAGCTTCATTAGCTTCTCAATTAGATGTGTACAAATAGATTTCTGATCCACGTGATCAGACAAAGAGCACTCAGAGAAAAACCCGTCGCTATTTTCTGGGAAAAAACTCTCTACACAACTTTCTGAAGTTTGTCATCTACAAATGACTCTCTTACATATTTCTTGTCCTCATTAACTTATATATACATGACTTTTGACTCATCCCGTATCTATGACATTGCTCTTTATCATCCTAAAGGTTTTACTATACTCAATTTACAAGATTCTTCACTTATATGTACATATGTGTACAAGACATCATCCTGAAATCTTCTTCACTTTCATAAGTGTCTTCCTTCACTTCATTCTGACCATAAGTCTTCTTCAAGATCTCTATAATCACCAATTTGTGATTGGCTTGTTCCAACAGCTCCCCCTCAATCACTAATTGTGATTATTCCATTCTTCTTCACTCCTGCCATCTCCTTGAATCTCTGTAGCTTAGGTCCATCCAAGCTCTTTGTCATCATATCTGCCAATTGTTCTTTTGTTGGAGTGTACATCACTTCAATCTCTTTATCTAGTACCTTTTCCCTCAAGAAATGATACTGAATCTCTATATGCTTAGTCCTGGCATGAAAAACAGGGTTAGCTGCCAAATACAAAGAACTCATATTGTCTCCAAAAATAATTGAAGTACTATGATCAGTCTCAAAACTTTTCATCAAGGTCTTCAACCATATCACTTCTTTTGCAGCTTCTACCATTCCCTTATACTCAGCTTCTGTGGATGATAAAGCAACTGTATGTTGCTTCCTTGAACACCAAGAAACTAGCTTATCTCCAACATAACATAGATACCCATGAGTAGACCTTCTATCATCTGAGTCACCTGCCCAATCTGCATCACTAAACACTTTGATTCTTGTGTCAGAAGTGAAACCATAGTACAAACCTTCACTTAGGGTTCCTTTGATATATCTGAGTACCCTTTGGGCTGCAATCCAATGAGTCTTCTTTGGACAATGCATAAATTGTGACAACACACCTACTGCATATGATAAATCTGGTCTTGTCAAGGTAGCATAGATTAAACTACCTACCAAACTCTGATATTTCTTCATATCATTGAATTCTTCACCTCCATACCTGCTTAATTTATGATTTACCTCCAATGGTGTGGTTGAGGTCTTGCAATCCTCCATGTTAAACTTGACTAGAAGATTCTTCAAGTATCTCTCTTGTGAAACATATACTCCATGTTGAGTATATACAATCTGCATTCCTAGAAAATAAGATAAGTTTCCCAAATCACTTATCTTAAACTCCTTCTCTATTTGCTTTTTGAGTTCATTGATTCCTTGAGCATCTGTTCCTGTAACAATAATATCATCAACATAAATGCACATGTAAATGTATCCATTTTCACTTGCCTTCACTAGCAAGCTACTATCTGCCTTTGATGCTTGAAATCCACATTCATTCAAGAACTTGACCAATCTGTAATTCCAAGCTCTTGGGGCTTGCTTCAACCCATATAAAGCTCTCTTGAGCTTACACACATAATCTGATCCAATTGATTCCATGAAGCCTTCTGGTTGCTCCATGTATACTTCATCTGCAATGTATCCATTTAAAAATGCATTTTTCACATCCAATTGTGATAATTTCCATCCCTTACAAGCAGCAATAGCAATCAATGTCCTGATTGTAGACATCTTAGCAACAGGACTAAAGGTTTCATCATAATCTACCCCATAAGTTTGGGCAAAACCTTTGACCACAAGTCTAGCCTTGTATCTAGACACCTTACCATCTGCAAACCTCTTTGTTTTATATACCCACTTACATCCAATGACTTTCTGATTCTTTGGTCTTGGTACTAATTCCCAAGTTTCATTTTCAAGTAGAGCATCATACTCTTCCTGCATTGCCTTCTCCCAATTCTGTTTACCTTTGGCTTCTTCATAAGTGGTTGGATCTTCTTCTGTCTTCACAATGTAAGCATAATCTTTTGTTGTTAGGAAAGATGTATCATAACTATACCTTATAGGTTCTTTCCTTTCCCTTGTAGATCTTCTGATTTCTGCACTTCTCGAAGTTTCAGCCTCATTCGACTCTGGATCAAATCTTGGCCCTTCTTCTACATGATCCTGCAATCTACTTCTAGATTCAACTTCATCAACAACTTCTTCACACACTTTTACTTTTGCCTTTCCTTTCCTTTGTATTTCTTCAACCCCTGTATAATCATTTGGTGATCCTGTATACCATGTATTTTGCTCATCAAATGTCACATCTTTGGTAACAAGAAATTGCTTTGTGGATGGACTCCACAACCTGTAACCCATCTGTCTATCATCATATCCAATAAACACATACTTCTCTGCTTTTGGTTCTAGCTTATGTCTTAATTGTGAAGGAACATAAGCATATGCAATACATCCAAATACTTTACAATGATCAAGGGTAGGTTTCTTACCCCACCATGCTTCATAAGGAGTTCCTCCATCCAAAGCTTTGCAAGGCAACCTATTCACAAGATATGTTGCAGTGTTAATAGCTTCTGCCCATAAGTAATTTGGACAATTCTTTTCCTTCATCATGGCTCTTGCAAATTCTACAAGAGTCCTATTTCTCCTTTCTGCTACTCCATTCTGTTGAGGGGAGTATCTGCAAGTTACTTCTCTTTTTATACCTGCATTCCACAAATAATCATCAAACTCTTTAGAGAAATACTCTCCCCCTCCATCTGACCTTAACCTCTTAAGCTTTTGCCCTGTGATCCTTTCTGCATAGGCATGAAAATGTTTGAATGTCTTGAAAACTTCTGATTTATCCTTGATTACATACAAAGTAATCCACCTGGTTGCATCATCAACAAACAACACATAATATCTGGATCCATTTATGCTATAGTCCCTTGAAGGACCCCATACATCTGTATGAACCAATTCAAGCATATTTGAATGCTTGTACCCTGATTTGTTGTAAGAACCTTTATGTGCTTTACCTAATTGACAAGCTTCACACTTGTACACCATATGTTGCCCTTCAATATTTGGCAATCCAAGCACCACCTGATTCTTCGACATTTCTTTTATAGCTCTCTCATTGAAATGACCTAGCCTTTTATGCCATAGGTCTAATTCAGATACCTTTTGACTTCCATAGGTAAATAATGCATGTCCCACATTACCTTGGACTTTGAGAGTGAACAATCTTCCTTCCTTTTTACCTGCAATTATGTTTCTATATCCCTGATTTGGATCTTGCACATAAACACCATCATTTGTGAATCTTACCTCATATCCTTTCTCCACAATTTGCCCTACACTTATCAAATTTTTAGGAATAGTAGGAACATAAAGTACCTTGCTCAGAAGTGTACTTCCACTCTTTGTCTTCACTGATCCAATGCTCTCCACTTTATGTTTGGTATTGTCACCTGTTTGAACTGTATGTCCATTCACCCTTGCTTCCATATCAGTCATCAAGGATAGATTCCCACTCAGATGGTTGCTACACCCTGAGTCAATATAAAACACTCTTTGATCTTCTCCCATTGATTCATGAGTTGCATTCAAGATAAGAGTCATATCATCCTTTTGATCTGATGCATAATTATAATAATTGTTGTTGTAGGACTGAGATTGGAAGTTTCTTCCACCTCCTCTACCATATGATGTCCTACCACCTCTTCCTCTGAAATTACCTCTTTGGTTTCTGCCTCCTCTACCTCTTTGATTATAATTCTGATTATTACTTCCACCATTTTGATTGTTATACCAACAATCATTTGCCAAATGATTTGTTCTGCCACAAATCCAACAAGCTTTAGCATTATCTTTGTTCTTACCTCCTCTTCCTTTACCTCTGAAATTCATCTTTCCCTTTGTGAAGTTAGCTTGATTTGAATTCCCTTCATCATCATTCGATTGCTTTCCCTTGCCATTCTTTTTCTTGTCCTTGGAGTACATAGCTTGACTTGTACTTCTATCATTGTCTCCTTTAAGATCCTGCTCAAAGGTTAGCATGTGTCCTAGCAATTGATTAAGATCAGGAGTAAAGTGATCAAGTGACAATTCTATGGACAATATGAAAGGCTTCCACTTCTCATCTCCTCTCAGACCTGTAAGTATTTGTCTTACCAACTTTTCCTCTTCAATGTCTTCATCCACTGCTCCCAAGCTATCTGCAATATCCTTCATCCTTGCCACATAATCAGAAATTGATTGTGAGCTCTTCTTCTTGAAGGTTGTGAACTCAGCCCATAGTGAGGACTTCCTTGACTTAGTTGTATTTTGGAAATGCTCTTCCAAGGCATTCCAAACATCTGTAGCACTTTCCAAACCTCTGATGTGAGGTAGAAGATAATCATTTACAGCCATGTAGATGATACTCCTTGCTTGAGCATCCTTTCTCATCCATGTCTTCAAAATTGCAAGCTCTTCCCTAGTTGGAATACTAGGATCTACAAATTCAGGTTTTTCTTCATCTCCTGTAATGAAGGCCATCAAATCTTTACTCATGAGGTGTGCCTCCATCCTCATGGACCAAGCTGGATAGTTCTCCCTATCTAGCTTATCAATCTGCAAGCCTTCTCCCATCCTTGACCTTCTCTATCTGCAATTACTATGACTTATGAGGATAAAATGTACCTTTGATATAAGCTTTGTCCTTCTTGATTCTTTCGAACTCGTGCTCTGAACTTCTGCAAGTTATCTTCAATAATTTGTCCTTGTCCTCCTTTGATTTGGAAGATCTCCAATATCTGCACCAGTCGGAACTTCAATTGTTTTTTCTTCTCTTGTATTTCACCTTCAGCTCTGATACCACTGTTGGAGACCTCTTAATCTCCAAAGGTTTGATCTATACTGACTTAAGAACACTTCTATGTCAGTTATAAACCAAACTTTACACAAACAATGTTCTTCTTTACCAAAACTTCAATCAACACTTCTCTGAGTGAAGAAGTGTTTACTTCAGAAAGTCTGCTTCAGGAATCAACTTCATTACCTGCATAAAGTTTCAAATTTCTTCAAGTAAATGATGCACAAGTATTCGCAATACCTTTGCGCAATCATGTCAATCATTAGTTCTCAAAACTAATCACCAAAAGTTTAATTTGATCATTAAGATCAAAGACATGTCAGAAAATGTCTCTCAGAAGTTGCGCCTTCGACATAGTCAACTTCTTAAGTTGATTTCTCCCAATCTGAAACCCGTTTTGCTAAATGCTTTTAGCCATAGCTTCCTTATCTTCTAACTTAAATTTTAAGTGCTCACTCATCAAAAACTTTACAGTATACACTCAGATCTGATCAAAATACTGAGACGGAAAAGTGCGCTACTCTCAGACTTCAGTTTCCAAAGTTCACATATGAATGTTCCTATTGATCATTCTCACAGTAGGAAAGGAATTAGATTTTGAAACTCTAGACATAGCTTCATTAGCTTCTCAATTAGATGTGTACAAAAAGATTTCTGATCCACGTGATCAGACAAAGAGCACTCAGAGAAAAACCCGTCGCTATTTTCTGGGAAAAAACTCTCTACACAACTTTCTGAAGTTTGTCATCTACAAATGACTCTCTTACATATTTCTTGTCCTCATTAACTTATATATACATGACTTTTGACTCATCCCATATCTATGACATTGCTCTTTATCATCCTAAAGGTTTTACTATACTCAATTTACAAGATTCTTTACTTATATGTACATATGTGTACAAGACATCATCCTGAAATCTTCTTCACTTTCATAAGTGTCTTCCTTCACTTCATTCTGACCATAAGTCTTCTTCAAGATCTCTATAATCACCAATTTGTGATTGGCTTGTTCCAACATTAATCAATAGATACATTCACACTTTTTCAACTCTGGTTTCTCTGAGTCATCTACCTCAAGTCTGTCAACTTCAACAAGGCATATCTCAAGATCTACTGAACCCAATTGGGTGATTCAAAGTGCATTGGATTCAGCCTAAAGTCTACTATATACGTACAAAATTTCAAGGTCATTGGATCAACCATTACAGAGAAGTCTCAATCGAGGTGCTCACTGGTCTGTGACTGTAAGTCTCCTAAAAAGTCGGGGGTGTACCTTATTTTGCTAAAGTGATTTCTCTGAGTGTGATTTATCATTTTCTCTCATTCCACTTGCAAATGGAAGCTTATTAAGCTACTTGAATATGTCCAGAAGGAATTAGACCAATTGTAAGAGTGGTGGTCATACTGAGTAAAAAATTGAGCAGGTATCAAGACCAAAATAGAAAGCTCTCAAGTCTAGTGAAGTACAAATTTGTGTGTTTTGATCTAATCATTAGTCAAATCATTTCCAAAGTACATATATCATATTTTGGTGTCATTTGGAAGCTCAAGAAGTCTACTAAGCATTTCTGGAATCAAAGGAGGGCAGGTGTGAAGCAAGTTTTGCAGCATCAACTCATTTCTTGAGTGCATCCAACCATCACTTCCAACAGTGGTATCAGAGCAAATAAGGTAATCATGGGTGATGGTTTCCCTTCCTTCATTGACAAATTGGATAGAAACAATTATCAGGCTTGGTCATTGAGAATGAAGACCTATCTACAAGGGAGAAGCTTATTTGGATACATATCAGAAGATGAGGAATTGCCCTCATTCAAAACTAGAGGACTACCTACAAAGGATGAACATGAGAGGCTCAACCAATGGTGTGCAAAAGATGCTTTGGCAAGATCATATCTTCTTAACTCTATTTCTGATTTCCTTTTACCTCATGTAAGGAATTGCAAAACTTCCCAAGAGACTTGGGAAACCTTGTCTACATATTTTTCATCAAGCACAAGGGCCAGAAAGAATCAACTATGGATTGAATTCACCACCCTTAGGAAGCAATCAAAGCAATCAGTTTCAGATTTTGTTACTAAGGTCAAAGACATTGCAGATCAACTTGCAAGTGTTGGAGAAGAGATTGAGGAAGAACAAATAGTCAAACAAGTAATCAATGGACTAAAGGCAGATGACAAATGGGAGAGCTTTACCACAGCAATGGACTTATACATGGACATTCAAGCACCTGATCTAACAACTCTGATTGGACAACTCTTTACACATGAAGCAAAGATCACAAAGAATGGAGAGCAATCAAAAGGTAACAATCCCTCTGCCCTTTATACTGATAAGAAGGTAAAAGATAAAGGTAAAAGCAAGAAGGTTGATGAAGAAGGCTCTACCTCCCAAGCAAACTATGCAGGGAGAGGTAGATCTTCAAGAGGAAGAGGCAGAGGAGGTAAGTCAGGTAGGGGGAGACCCTACAACTCATCACCATGCAACATCTGTGGATTGTCTAATCATACCACAGATGAATGCTACAAGAATTACAAGAATCAGAGAGGAAGAGGCTACTCAAGAGGAGGATACTCTCAAGGCGGAGGCAGATTCAATCAACATCAAGGCTACAATGGATACAACAACCGATACAACAACAACTACAACAACAACCATAATGGAAATTACCAAGGTGGATTTAGAAATAGAAGAGATTACAACAACTATGCAGAGGAGCAAGATGACTCCTTGTTGATCATGAATATGACTTCTAAGTCAGGTATCAATGATGATCACTTATTCTATATTGATTCAGGTTGCTCTAACCATGTAGCTGGCAATGTGGCACTACTTTCTGATTTGGAAGAACCCAAAGGCAAGCATCAAGTGCAGACAGGTGATGACACTAAACATTTAGTTGTTAAAGTAGGCAATGTCAAAACTAGTGATGGTAATCAGAATTTATTGAGCAGAGTATTGTATGTTCCAACAATCACCAAAAACCTAATGAGTGTAGGTCAGATTGTGGAAAAAGGTTTGCAGGTCAGGTTCACACAACATGGAGCAGATGTGGAGGATCCAAGACATGGATTCAGAAGGATAGCTAAGGGAGAAAAATCAGGTAGATTGTTTACCTTTGAATTAGAAGACACAAAGAGCATTGCTTTGTACAATTACAAGGATCAAACACTATCAGAATTGGAAATTTGGCACAAGAGGTTAGGTCACATTGATGAGAGGACCTTAAAGCAAATGAGTAGGGATCAATGTGTGCTTCGGATACCTAATGTATCCAAGCAACACATGATATACAAGTGTGGGGCTTGTCAATTTGGTAAGTCACACAGATTGCCTTATACCAAGAAAGGTTTCATGCATGAAGATTATTTGGAATTAGTGCATACAGATGTTTGGGGACCTAGCAAAGAACCATCCATATCTGGATCAAGGTACTATGTGTCCTTCATTGATGACTATAGCAGGTGGACTGTCTTATACTACATGAAACATAAAGATGAAGTATTTAATTGTTTCAAAAAATATCTTGCACTAGTTGAAAATCAAACAGGTAGACATTTGAAGAAGCTAAGGTCAGATGGTGGAGGAGAATACTTCTCCAATGAGTTTGAAGATTTCTTGCAGGAAAGAGGCATCAAAAGGGAGATTACTACAAGGTACTCACCTGAACAAAATGGAGTAGCCGAAAGGAGGAATAGACTTATTGTAGAAACAGCAAGGTCTATGCTTAATGAGAAAAAGTTGCCAAATTATCTTTGGGCAGAAGGTGTATCCACTGCCACCTATCTCATCAACAGGTTGCCATCCAAATCACTTGATGGCATGACACCATATGAAGCTTGGCATGGTAAGAGACCTTCTCTGGATCATTGCAAAATCTTTGGTTGTGTAGCATATGTGCATATTCCCTCACAGGTTAGGGGAAAGCTAGACCCTAAGGCTGAAAAATGTATCTTCATTGGTTATGATTTAAACCAAAAAGGATACAGATTCTACAACCCAACAAACAAAGGCTTCAAGGTAAGCAGAGATGTAATCTTTGATGAGAATGACTCATGGTATGAGAATGAGTGCAGGAAAGTTAGTCTACCCTATGATATGGAAGAAGATTTCCCAAAGCTCACCAAGGAGAAATCAATTCAGAAAGAAGCCTCAAGCTCAGATGATGATGATACAATAGATCTTGAGGAGTTCAAGGCTTGGAAATCCAAAGGGAAGATGAAGATGAAGCAACTAGAAGATAATCCAGAATCCTCAACACAAGCAATGAGGAGATCTCAGAGAGAAAAGAAGAAGCCTATTAGGTATGGGTATGATACTTCCCTTGTAACCAAGCATTCTGTATATCTTGCAAAGGATCTATTGAATGAAGAACCAGGTTCATTTGAAGAAGCAATCACTAAACCAGAATGGAAGGAAGCAATGGATGAAGAAATGCAGGCTCTCAAAGAAAGTGACACTTGGGACTTGGTACCCAAAAAAGAATCTATGAAAGTGATAGGATCCAGATGGATCTATAAACTCAAGAGGAACTCAGATGGTACAATAAACAGGTATAAAGCTAGGTTGGTAGCCAAGGGTTTTGCACAAACCCAAGGCATTGATTATGAGGAGACATTTTCTCCTGTGGCTAAGATGCCAACTATCAGAATATTGGTGAGTGTAGCTGCATCCAAGAATTGGAACATGTACCAATTGGATGTGAAGAATGCATTCTTGAATGGATGGATATCTGAAGAAGTCTACATGTCACAACCACCTGGCTATGAAGAACCCAATAAGGTAAATCATGTTTGTAAATTGAAGAAAGCTCTATATGGTTTGAAGCAGGCACCTAGAGCATGGAATTACAGGTTGACAACCTACCTTCTAGATCAAGGATTTGTGATGAGTAAAGCAGACACTTCTCTGTTTATAAAGAGAAGTAGTACAGAGGTAATATATTTATGTGTCTATGTTGATGACATCATGGAAATGATGTTCAGGGAATTAGACATATCAAAGGACAGATGATGAAAGAATTCAAGATTAGTGATCTTGGATTATTAAAGTATTTCCTAGGTCTTGAATTGGTCTATACAAATTCAGGTATCTACATCACTCAAAAGAAGTATGTGCAGGATATGGTCAAGAAGTTTGGGTTCCAGGATGCTAAAGTATCTACTACTCCAATGGAGGTCAACCTAAAGCTAAGTGCTCATGAAGGAGAAGAAATCCAAGACATCACAGGATACCAAAGTATGGTAGGTAGTTTGAACTATGCTACCTTGACAAGAATTGACATAGCATATGGAGTTAGTGTGCTTAGTCAATTCATGCACAAACCAAGGGTACCTCACCTAGAGGCAGCAAAGAAGATCTTGAAGTATCTGAAGGGAACACAAAGTCATGGTTTGTACTTTCCTTATACATCACAAATATTGATATTAAAGTGTACTTAGATGCAGATTGGGCAGGATGCAAGGATGATAGGAGAAGCACCTCAGGATATATTTGTTTTGCAGGAGATAAGCCTATCTCTTGGTCAGCCAAGAAGCAACCTACAGTGGCATTGTCATCCACTGAAGCAGAGTATAGAGGACTTGCCAATGCCACTCAAGAAGCTATATGGTTGAAGCTTCTATATACAGAGTTAGGTCTATACA
>CM035422.1:160309688-160322188 GCA_020310875.1 Ceratopteris richardii
AAGAACAAGAACTTGAATTGAATGGAAACTTTTTGTCCGCGCATCTTTTAAAACTATTAATGCATCTTTCCAAATATTCGCAATGGTGACCTAGATGAGTCGCATGCGTAGAGGTTACTCAAGAGACAGCAATCTGATTATAATGGAGTAGTCCACTTTGTATCCTAAAGTTCAGATGCTCATCATTGACATGCAAGAGGTTTACTGCATACCCGAGAAATCCTGCTCTATCTTGACTAACCTCTGTGCATGCGATTCATCCAGGTCACCATTATATGAACATATGTGTGAATTGACAGGATACGATTGTTTTGCGTAAATATTTTGAAAGATGCATTAATAGTTTTAAAAGATGCGCGGACAAAAAGTATCTATTCAATTCAAGTTCTTGTTCTTACCTTATCTAAAGTAAGAATAAAAACCTGCATGTATATATGTATATATATTTATTTACCTTTTTTAATATATCTTTTTTTTATAAACTTACAGGTTATTATCTGAAAAGTTTTTACCAAGTCAAAATATTCTTCCTACCTCACATGATGAAATGAAGAAGATAATCAACAATCTTGGTATAGATTATCAATGTATACATGCATGTCCTAACGATTGTATTTTATATAGAGGTGAATATGCAGACTCTTTGACATGTCCCAAATGTCAGTCTCCTCGATATAAGGGTGAAGAAGGTAAAATCCCGAAAAAGGTATTGAGACATTTTCCATTGGCTCCACGGATTAGACATATGTTTCAAAGCCCCGAATTATCAAAGCTTTTGACTTGGGGACATGATCACAAAAGTACTGATGGAATAATCAGAATTCCTCATGATAGTGTTGCTTTTTAGCATATTGATTCTACATGGCCTGAATTTGCACAAAATCCACAGAATCTAAAGTTAGGAGTTGCATTAGATGGGGTTAATCCATTCTCCATGAAATCCAGTAAATGGTCAACATGGTCAGTGGTAGTCATAAAGTACAATCTTCCGCCATATCTTAGCATTAAAAAGGAACATTTAATGCTTTCACTTTTAATCCCAGGCAAAAGACAAGTTAAAGATATGAATGTATATCTTGCTCCTCTCATTGACGATCTTCAAGAGTTATGGAGAGGTATTAATGTCATTGATATATCGAAAAGCATCAATGAAAGACATATTATGATTCATGGTATTGTGGCTTGGACTATTCACGATTTTCCTGGATATGGCGTTTGTTCAGGTATTGATGTAATTTTTTTATTCAATATGCATGTAAATAAATATGATTTAATCTTATTATATTTTTATCATTTTCCATGATGCACGTAGTCTCGCATTATGGCCCCTAGAGTATCTGACGGAACTCTTGCTCTCATAAGACTTTTTATGAGAGTGAGTTTCGCCTTTCTCTCTCTACTGGGATCCATAATACCTAACATATAAAACAAAATGGTTAGAAATCAATATATATATGTGTATGTGTGTGTATGCATCTGTATGTGTGTGTATGCATGTGTATGTGTGTGTATGCATGTGTATGTGTGTGTATGCATCATTATGTGTGTATGTGTGTAGGTATATGTGTGTGTTGTCTATGTGTATGTGTGTGTGTCTATGAGTGTGTATGTGTTTATGTATATGTATGTATCTATGTGTGTGTATGTATCTATGTGTGTATGTGTATGCATGTATGTATGCATATGTGTGTGTATGCATATGTATGTGTGTGTATGCATCATTATGTGTGTCTATGTATGCATTTGTATGTGTGTATGCATCATTACATGTGCATGTGTCTATGTGTGTATGTGTGTGTATATGTGTGTGTGTCTATGTGTATGTGTGTGTGTTTATGAGTGTGTATGTGTTTATGTGTATGTATGTATCTATGTGTGTCTATGTGTCTATGTGTGTATGTGTATGCATGTATGTATGCATATGTATGTGTATGCATATGTATGTGTATGCATATGTATGTGTATGCATATGTATCTGTGTGTATGCATTATTATGTGTGTGTATGTATGCATGTGTATGTGTGTATGCATCATTACGTGTGTATGTATCTATGTGTGTATGTGTGTGTGTATATGTGTTTGTATGTGTGTATGCATGTGTGTGTGTATGCATGTGTATGTGTATATGTGTATATGTGTGCGTATATATGTGTGTGTATATGTGTGTATGCATGTGTGTGTGTATATGTGTGTATATGTTTGTATGCATGTGTGTGTGTATGCATATGTATGTGTGTGTATGCATTATTATGTGTGTCTATGTATGCATGTGTATGTGTGTATGCATCATTACGTGTGCATGTGTCTATGTGTGTATGTGTGTGTATATGTGTGTGTGTCTATGTGTATGTGTGTGTGTCTATGAGTGTGTATGTATTTATGTGTATGTATGTATCTATGTGTGTGTATGTGTATGCATGTATGTATGCATATGTGTGTGTATGCATATGTATGTGTGTGTATGCATAATTATGTGTGTATGTGTCTATGTGTGTATGTGTGTGTGTATACATTATGACAGTGTATGTAAGCATGTGCATTATGTATGCATATAAGTATGTATGTATGCATATGCATATGCATTATGTATGCATATGCATATGCATTATGTATGCATATGCATATGCATGTGTATGCATATGCATGTAAGTATGTATGTATGCATGTGTGTGTGTGTATGCATATGCATGTAAGTATGTATGTATGCATATGCATATGCAATATGTATGCATATGCATATGCAATATGTATGCATGTATGTATATGTGTGTGAATGTGTGTGTGAATGTGTGTGTACATGTGTCTGTATGTGTGTATGCATGTGTATGTGTGTGTATGCATCATTATGTGTGTATGTGTGTGTATGTGTGTGTGTGTCTATGTGTATGTGTGTGTATCTATGAGTATGTATGTGTTCATGTGTGTGTATGTGTCTATGTGTGTATGTATCTGTGTGTGTATGTATCTATGCATGTGCATTATGTATGCATGTAAGTATGTATGTATATTATATGCATATGCATATGCATTATGTATGCAAATGTATGCATGTATGTGTTTATGTGTGTATGTCTCTCTATGTGTGTCTATGCATATATGTGTGTGTGTATGTGTGTATGTGTGTGTATATGTGTCTGTATGTGTGTATGCATGTGTATGTGTGTGTATGCATGTGTATGTGTGTATGTGTCTATGTGTGCATGTGTGTGTATATACTATATGTGTGTGTGTCTATGTGTATGTGTGTGTACCTATGAGTGTGTATGTGTTTATGTGTGTATGTGTCTATGTGTGTGTATGTGTTTATGTGTGTATGTGTATGCATGTATGTGTATGTGTGTGTATGTCTCTCTATGTGTGTGTGTGTATGCATATGTGTGTGTGTATATGTGTGTCTATGTGTGTATGCATGTGTATGTGTGTGGATGCATCATTATGTGTGTATGTGTCTGTGTGTGTATATGTGTGTGTATGTGTGTGCGCATCTATGTGTGTGTATGTGTGTGCGCGTCTATGTGTATGTGTGTGTGTCTATGAGTGTGTATGTTTGGATGTGTGTGTGTATGAATGTGTGTCTATGAGTGTGTATGCTTGGATGTGTAAGTATGTATGTGTGTCTATGTGTGTATGCATGTGTATGTGTGTGAATGCATCATTATGTGTGTGCACGTATATGTGTGTGCATGTGTATATGTGTGTGCATGTGTATGCATTATGTGTGCATGTGTGTATGTGTATGCATTATGCATTGTGTATGTGTGTCTATGTGTGTGTATTTGTGTGTATGTGTGTGTGTGTCTATGCGTATGTGTGTGTGTGTCTATGCATGTATGTGTGTGTGTACATATGTATGTGTGTGCATGTGTATGTGTGTGTGCATGTATATGTGTGTGCATGTGTATATGTGTGTGCATGTGTATATGTGTGTGCTGTGTATGCATTATGTGTGCATGTGTGTATGTGTATGCATTATGCATGTGTATGTGTGTGTGCATGTATATGTGTGTGCATGTGTATATGTGTGTGCATGTGTATATGTGTGTGCATGTGTATGCATTATGTGTGTGTCTGTCTATGCATATGTGTGTGTGTGTCTATGCGTGTATATGTGTGTGTACATATGTATGTGTGTGTGCATGTGTATATGTGTGTGCATGTGTATGCATTATGTGTGCATGTGTGTATGTGTATGCATTATGCATTGTGTATGTGCATCTATGTGTGTGTATTTGTGTGTATGTGTGTGTGTGTCTATGCGTATGTGTGTGTGTGTCTATGCGTGTATATGTGTGTGTACATATGTATGTGTGTGTGCATGTGTATGTGTGTGTGCATGTATATGTGTGTGCATATGTATATGTGTGTGCATGTGTATGCATTATGTGTGCATGTGTGTATGTGTATGCATTATGCATGTGTATGTGCGTGTGCATGTATATGTGTGTGCATGTGTATATGTGTGTGCATGTGTATGCATTATGTGAGTGTGTGTCTATGCGTATGTGTGTGTGTGTCTATGCGTGTATATGTGTGTGTACATATGTATGTGTGTGTGCATGTATATGTGTGTGCATGTGTATATGTGTGTGCATGTGTATGCATTATGTGAGTGTGTGTCTATGCATATGTGTGTGTGTGTCTATGCGTGTATATGTGTGTGTACATATGTACGTGTGTGTGCATGTATATGTGTGTGCATGTGTATATGTGTGTGCATGTGTATATGTGTGTGCATGTGTATGCATTATGTGTGCATGTGTGTATGTGTATGCATTATGCATTGTGTATGTGTGTATTTGTGTGTATGTGTGTGTGTGTCTATGCGTATGTGTATGTGTGTCTATGCGTGTATATGTGTGTGTACATATGTGTGTGTGTGTAAGTGTGTGTGTGTGCGCATACCTGTCAATAGTCTCGCTTCTCTCTCTCCCCCGCGCGCGCTCTTTCTCTCTCTCTCTCTCTCTCGGTCTTTGTGTTCTTCCTCGCGTTCAAGGCCCAGCACAAATGTGCCGGGAGAATTGAATTTTTTGTTTTACAATCCAGAGCGTCGCATATGCGACGCTCTGCAGTTTGCCAACGTCGTTAAGTGCGTCGCTAAGCAGCGACGCTACTAGCGACGCTTGTGGTCTAGCGTCGCTTATGCGACGAGGCTCGGCCAAAAAAAGAAATCCAAAATTTTTACCGTCGCTTATGCGACGATTTCGTCGCATAAGCGACGGTTTTCGTTTTTTTCCCGATTCGGGGGCGTCGCTACGCCCCCCTTTTTCTTGTAGTGCTATCAATCTATCTATCTATCTATCTATCTATCTATCTATCTATCTATCAACCTATCCATCTATCTATCTATTTATCTCTCTATCTGTCTATCTATCTTTCTATCTATCTATTTTTCTGTCTGTCTATCTATCTATTTATCTATCAATCTATCTATCTATCTATAACAGCGAGTCGTAACAAACGAGAACTATGTCATAAAAAGAGAACACTCTCGTCAAAAATTACATGTTTTCACCTCATTTTTGGAATTCCTTTACACCAGTATACATATATTACAAAAATGAGGTGAAAACAAGTAATTTTTGACATTTTTTGTCATTTTCTCAAAAAAAAATGAGCTCAAAATGTAGTCAAAATTTCACTATATTAGGCATTGACGTGTCCCAAAATGTATATGATAAGACATTGACATGTCCAAAATCTATATGATAAGACATTGACATGTCTAAAATATATATAAGAATGTAAAAATCAATAGTTTTTACACAAAAATAACATTTTAGACATATCTTTAATGGGTGGATATCTGATTGTTATTCAAAATTGCTACAAAACATGGTTTCATTAACCAAACTACTTTGAGGCATTTACATAAGCACTAAAAATGTCTGAGAGCTTCAATGCAACTCACAACTTTGTCGATCTATGTCTACACCCTCATCATCTGATGCACTTGATTCAGTCTCATACTGTTGAGAGCTCTCTTCTTCTTCTTCTATATCCACAAGAGCTCTATCTTCATCCACGTACATACCAAATTCTGCAGGATCATGCACAAATCTTCTTGTTTTCCTATGATTTCCTATACCACATACATCTGGAAGCTTTTGTTTTATCATGTTGATGGTTGCTTTCCTCAAGTGACCAGTTTTTGTCAAGGAAAAATCATAAACAAGAATATCTACATCATCCATTTTAAGAGTGGATGTGCTTCGAATATTCTTTTTCCTTTTTGAACCTGTTCGTTTAGTATCACACACCATTTCTAAGTTATATTTACCTGTGAATGCATTACTACTTTTAGTGTAATACCAATGCACCACCAAAGCCTCTATTCTTCTTTGATCAATATCTTTAGTTATCTCTAAAACCTTTGCAATCCAAAATGGTCTGGTAGCCTCATCACCATCAGCAAGTACTACAATAAGCGTTCCAACATTTATCTCTATTAAATTTCCTTGCCATCTTGCTTCTGCCTGTTTTGTCATCCTTGGGCCTACATAAATATTTCTTTCTGGTGGATGTATAAAACTTTGAAGTGCATCTGCATTACATGCTTGGGCCACATTCACGGATCTTTGTGTACAAAAATCCCATGTGAATGGAACATCAACTGGCCAGTGACCTGCAATTGTATACTGTATAATCTCTTCTTGATGATTGAAAAAGTCCTCCCACCAAGATACATCTTGATCTCCAGCATATTTTTTTGCACGCTCAATATGTCTCTTCTTTTCAATGAGTGCATGCATCCAGCTTTTACTTTGATCAACCACACTTCCACATCTTTCTGTATTGTTTTTATCTTCATATGGTAATTGTTCTGCACCATACACTGTTACAGTAGACAAATTAGGCACCTGCAATAAGAAACTGCATCCCTCTTTAGGCTCCCACCCAAGAGAAGATGAATACTGCTTTGCAAATAAAAGGGTTATTTCATCAACCCTCCTCATCAAGAATACATGGTTGAAACTAATATTGTGCAATGGAGCCAAAACCTTAGCACTGTTATCAAGGCCCATTGAGCAAAAGTGCTTAAAGTCATAAATCTGTGTGAGGTGTTGAACTTCTGGTTTTGGAGTATATGCTTCTGAAATCAGCTCAGATAAAATCGGAAGAGTAAAAGCATTGTTACGTGCCAACTTCTTAGAGAAAGTACTGAACATTTGATCAATGTGATCATGAGTGTGGCCAACCAGAAGAAAATTTACCTTAACCTTCTGAAATACCTGTTTTTCAACAAGCATGCTTAAATATCCAAAGACTGTAGAATTTTTATTCTCTCTTGCAGTATTATCTAGTTGCAAATATAGAGTTGGTGGCAAAAGACCCTTCCATGATTGCAAAACACGATGAATGACAGTAACTATAAGGTTTGGATCATTATGCACATTTGGATATGTGAAGAAAACCTTGGACATTACAGTTCCATTGTATACCAAAGCGCCAACGAAATGCATTTGCACAAGGACTTCATCTCCAATGTCCTTAGGGATGCGATAAAAATGTGGCAAACAAGTTTTTTTTTTATCCATACCATCGATCAACAAACACATATAACGCTCCGGATTTCTGAGTGCCTTACTTCGATGATGAATTGCTTTCTTTCTCTCTAATGCTTGACTGTCACGATGGTTGTTAAGAAGGTTTTTAAAATTATGCTTTTCCTGTGGTGTTGTAGCCCCTTTTGCCATGTTTTTCAAAGTGGCGCAAACTGAACATTGACCCATTCTAACTTTACGAGGAATAGAAACATTGTTAAACTCTTCCTTCCATAATCGAGTAAAGTGACGATACAACACATACTTCTCATTTCTATTTTCCATGTCTTCTCTATATATTTGAAATACCTCTCGACGAGTAAAGTTATCTGACAAGTGCAACCTTCCAGTTGTAGGCATAACTTCACAATGCAAGCTAAAATAGTTCATCATCCAATTCATTGCATGACGTCCAACAGAGCCTTTGGTCCCAACATGGAACGTATCCAAAATGAGATCCCCATTCAAAAACCCTTGTTGAACCCTATGTATTCTAAAATTTCCTACACCCATTGCAATTTTAAATGCAGCCCTACAGCATGGCATCCCTTGAGTAAAGAAATATTCAAAACCAACACGCGTTACTGACATGTTATCCTCAATCATTTGCATGCAAGAAACAAGGTATATATCTTGCCTTTCACTATCTAAATGGAGGAATTTTTCTCTTATGTGCTTTAGTTTCTTCATTCCTAAATTATACAAACATTTCAAACCACAACAATGCTTCACAATATCCAATGCAATCTGTCTATCTGAAGTAAGAAATTTAAATCTTTTTCGACTTACTTCACGAGACCTTCTTTTAAATCGTAGATTGAGCTTGCTTTGCTTTTTCGTTGCTCCACATGCACTTGAGTCAGAAGGGAGATCAATGGTTGGATCAGATGGGAGATCAAGAGGTGCATTTGGTTGAGCAGCATTGCACTGTGAATTGGATAACTTAAATGACTCAACAGAAAACATGGAATCATCAGCACGTTCTAAATCATAGGGATCATCACTTCTCTGGAAAGGTTCAACTGAGAACAATGAATCAATATGAGGAGAGGAAGCTGATGCCCAAGCATCCACTGAAAAGATTGAGCTCATCTTCATTGAGTTCACAGAAGACTGAAGATGAATGACCTTTTTAAATAAGTAGAAATCCGAGATCAAGTGATGTCACATCAAATGTCACATCAAGAAGATATGAAATCAAAAGCTTATTAAAGTACATTAAATAACATTAAACATCAAATTACATCAAATCACTTAATTACTCAAATATACACTAATAAGGGAACCAAAGATTTGATTCACTTTTGATTCAAATGAGAAACACAGTTGATTTCTAACTACATATGAGTCATTGAGTCTAAGCATTGTGAATGAATCAAAATATATCCAAGTTGAGTTCCAACAGGAATATATAATAAAATTGTTTGGAGAAATTTTACAAGAAGAAATTTTACAACTGGAATATATCCAAGTTGAGTTCCAACTGGAATATGCTATGCCATTGAACATTATACAAGAAGAAATTTTACATTTGGTTAAGATTTCAAGGATTAGGTTTTATTGTGGTCTTGGCTAGATATCAAAGAGGTAGATGAAAGTATATTAAAAAAGAATTATGTGTAAAAGAGGCACACAGAAAGTTTATTCATACATTGATTTTCCATTTCAACAATGTGTTACAAGATAAATGTGAATATGAACTAAAGTGTGGAGGATAACACTATAAAGATGTCATTAATCTCACAACTTAGACCTAATTTTCTCCCAAGCAACAGACTCTAAGAAAAAACTTCTACATGAGATTAGAAATCCTCATGTACATACCATACTGTTGCCATTGAAGTTTAATTTCCATGCAAATGTATATAAATAGTTGCAAGGTTCTGTACTTGAATGTTTATTCATACATTGATTTTCCATTTCAACAGTGAGTTACAAGATAAATGTGAATATGAACTAAAGTGAGGAGGGTAATACTATAAAGATGTCATTAGTCTCCCACATTTAACACAACTTTGACTTGATTTTCTCCCAAGAAAGAGATTCTAAGAAAAAAATCTCTACATGAGTTTAGACATCCTCATGGACATACCATACTCTTGCCATTGAAATGTAATTTCTATGCAAATGTATATAAATAGTTGCAAGGGTCTATGAATATTTCATTAAAGTGGCTCTAAAACAGCCTATTTGTGTGGGTGCTATTCCCTGGTTAGATAAGTTGACAGATTTAGTTAGCAACTAGACTCATTCAGTTAGATCCAGTTGGTCTCTGGTTCAAGTTACCCAATTGCCTATAAATACCAGAGGAGGAGATCATTCGCATTTTCAAAATCCACGAGCAAGAGAGAGCAGCAGAGCACAGACAGCCATGGAGCACAGAGGTCAGCATACCAGCAAGCCAAGTCTGATGGAGAAGAAGAATGTTGGCAAAAGTACCAAGAGGTAGACAAAATCATAACATAAATAAAGATTCCAAAAAGATTCCCTCTGTATGTCTGTGTAACAAGTCTGATTTCTAGGTATTTATTTTTCTTACCTCTAGAAATATGGATCCAAAGCATGTACAGCTCGATGCCTGGCATCGACTTTAAGGTGTAAGTCGATGCCAGGCATCGACTTAGGATTGCAAGTCGATGCGAGGCATCGACTTGGGCCCAAAAGTCGATGCCAAGCATCGACTTGCCGGCATCAACATGCACTAAAAAGTCGATGCCAGGCATCGACTTTAGGGTGCAAAGTCGATGCTTGGCATCGGCTTTTGGGCCCAAGTCAATGCTTGGCATCGACTTTTGGGCCCAAGTCGATGCCAGGCATCGACTTTGTGTGCAAGTCGATGCCAGGCATCGACTTGAGGGTAAAAGTCGATGCCAGGCATCGACTTGGCCCAAAAGTCGATGCCAAGCATCGACTTGGGCCCAAAAGTCGATGCCAAGCATCGACTCTTGCACCCCCAAGTCGATGCCTGGCATCGACTTTCACCCTCAAGTCGATGCCGGGCATCGACTTGCACACAAAGTCGATGCCTGGCATCGACATGCACTTAAACATCGATGCCTGGCATCGACCTGAAGCTCAAAATGGATGCCTTGCATGGACTTGGGCCTTTGAAATCACATTTACGTTTGATCTGATATTTCCAAGTGCCTTCAGGGATGCGGAGTACAAGGATGAAAGGCCCATCAAGAAGCTCAGAGTCACCATGGGCTCTGGTGACCAGCAACGTGACAAAGGCAGTGGTCACCAAGCAAAGCCAAAGAAAATTATTGCACCATTATCCTCTGAGAAGGCCAGCAACCCACTAGGAATATCCTCAGGTGGACAGAGTAGCATAAAAATTCCTGTGGAGGATCCAAATATGAAGGAAAGGTCTAGGGAGACGGAGGTCATGAGGACAGATCGTCCACTTCGGGACATGACAAATCTCGAGTGGTGCCTTCAGTACGTTGAAGAGAAGAATGCAGTCCTCCTTGTGTTCGCAGGGGCCTATGGCAGAGGAAAGATCACGACAACACAAGGTTTTCAGTATGGACTTGTTTACAAACTGGATTATGAAGATGAAGATTCTGACAACCTGCTTTTCTTGGTGGAGACATCGAAAGGATTAAGAAATGTCATATGCAAGATGGATTTCTTGTGCCCAGAGTGCTGTGTTCCAAAAGGGCTAGCTCAGATATGCAGAGACTCAGTGAATTTCATCAAGGACCTGATGCCATGGATCCAGGGCAATATCATGCCAACACAGCAGAAGAAGACGACCCCTGTAAAGGCAAGGGGTAAGCAGAGCGTGCAGAAAAAGCCCCAAAAGAAAAAGAAGATAATTTCAGAAGAGGCGTTTTCTGACTCAAGCTCTAGCTCTGGGGACATAATTGTTGCACCTGGTGGAGAGCTTGCATCTGGTGTTCTTGGTACTGAGCAGAATAAGATGAGGGAGGACATAGCTAGAAGAAAAGTTGTGAAGAAGGGGCAGTTGTTCCACCTGCCGATTAATATTATCCATAGGCCACCCGTAGATCCAGTCACAGGGAGGAGGCCCCTTGAGATCAGGGAGCCACATAATTTGCACGTCCAGAATCTTAAGAAGAAAATGAAAATAAATCCTCATGCTACTGTTGTGCCATTCCTTGTCATGGTGGATCCGAATGAGTGCAGCTGTGTGGAGGATTTCAATGAGGGTTTGTTTGAGGATTACACTTATTATGTGATTGGAGGTTCACACTCTGCAGAGGCTCGTAGACAGTTAGTGAAGGAGCACCCTACTACATTTTTCTTTAGGTATACAGAGTGTAAGATATATGCTGGTCTTACAACTGAGGAAGCCAAGCTTCTTGCTTGGGATCACAACAACGACAATGACTACAGGCAGAAAATGTCCTCCATAGAGAGAATTCGGTTCTTCCACCATGAATATGAAGATTGTCTTGTGAAGGAAGCTGGAAGAATACATCCCAATCTATGAAAGCAATGCCTTATTGAGGTTGGAATTGCATTGGATGAGAATAGAAAGTCAGATGCTTTGAGGAAATATGATCCATGGTTTCAACTGGCATTCAGATCAGGTGAGATCTGGGATCTACAGGATAGAATTTTCACAATGTGGGAGCACAAGGAGGTCAAGGGCCAGAAGCAACGAAAGTCGAGGCCAGACCCACAAGTTGATCTGAAGGGAAAGGGAAGGAAAGTTGACCTTTCAATTGAAGAGGCTCCTGAGGACATGAAGCTGACCCCATGGAGGGCCCTTCAAGGAATCAAGGATGATACATTGATCATATCAACTTTGTCAAGGGTAATCTCGAAGGAGTTAAGCCTGGAGGAGATGGTGACTGAGCTCAATAAGTATGTATGTTATTCTCAGATCCTTTTTCCCTCCTCCCATGCTTCTTGTCTAACCTAGTCTCTTTTATATTTCTGTGTCTGTAGTCATAAAGTGTACATGAAGATTCAGGAGGTGATGATGAA
>CM035422.1:160329688-160334688 GCA_020310875.1 Ceratopteris richardii
TGTTATTCTAGCTTATTCTTCTTGTGCATGGTGCATTCTTTGCAGAAAAGGAAAGACTTGCCAAATGGAACACCCAAGGCATGGAGAAATCTCATTATCAAGCAAGGACAAGCTTCTTTAGGTGCACAAGGAAAGGAGGAGGAGTAACAAAAAGTAATGCCTCCAAAGAGCTTTTTGATTGGTTCTTTAGAAGACAATTACAAAGGAGCTCATGCCAAATATTGTCATCAAAAGAATAGGACTATCACCAGACAAAAACATCATGGATCAATATCACAGAATGAAAAAGATTGCATTCCAAAGGAAGCCTTAATATTTACAATGTCTTTTATTTCTTTGAGAAATAAAAGATGTCTATGTATGTACATTTCATGATGTAATAAGCTTTGAAAAGAAATATTTCTATGTATGTACATCTTTTTTGAGTCTTCTAAATGAGATTGAATTTGGCAAATCTTCCTTCAAAGAGATTTTTTATTGATTCTTGAGAAGAAAATTACAAAAGAGCTCATGAAAAATAAAAGAAAAATACAAAAGAGCTCATGAAATAAAGATGTCTATGTATGTACATTTCATGATGTAATAAGCTTTGAAAAGAAATATGTCTATGTATGTACATCTTTTTTGAGTCTTCTAAATGAGCTTGAATTTGGCAAATCTGCCTTCAAAGAGATTTTTTATTGATTCTTGAGAAGAAAATTACAAAAGAGCTCATGAAAAAATTTATCATCAAATAAATAGGACTTTCACTAGAGAAAAATAGATCATGGATCAATTAGGATTAATATTAGGACATGGATCAATTACACAAAAAAAATATTACATCCTTCATATTTGCAATGTCTTATATCCCTTTGGGCAATAAATATGTGTATCTATGTACATTTCATGAGTAAAAAGCTTTGAAAAGAAATATATTTAATCCCTCTTGAGTCTTGAAGGAGGTTGGATCTGGCAAATCTACTCTATATCTGAGGTACTCTTTTCTCCTGTAGCCAACAATATGACACCCCTGCAGCCATTCCATAGCTTGAGTAACAAAGGAAGTAGCCTGCCCTTGAAGCATTGAATCTTGGGACATATCCGAAAATTCTAAATGTAGTTGTTCTTTCAAGTAGCAAAACATTGTATGTATTAAAGGGTATTGAAGTAAAACCCACGTATCTTGAAAGAGTCCTCAAGGAGAATAGTGCAAAACCTGACTCTTCACTATAGTGCTTATGAATAACACAAAATAATTCTGGATTCAATTTTGGAAGATAATGGATCACTGAATGAATATCCACCTTTGTCTTTCCTTTCTCCTCTATGGTTTTCCTTGTTCCCTTTCCCCTGCCAACATAGTGCCTTCATCCAATATAGATAACTGTGGAAAAAATAAAAAAACCTAGGTTAGAAAAGTCCAAGGAAACTTTTAAAGTCATAGAAATAAGTGGAAACACAAGCAGAAACAAAGC
This sequence comes from Ceratopteris richardii, assembly GCA_020310875.1. NCBI lineage: Eukaryota > Viridiplantae > Streptophyta > Polypodiopsida > Polypodiales > Pteridaceae > Ceratopteris > Ceratopteris richardii. Next base: position 160,331,146 of record CM035422.1, read on the forward strand.
ATGAGACATGACCGATTCAAGCGATTAGGGTCATCAGAGAATATCGGATGGGCTTAATCGCTTGCATCGGTCATGTTCGATTTCTCATCCTAAACTTTATAGAAACATATAATTAATGTTGAAAATAGCATTTATACACACATTAAGTTATTGTATATGGAGCATTCATTCATATAGCTAGGAATATGATACTTTTTTGGACACGACCAATCCAAGCAATTAGGCCCATCAAAGAAGCATGGATGGCCCTAATCGCTTGAATTGGTCGTGTCCAAAGGAGGTCATCTTGAACCTTAGATTGCATGTGAACTTTTATATCTTATTATTGGTTAATAATTTGGAGACAATTATGCTACCATTGCGTCCGAAACGTGCCAAAACCCTAAGATTGACTGTCTATTTGCATGATTTTGATACCCAGAGGTCTTGATAAGCCTTTTTGTACTGATTTCGAGACACGACCGATGCAAGCGATTAGGCCCATCCAACATTGTTGGATGTGCCTTATCGCTTGCATCGGTCGTGTCCTAGATTCATGTATAAATAAGCTTATCAAGACCTCTCGATATCAGAATCATGCAAATAGACAGTCAATCTTAGGGTTTTGGCACATTCCGGATGCAATGGTAGTGTTAGTTTCTTGCAATTCTGAGCAAATAGTAAGATAGAGAAGTTCACATGGAATATGAGGTTTAAGATGATTTCCTTTTTGTCTAAGACATCAAGGATCTTGCATAGGGAGAAAAAAAAATCTTAAATAATGCAATGAAACTAGGGCATGACTAAAAATCAAGAGAAATAGAGGCTACTTTTCCCATTTCTTTGGTAAATATCTATGAATGATGAGATTGCATAAGAAGAAAACCAAAGAACCCAAGTATATAAATGAATATAGGACATGACCAATGCTCTATCTCTTCACCATGAACATATTCTTCCTCCTTTTCATTTCACATGTGATCAAGCCATATTAAGAAGGCAATGTTCAAGGGGAGCAAAGAGCAATCCCTTTCATGCTCTGGGCATAGATCTAGCTTTTCTGGCAAAGGGGATATCCTTTTGCACTTTCTAGTTATCCTTTTGCACTTTCTAGTTATCCTTTTCCTCCATCTAAGCTCTAGTTATTCTAGTGTGTCCTAGTGGAGAACACGACCGATGCAAGCGAAATAAGCTAGTCAAAGGCTGGTCAAATGCATGTAATCGCTTGTATCGGTCGTATCAAGTATGAAGCACAAGTATGTGTCCTAGTGGAGAACATGACTGATGCAAGCGAAATAACTATGAAGGTTGAAAATGTCAAATGGTGAAGGGGACTTGTATTTATAGTCAAGGAGGACCGGGTAACGGTCCCATGATGTGGACCAATAAGCGAGTGCCATGTGGCAAAAGAAGGTTGGGAATTGCAATGGCTAGATGATGTGGCCCACTCAAATGATGCCATGTGGTAGTGTACATTGGGATTTGTAACGGCTAGATGACATGGACCAATCACAAGCTGCCACATGTCACTAACGGTCAACTCATTCCAGACACCTATTTAAGCTCCTCTATTCACTTTTTTTCATTTTTTTATGAACTCCTTGCTAGCGCCGAGTTGCCATTGCCTTCACGTTTTTTACATGCTTTTCAAAACCTTCCATAGGCCACATTTTGTTTGAGATATGATGGATCACAAAAGCTTGTACACGATTGATCCAAGCGATTGGGGGCATCAGGAAGATTCAAATGCCCCTAATTGCTTGGATCGGTCGCATTCATTCATATAGCTAGGAATATGATACTTGTTTGGACACGACCAATCCAAGCGATTAGGCCCATCAAAGAAGCATGGATGGCCCTAATCGCTTGAATTGGTCATGTCCAAAGGAGGTCATCTTGAACCTTAAGATGCATGTGAACTTTTATATCTTGTTATTGGTTAAGAATTTGGAAAAAATTATGCTACCATTGCATGCGAAACGTGCCAAAACCCTAAGATTGACTGTCTATTTGCATGATTTTGATACCTAGAGGTCTTGATAAGCCTTTTTGTACTGATTTCCAGACACGACCGATGCAAGCGATTAGGCCCATCCAACCTAATCGCTTGCATCGGTCGTGTCCTAGATTCATGTACAAATAAGCTTATCAAGACCTCTCGGTATCAGAATCATGCAAATAGACAGTCAATCTTAGGGTTTTGGCACATTCCGGATGCAATGGTAGTACTAGTTTCTTGACATTTTGAGCAAAAAGTAAGATAGAGAAGTTCACATGGAGTATAAGGTTTAAGATGATTTCCTTTTTGTCTAAGACATCAAGGATCTTGCATACGGAGAAAAAAAATATCTTAAATAATGCAATGAAACTAGGGTGTGATTGAAAATCAAGACAAATAGAGGCTAATTTTCCCATTTCTTTGGTAAATATCTATGAATGATGGGATTGCATAAGAAGAAAACCAAAGAACCTAAGTAGATAAATGAATATAGGACATGACCAATGCTCTATCTCTTCACCATGAACATATTCTTCCTCCTTTTCATTTCACATGTGATCAAGCCATATTAAGAAGGCAATGTTCAAGGGGAGCAAAGAGCAATCCCTTTCATGCTCTGGGTATAAATCTAGTTTTTCTAGCAAAGGGGATATCCTTTTGCACTTTCTAGTTATCCTTTTCCTCCATCTTAGCTCTAGTTATTCTAATGTGTCCTAGTGGAGAACACGACCGATGCAAGCGAAATAAGATAGTCAAAGGCCGGTCAAATGCATGTAATCGCTTGTATCAGTCGTATCAAGTATGAAGCATAAGTATGTGTCCTAGTGGAGAACATGACTGATGCAAGCGAAATAACTATGAAGGTTGAAAATGTCAAATGGTGAAGGGGACTTGTATTTATACTCAAGGAGGATCGGGTAACGGTCACATGATGTGGACCAATAAGCGAGTGCCACATCGCAAAAGAACGTTGGGAATTGCAACGGCTAGATGATGTGGACCACTCAAATGATGCCACGTGGTACTGTACGTTGGGATTTGTAATGGCTAGATGACATGGACCAATCACAAGCTGCCATGTGTCACCAACGATCAACTCATTCGAGAGACCTATTTAAGCTACTCTATTCACTTTTTTTCCTTTTTTTATGCACTCCTTGCTAGCGCCGAGTTGCCATTGCCTTCATGCTTTTTACATGTTTTTGAAAACTTTCCATAGGCCACATTTTGTTTGAGATATGATGGATCAGAAAAGCTTGTACACGACTGATCCAAACACTTGGGGGCATCCGGAAGATTCAAATGCCCTTAATTGCTTGGATCGGTCGCATTCATTCATATAGCTAGGAATATGATACTTGTTTGGACATGACCAATCCAAGCGATTAGGCCCATCAAAGAAGCTTGGATGGCCCTAATCGCTTGAATTGGTCGTGTCCAAAGGAGGTCATCTTGAACCTTAGATTGCATGTGAACTTTTATATCTTATTATTGGTTAACAATTTGGAAAAAATTATGCTACCATTGCCTCTGAAACGTGCTAAAACCCTAAGATTGACTGTCTA
>CM035422.1:160380843-160398343 GCA_020310875.1 Ceratopteris richardii
TGCATGTGCGTCTACAAGTAGATGAATGGATGTATGTGTAGATTACGATGTGTGGCCTCTTGAAGTTGTTTTGCGATAATTACATGTATGTCGATAGGGATCCCATAGTGTTGGTGCATGTGCATGCACTCCAAAATAAATGTGTAAAATACAACATGATGACATACGTAAGGAGATTGTGTGCTTATGTACATGTGGTATGGTGTAAATACATGAATGCATTTTGTCATTTGTTGAAATTGCGAGCCTCTACAATGTCTACATGTGCTCCAACTTTTATGCATTGACTGAATTGGAAGGGCCCTAAGTCAACAACAGCAAGGTTTCTATGATGTAGTGCACTGTAGTAATTTGGCAAATATTGTTTTAGAGGGGTGGAGCTATCATGTTTTTTGTAACATTATAGCATTTTATTTTGTTCATATTATAACATGTTCATATTTCTTGCATGCATTTCAAAGAGTGATGGATTTGTGAAGTAAGCATCAAGGAAAACACATCACAAACAAGGTCATACAACAACTTTGTTTCAGTTTCATAGGGAGCAACAAAGGGGGGAAAATTTCTCTTGATCTAGAGAGGGAGTAGAGGGTTCTTTGGTTTTGCTCTCTAAAAGGAGAATGAGTAGTAGGGCTAGATATAGTTTGAGGAGAGGGCAACGTGTTTCATTAAAGAGGATGCAATTGGCACCGTCATCAGAGAGGAATTAATCACATCAGTTTTTAAATTGAATCATAAGAATGGAAAATGTTGATCATATGAAATATACCCCAAATCAGGAAGGGAAAAATGCTTGTCATGTATAAAGGGCAAGCCTGTTGAGAATGCAAATTTGAGCAAGTGTAACCTATCCAAAGAAAAACAAAAGAGCGATGGTACGGGCTCAACTGAGAAAAAATCAATGGATCAGTAATATGATGGACTTGTGAATGGATGTTTATTGCCGAGTTCATAAAGGGAGAAGAGATGGAAATCAATTATTGCCGTACTCCCTGACGTTTTGGGGCCTATCGATGTCTCCCCGCATGCAAGGAGACACCTGGCAGAGCTGGTCAAAGGGGGGGAGAGTGGGGTTTTGTGCTTCTCGCTTTGCTACACTGAGGTACGCACCCACTTCCCAGTGCGTGGCGGCCGTTCCTGCCACTGCAAGTCGGAGCTGCATCTCCATCTTTTGAGTTTGACTCTGACATATTGCTCATGTGTCCCCTGAGGATTTTACCTTCTCATACCTCGATGGTTGTCCCCGTACGAGCTTCCTTCGCTGTTTGATCTAACGATCTAGGTTAAGACCGACGATGTGGTGTCCTCACATAATCTTGATGCTACCTTTTTGGTTCCATGGCGGGAAGTTCTTTGTCAATGCCGTCGAATGCTTCTGGAGGACAGTCTTGCCCTTGATATTAGAACTGCAAATGACACATGCCTTTGTTCAGAACAGTGCTTGCTGGAAAGGTCATTACATACGTTCCGACCGGTCTTTGTTTCTATCACTTCAGTCCCCTCCACACTTCCTCCAGGCCCGACATTTCATGAAATAAGTTCTGGTTTCGATTGTTTGTATGCGATTCACGAGCTACCTTCGATAAGGACTGCGATCTCGGCTATCAAATTTTGTGCGCGTGAGAAACAGGCGGACTATGTTGCGCAGGTGTATTTACAGCTTTGTTGTTTCGGATTGAACGTCTGTAAGCCTCTCCGCAATGAGCTTGTTCCAATGTTTGTCGAGTGCGGTGAGCTGGTAGCTGCAAAGCAGGTCTTTGAAGCCATTGGTTATCTAGACAGTTATCCATGGACCTCATTGATTTGCGGATTAATCAACTGTGGATGCACTGAAGATGCATTCCAGCTATATCAAAGCATGAACGAACATAATATTCATGTGGATAATTTCACGCTCATTGTCTTGCTGCATGCTTGCGCTGAACAGAATCTCATCACACGTGGTAGAGAACTTCATACTGATGTTCTTATTAAAGGGCTCGATGAAGACATTTTTGTCTGGAATACGTTACTGGGAATGTATGCAAAGTATTGTCCGCTGATGGAGGCCCATTTAGTTTTTGATACATTGCCAAAGAGAGACGTAGTGTCGTGGACTATTCTTATTCAAGGATATGCGGAGCATGAATCATGTGAAGTGGCATTAACTTGTTTTGAAGAGATGGAAGGAGAAGGTATCTCTCCCAATGCTGTTATGTTCTCCTGCATATTGAAAGCGTGTGCAGTGTTGAGACACTGGACATAGGTAGAGGAATTCATATCAAGATAATGCTGAAGGGTTACCAGAACTATCCTTCCGTTTCCAATGGTCTGATTTCCATGATATGCTAAACATGGACCTGCTCAGGAAGCAATAAACTGCTTTGATGAAATGCTAAAAGAGGGCGTTTCCCCAGATGCTGTCACATTTGCTTACAGTCTAAAAGATTGTGGCAATTTGGGAGCCATAGAGAAGGGTCAATATATACACAAACTATTGCTTAGGAAGGGATTTGGGAAAAATATTGTTGTTGGCAATGCCTTGATAGGCATGTATGCCAAGTGTGGTGCACTTAAAGAGGCGGATGATGTCTTTGATGAATTATCTCTACATGATTGTGTTTCATGGACGACATTGATTTCAGGATATGCTGAATATGGGTGCAGGTTCAACAATCAGATTAATGATGAATGACATAGTGTTTACTCAGAATGTGAACAGTTTCAAACCATCCACAATATTCACTTTATTCATCTCAGGGTTTTTGTGCTATCCCTAATGTGAAGTGGGATGATGTGGGAGCTCTTGATTCTGTTAGGAATTCTATGGAATTTTTTTATTTTCGAGGCGAATTAAACATCCTCAAGAATATGAGCAATTGGGTATGGACACAGATAGGATTTCTTCTGTATGGACCTCCCCGCCGTGGTAAAACTCTTGTAGCAAAGGCAATAACAAACGATGCACAAGCCAATTTCATATATATTAAGGGTCCAAAGCTTTTAAACAAATATGTTGGCGAAAGTGAGCACGTTGTGCGGTCCTTGTTTGCTCGTGCTCGTTCATGTGCACCATGCATCATTTTCTTTGATGAGATGGATGCTCTTGCTCCTAGGCGTGGAACCGATGGAAATGCTGTTGCAGAAAGGGTGCTTAATCAGTTATTAAGTGAAATGGATGGAGCAAATAAGCAGAAGGGTGTGTTTTTGATAGGTGCAACAAATAGGCCAGACACGATAGATCCTGCAGTGCTTAGACCTAGGCGTCTAGGGAAGTTACTCTACATATCACTTCCAGACAGTGAAGGACGCCACTCAATCCTTAAGGCACTAACAAAGTGAAAACCAATCTCAACAGATGTTGATTTAGCTTCCATTGCAGCTAACAAGCTTTCTGAAGGGTTCAGTGGTGCAGATCTTGCTGCTTTGGTGAATGAAGCATCTATGGCAGCAACTTCTGCTTCAGAAGCTAAACTAAAGAAGAGTGGGCCATTGCTTATTCATCATCGCCACTTTCATTTTGCACTACATCAAGTCTCTCCTTCTGTATCTAGACATGATATGCTGTATTATGATGGACTCCCCAAGAAATTCAATCGGTCAACAAGAATGCAAGGAATAGCCAGTGAAGCATTCACATGAGCACCATTTATAATGCCTGGGATATGGTTTTTTTTTTAATTAAAATTTTCACACTCAATAATGTACTATTTCTTCGACTCATGAATTGTAGGAACTTGTCCTGTCTTCTCTCTCTAACTTTGTCAAAATATTGTACATGCCCCACTCCCCTCTGCCCTGACTTGTCAGGCTTTGTACCTGCCTTCCCTGCCATAACTCCCCCCCCACTCTCCATCTACCCTGACACCCACTCCTACAAACCTCAACCCCCCACGTGCACCCAAAGCGTGTGCAGCCCCACATGTGGTCAACAGGAACCTGACCCCTCTGCCCCTCCCCATTCTATAAAATGAGCGCTCCTTGCCCAAAAAAGGGGCTAGCTACTCGATTGCTGAAGAGCAGTGGGGTTGGTTAGTTTTTTGCTGAGTGATTAGTCAAAAGAAGAGAGAGCACCAGGTGGGGGGGGGGAGGTTTGTAGATTGAAAGAGAGAGAGTAGTAAGGTCTGAAAAACAAATAGTCATCCTTCAGAACGGACGATTGGAGAGAAAAGAGTGTTACTGCTACTGAGAAGAGGTGCAGTTAAGGGGGCTCCTTCATTGAGCTGCTACCCGAGATACACAAATTGGCATCTTTCTCTACAGAACGGGGGGTGCATTGAGGGAACATGCATGGATTTTGGCTCCATCTCTGTTACTACAGGAGTTCAGCAGTAGCTGTTGTCTGACGAACGCCGGAGTTGTGCTGCGACTTGCTGACGAAGGAGAAAAGAGTGCTTGGCATCTTCTCCAACTTTTGATCTTAATTATTTGACGCATGACTACTATGCAATACATAGTATTGTTTGCCATCTATAAGAGTGACGACAGGTGCCGTGTAATAATGTTTTTGATATGCACTTCTTACAAAAGAAAGATGCATCTTTCTTTCTGTATCTAGGATTAGGGAAGAGACTGCCTGTTTTGTTTCATACTTCCAAGGGTTGATATATGCATTATGTTTCAAAAAGAGGAGGAGGAAATTTTTTTCCATGTCACCAGCTATTGACAGTCTTATGTAAGCATTGTTGAAGCTACAGCCCTGGCATGCTTTGATTTTTTCGTGTTTCCACTTTCTTTCAAGCATGCTAATCTTGATGGTTTAACAATAGAATGACAAATGTGGTGAAAATAGGAACTCCAGTCCTCGAGTGATTGTTTACCTGTGTTCTCCTTGTTTTATGAGTGTTGTGAAGCTGTTCCCAATACTAATGTTGAAATTCATCATGGTGTTATGAGTTCTGAGCTTACGAAATTCTGAGATTTGTTAATGAGAAGGTGTTGGTTATGAACCGATGGATAAATTTGATCGTTAGTAACACTCATGGTGTGCGTGGGAATGAATATGAACTAGAGTTATGCGCATAACATTGAGAGAATGAGATAAGCATGGCTCTCCCATTTTACAGCTTATGGAACTAGTTGAGGACATGCGTGTATGCAAGCTCGATTTGGTAAATAGCCTACTTATCTGCTCCCTTAGGGGATAATGGTGCAGAGCCAAGGGTAGATCGTACAAAGTCTGTGATACATACATTGTGTAATCATGATGAAGCACTTTATTTCCAAACTGCAACTATAGAATGGTGTGGTATGGCATTGAAGCTCATGCATTTCAACACAAACTATACCCACTGTTGGACAGAATGATGATAATGATCCTGCATGAGTGAATGCATGCTGCAAACGCTGAGTAGGTGAATGGAGTTCAATCAAGGTTGAGTGCTCCGATTATTGAAGCATTAACGTTCTCTTTTCCTCTTGCATTAGTAAGGAGATAAATTTGGTAGCCACATAAATAGCGGTCCTATTAGGTATACAACGCAAAGGAGAATGCTTAGCTATCAACCAGCCGTGTACAAATCTTAAGTTCAAGTACAAAAATGAGTGACTAGTTGAGTAGGAATGTTGAGGCTAAGAGTAAAAGTAATCTTGAGAGCGGAGTGTGGTGTGGTTTACTGATCAAGAAAGGGCGAGATAGAGAGAAAGAGAGGGGACACATGTGCGCTTGAGCATAGGTGTTAGAGCAAGTGAGGAAATGGATGTGATTAAATGCATGTGGAGGGCAAGAGAGAGAGAGAGAGAAAGAAGCGTGTGTGCGGCTATGAGCAAGGGAAGAAGGTGTATGTGTGTGTGAGACAAATGGGTATGTGCATGACGGTGTGTGCGAATGTATGTGTGTACGAGAATATAAGCGTGTGTGCATGAGTGCATAGGTGGAAGTGAGTGTGAAGGGTGCTAGAGGTTGTGAGGGTGTGTGTGATTGTATGCGTGTTCGGGGTAGGTGCGTGAGAGAGTGATAGAGTGAGCGAGAGAGGGAAAGTGCGAGAAAGTAAGTGCGTGTGGGTATGGACAGAAACGTGCAATTGTGTGTGTGAATGCATGTGTGAATGAATAGATGAGTGTATGGAAGGGGTGTGCATGACACGGAGAGGAATGTATTTGTGTGTGTGAGAACGAAAGAAGGTGAGGAAGAGGGGAAAGGAGTGTGTGTGTACACAAGGAGAGAAGTGTATATGTGGATGTGGTATGTGCAAATCTATGTGTATGTTCGGGTATAGGGGGATGAGAGTATGAGAGAGTGGATGTGTGCGCAAGGGTGTGTGTGAGCATAGGTGTGAGTGTGAGTGTGCGCGAGTGAATAGAAGAGGTGTGAGTATTTTCATACATGTGTATGTGAATGTGTGCGGGAAGTGTGAGTAAGGAAAGAGGGAGGTGTGTGAAAGTATATGGGAGTAAGTGGGTGTGAATGCGTGAGAGAGTGGGTGAACGCGGGTGAGTGTGCATCAGCCAAGGGAAAGAAACCCAAGAGGGAAAAGAGGGGTTTCCAAGTAGTCAAAAGCGAGGACAATTGCTAAACTCCAGTGAAAATATAGGACCAAAAGCTAAACAAGTGCATTAATTTGCATAAATTTGGTATATCGGGCCTTATCCATTTTTGCGATCCTACTGGGGATGAGCTTGGTACGTCTCAACAAGAGAGTGTCATAGGTTCGCCTAGCGCCACAAGTTGGTTGAGCTCTCTGACCTAGTGACCAGTACATGAGCGAAGAAAGTTCTTCCTCAAGAAGAACTAGAACCGAGAGAGAAGAGCAAGCCGCTCAGAGGGCTGAAGCTCGAGAAATGCGTAGGCAGGAATCATACGAGACATCTTCGAGTAGTCGAAAAGAATTAGAAGAAAGAACATATTATCGGAGAAGAGTAGCTGCTCAGGTAAGGAGACTCGAGGGAGACTTGAAACCAAGGGCTCTGAACTTCTGGGAAAGAAGTGACATTGATATCACCCCTTTGTTTGAAATGTCTTACCGTATTCCGATACATCTAGGAGACTTCCCAAGATTCTTAGGCCTCTGGGATGAGGACTTAGACAATTTCATTCAGCTTTTTGAAGTAACTTGCGAGGCGAATGAAGTTGTAGACCAAGGACAGAGATTAAGAATTTTTCCAGCAACTCTCCGAGATGAGGCAGCAAACTAGTATGGGAATCTGACACCTCAGGAGAGAGGGACGTAGCAAATACTAAAAGATGCCTTTTTGGCAAAATTCTGAACACAGGGGTTTCAAGATCGCCTTGCCCAACAAATGGACTACCTGCGGCAAGGGGTAAATGAAAGCATAGACCATTCTATTCAGAGAATGGAGACGTTGGTAAGAAAGATGGGCGTAAATGCCCCAAATGATGAAACACTAAAGAGGAGGTTTATAGCAGGATTGAGGATTCCACTGCACAGCAACATATAAGCCTTATGCGGCCCGCCAATTTGATATCTGCCAAAGAGCAGGCTAGGGTATGGGAGGAAGTGCAATTGGGTCAGCAAAGGAGGATAGAGCTCCTATACAAGCCAACAGAAGGACCAGGGAGCGCACCAGTAAGAAATCCTGGCCAAGGAGGCCCTACATTGACCACTTCGGCCTTTGTAGCTGCGACCAATATGCCATGCAAGGTTAAACCCGCATTGACAGAGGAGCGAATATTAGAGTTGGTCACTCAAGCAGTAAAAGCTGCCACGCTCACCCAAGAAACATACACTGTGAAACATGAGACAACCTCGGACCCTAATCAAGGCGTGTTTAGGTCCAACACATGGTGTGGGAAGTGCCATGGCTATGGTCATCTGGCTTCGGAGTGCCCCACAGTTTCAAGAGTGTTCGTGGATAGACCACCACCTAGACGGTTTTGCACTTTCTGCAGTAGGCCGAACCATACAAAAGACCAATGTTATCATAAAAGGGCTTATGAAGAACGAACCCTACAATCGGAAAACACTCAAAGGCGTCCTTACACACGACTGTCGGCTCAAAGCATCCCACCCATACCTCGTTGGGAAACCAGACAGACTTATGGGCATGGTGCTCAAGGTCAGGTGGGTGGCTATCCTGGAAGGGCAACACAGGCCCAGGGGAGGGGAACTGGTCCAATTCACTGTTGGAGGTGCCATGGTTTTGGACATACTCAAACTAGATGCCCAAATGAAAAGAAACCTGTTGATTACACTCCAATGTGCAGGTACTGCAGTGGAGAGGGCCACTTTGACGAAGACTGTCCAAAAAAGAAAGCCGACAGTGGCAAGGGAAAAGGGCCAGTAGAATCCTCGAACTATGTTGAGACCCAAGCGCATCCCACTCCTAGAGTACAAGAACAAATTCCTACAATAGGAGTGGTGTTTACCTGATTCTCGAGAAGGACCCAGTTCTTCCATGCACTTTGTAGAAGCTGACCCAGGTGAGAGTGCACGAAAAGATCCTATTGTGGTGGTGGTCACGAGGACTCAAGAATATGTGAAGAAGGATGCAGAAAAAAATAGTGAAAATGCCGACAAAGAAAAGGTACCCAAGCATAGGGAGGTAGAAGATCAAGTGGAGGAACTTGTTGAGCAACGAGAATTTGAAGACGGAGACGAAATCAAACTTCCGCCGGTGACGAAGAAGTTCATGCCAGGCATTGCCCCATTCCCAGAGAGATTAAAAACCACAAAATGTCGTGAGGAAAGGAAAAGCACAGAGGAAATTGACATTGTGCAAATGTTGGCCGAAACAAAAGTTACTTTGGACATTGGCACCTTGCTAAGATGTTCCCCGACATATAGGAAGCAATTTTATAATGAATATATCAAGAAACCGAGGAAAGCTCGAGATAAGAAGAGACAAGAAAAAGATGTCCAAGGATTTATTCAGAGCATCACAACCCAGATCGATTCAAACGCTCCTTCTGTGGTCGTTGAAATTAAGGGATATGTAGTCCCAAGTGCTCAATTGGATAGCGGGGAAGCAATCAACTTAATGACAAAATATATGATGAAGGCTCTCGGCCTAACCCACATGGAGGAGACTCCGATGTCCCTAAGGATGGCGGACCAAACTCAAGTGAAACCGGCTGGTCTTTTGAAGAATGTGAGCACAGTGGTTGGAGGATTAGAGTTTAGTGTCGATTACTTGATAGTCAGACCGAGAACGTCAGAAGCGACCTTCTCAATCCTACTTGGACGGCCATGGCTTGTGCAAGCCAAATGTGTGCATGACTGGCGCACGGGGTTCATTACAATTGGGCCGAAGTCTGATCGCGTGCAAATCCAAGTTTCCTCAAACTCAAGTGACAAGAGGCCAACAACAGAAGAGGAATTAGAGAAAAAAACAAAGGAGAAAATGAAACAAGAAAAAGCATGAGTAAGGTTTGCCCTGAACATTGAGCCCTACAAGAAACTACTTCAAGACGGGTTCAACTTACAACTCTCCAAGAATCAAGACACAAAGATGAGAGAGTATCAAAATCCATTGTTCTATAAAGATGATTCCGATCAGGAACTGTTGGAATGGTTGGCAATTACAGGCGAGGCTGAGTGCTATACAATGCACATAGACCCGAAGGAAGCTGAGACTAACGATCATTTTGAAGGAAAAATCTTCAGGAAGGGGACAGCCTTAGAACTGACCACTGTAATGGAAGCAGGATGTATGAAGGGAAAAGCCGAAGCCTTGGAAGTTGAGTATGGGGATATATGGCTGAGGACAAAGAAGTCAAATGTACAAGGATGCGATGCGAGGGTTGAGTGGAAAGAAGTCACTCCGAGACGAGAAGATGAAATTGGAAGAATGTTGACTAGTGGTGCATAGTTGTCGTTAGGTCTAGAAGAAGCCAAGATGGACACGGGAAAGACGGTAAAAGTAGGTGTTGCAAAGAAGGAGAAGAAAGTGAGCCAAGTAATTGATCCTCAGGCAAAGAAGGAAAACTCTTCGAAGAACAAGAGAAGCTCTTCTGAAATTCGAGATAAAAAATGCCATGAGATGGGGGACCAAGGCGGTAGGTTATTTTTTGGCACAACGAGAATACAGGATACCATGAGCAAGGATACATGCAAGGAAGAACACAAGGGCAAAGCTAGATCCAGGAGAGAAAAGTGGTGTGTGGACCACGAGGGTTCTAGTAAGGACCTAGCTGATCGGAAGGAGAACCTCTTGAAAGGTAAAGGTAAAAAGAACCAAGATAGTTGTGGGACAGAAGTTCCCAAATGTGACGTACCGAAGAAAGGACATGCATTGGAAAAGGAATAAAAAAAGGGCCCAATGAGTAAAGTGCTTCATTTAAAGAGTACGTGTAGATAGCGAGCAGAGCGTACAAGGGTCGATGGGAGGACTTCGAGCGAGTCATTGACTGATAGCACTTTTTTGTGTGATTTGGGTGCTCTTACAAGAGATTTGCGATTGGATACGAGAACAAAGCGAGAAAGCCTTTCTCTACTTTTTCATTCAAATTACCTTCTGTTTGCAAGAATCGCAGAAACTGGTAAACCCAGTGTGTTACTATGCAGGATCATTGAGGACTAGGGGACCCATGGCTGATCAAGTATACCAGAGCGCTCTGTTCGACCTTGTAGTATATTTTTCAGATCAAGTATTAGAAAGCATGGGAATATTAGTCAAAAGCTTGCGGACAGACTACGATATAGAGAAAGCACACTGGCTAGTATGCTTTTGGAACCAAGATTTGGACATTGAATTCTCATTTCCCCAATTCGAGGCATATCTGCTTTGTTGGGCCGGATATGCAGAGGACCGATATTTCTATTACGACAGCACGAGGGAGATGCCTAATGAGGTAAATGATATCTATTGGGCATGGGCGGACCAGTTGGTAATTCACAGGGACGATGAGGCTCCTCCAGCGGAGCCTGACTCACCTCCTGGAGAACATTGATCACCAACTATGAAACGAGGCTGAATAGAGACTTTTTGAGCTATCTTATATAACATTGCCACCTTAGGAAAGAACTCTAAAATAAGATGAGAAGAATTTGGATTGGTAACTGTGATTACGATTAATCAATTGTATCATATAATCTTTATATCTTAGTAGGTTATGGCAAGAGGAAATCGACCTATCAGCTCTCATGAGTGTTTTTTTTTAATTTTATTTTTTTGTGCTTCTGGTTGCATGATGTGTGGGTTCGGTGGGTAGATGCTCCTTTCTGCCTCTCCCTAACTCTCAGGACATGGGAGATGATTGGATGAGAAAAAAAAAAAGGTGTGTGTATATATGTATGTGTGCTTGCGCGCTATGACGGGCTAGTAGGTGGGCGGAATCCTCCTGATCAGGTGGTCAGGCCCGCGAGCCGATGCTAGTTTCATCATAGGCCAGGACGACTGTGTGTATATCTGTTTTGGTGCTTCGCGCCATAGTGGGTTGGTAGGTAAGTGGAGCCATCTCAGCCGGGCGGTCGAGACCACGAACCGCACCCAGCTTCGCTATGGGCAAGTACATATATATATGCGTGTATATGTCATGTATATGTGTCATTGCGCGCTATGGTGTATTGGTAGGCGGGTGGAATCAACCTGGCCGGGTGGTTAGGGCCACGAGTCGCATCCAATTACAACATAGGCCAACTCGTAAATTAAAAATAAACAAAAAGAAAAAATGATGAAGAAATAGCCCCACTCCTGAGGGGGAGACATAGAGAGGAGGAGGGCGACGATCGCCCGGAAGGGTGTGTTTTTGCATGCACGTGTCTAGTGGGACAGGATGATGATAGCTGATAGTTGATCTGCTCAAGGCTAATACCAACGAAAGGTATAAGTATTATATGTATGAGTCGTTGGTTCGTTCTCATTTTATCAACAAGTTGTTCCAGAGGTCGGTAGTGTTGTATTTTTTTCTTAAAAACTCTTTATTCATGTCTCGCTTCATCTGTTGATGATCTATTTTTTTTGGGATATGAGGTAAGGCCGCACTTTAGGAAATCTCAACGTTGCTTGTGTGTACATAGCCTGCTGAATTTTTATGTGCGACATGATTATGTGACATTTTGGGTTTTTTGTTTTTATTATTGCATGTTGTTGGTCTAACATCTTTTGATGAGTAAGCAGATAAGAAATAAAAGGAAGCCAAGAAGGTTTTCAACAAGGTGAGCAAGGTAAGGAATTTGGTTTGGAAAAAGGTTATGCACCAACGGCAACATCGTGTATTCAGTCTAGTAGCATGATGAACATGAAAATCAAGTTGTCAAGAATGTTTTTCCTTAAAAAAAATAATTAGAGAATTGTTGACAGTTGTACTTACGTTCATAGGGTGTGCGCATGTGTTGCATGTATGAGCATGAGAATATGTAGGTACTTGTGCATGTGTGTCTACAAGTAGATGAATGGATGTATGTGCAGATTACGATGTGTGGCCTCTTGAAGTTGTTTTGCGATAATTACATGTATGTCGATATGGATCCCATAGTGTTGGTGCATGTGCATGCACTCCAAAATAAATGTGTAAAATATAGCATGATGACATACGTAAGGAGATTGTGTGCTTATGTACATGTGGTATGGTGTAAATACATGAATGCATTTTGTCATTTGTTGAAATTGCAAGCCTCTACAATGTCTACATGTGCTCCAACTTTTATGCATTGACTGAATTGGAAGGGCCCTAAATCAAAAGCAGCAAGGTTTCTATGATGTAGTGCACTGTAGTAATTTGGCAAATATTGTTTTAGAGGGGTGGAGCTATCATGTTTTTTGTAACATTATAGCATTTTATTTTGTTCATATTATAACATGTTCATATTTCTTGCATGCATTTCAAAGAGTGATGGATTTGTGAAGTAAGCATCAAGGAAAACACATCACAAACAAGATCATACAACAACTTTGTTTCAGTTTCATAGGGAGCAACAAAGGGGGGAAAACTTCTCTTGATCTAGAGAGGGAGTAGAGGGTTCTTTGGTTTTGCTCTCTAAAAGGAGAATGACCACTAGGGCTAGATATAGTTTGAGGAGAGGGCAACAGGTTTCATAAAAGAGGATGCAATTGGCACTGTCATCAGAGGAGAATTAATCACATTAGTCTTTAAATTGAATCATAAGAATGGAAAATGTTGATCATATGAAATATACCCCAAATCACGAAGGGAAAAATGCTTGTCATGTATAAAGGGCAAGCCCATTGAGAATGCAAATTTGAGCAAGTGTAACCTATCCAAAGAAAAACAAAAGAGCGATGGTAGTGGCTCAACTGAGAAAAAATCAATGGATCAGTAATATGATGGACTTGTGAATGGATGTTTATTGCCGAGTTCATGAAGGGAGAAGAGATGGAAATCAATTATTGCCATACTCCCTGACGTTTTGGGCCTATCGGTGTCTCCCGACATGCAAGGAGAGAGCTGGCAGAGGTGGTCAAAGGGGGGGAGAGTGGGGTTTCGTGCTTCCCGCTTTGCTACACTGAGGTACACACCCACTTCCCAGTGCGTGGCGGCCATTCCTGCCACTGCAAGCCGGAGCTGCATCTCCATCTTTTGAGTTTGACTCCGACACATTGCTCATCTGTCCCGTGAGGATTTTACCTTCTCATACCTCGATGGCTGTCCCCGTACGAGCTTCCTTCGCTGGTTTGATCTAACGATCTAGGTTAAGACCGATGACGTGGTGTCCTCACATGATCTTGATGCTTCCTTTTTGGTTCCATGGCGGGAAGTTCTTTGTCAATGCCATTGAATGCTTCTGGAGGGCAGTCTTGCCCTTGATATTATAACTTCAAATGACACATGCCTTCGTTCAGAACAGTGCTTGCTGAAAAGGTCATTACATGCGTTCCGGCCGGTCTCTGTTTCTATTGCTTCAGTCCCCTCCACACTTCCTCCAGGCCCGACATTTCATGAAAGAAATTCTGGTTTCGATTGTTTGTATGCGATTCGCGAGCTACCTTCGATAAGGACTGCGATCTCGGCTATCAAATTCTGTGCGCGTGAGAAACATCCGGACTATGCTGCGCAGGTGTATTTACAGCTTTGTTCTTTCGGATTGAACGTCTGTAAGCCTCTCTGCAATGAGCTTGTTCCAATGTTTGTCGAGTGCGATGAGCTGGTAGCTGCAAAGTAGGTCTTTGAAGCTATTGGTTATCTAGACAGTTATTCATGGACCTCATTGATTTGTGGATTAATCAACTGTGGATGCACTGAAGACGCATTCAAGCTATATCAAAGCATGAACGAAAATAATATTCATGTGGATAATTTCATGCTCGTTGTCTTGTTGTAGGCTTGCGCTGAACAGAATCTCATCACACGTGGTAGAGAACTTCATACTGATGTTCTTATTAAAGGGGTTTTTGATCAATTATCTCTACAGGATTGTGTTTCATGGACGGCATTGATTTCAGGATATGCTGAATATGGGTGCAGGTTCAGCAATCAGATTAATGATGAATGAGAGAGGAAGGCACAGGCAGAGAGGCAAAGCCCAGTTATTGGAAGCTCAAAGTGGTCGAAGGGAGTCCTCTTGATGCTGCATAGTTTACTCAGAATGTGAACAGTTTCAAACCATCCACAGTATTCACTTTATTCATCTCAAGGTTTTTCTGCTATCCCTAATGTGAAGTGGGATGATGTGGGAGCTCTCGATTTTGTTAGGAATTCTATGGAATTTTTTTATTTTCGAGGTGAATTAAACATCCTCAAAAATATGACCAATTGGGTATGGACACAGATAGAGGATTTCTTCTGTATGGACCTCTCAGCTGTGGTAAAACTCTTGTAGCAAAGGCAATAGCAAAGGATGCACAAGCCAGTTTCATATATATTAAGGGTCCAGAGCTTTTAAACAAATATGTTGGCGAAAGTGAGCATGCTGTGCGGTCCTTGTTTGCTCGTGCTCGTTCATGTGCACCATGCATCATTTTCTTTGATGAGATGGATGCTCTTGCTCCTAGGTGTGGAACCGATGGAAATGTTGTTGCAGAAAGGGTGCTTAATCAGTTATTAAGTGAAATGGATGGAGCAGATAAGCAGAAGGGTGTGTTTTTGATAGGTGCAACAAACAGGCCAGACACGGTAGATCTTGCAGTGCTTAGGCCTGGGCGTCTAGGGAAGTTACTCTATACTCTACATATCACTTCTAGACAGTGAAGGACACCACTCAATCCTTAAGGCACTAACAAATAGAAAACCAATCTCAAAAGATGTTGATTTAGCTTCCATTGTAGCTAACAAGCTTTGTGAAGGGTTCAGTGGTGCAGATCTTGCTGCTTTGGTGACTGAAGCATCTATGGAAGCCTTGCAAGAAAAATGTGCAGCTTCTGCTTTAGAAGCTTAACTAGAGAAGAGTGGGCCATTGCTTATTCATCATCACCACTTTCATTTTGCACTACATCAAGTCTCTCCTTCTGTATCTAGACATGATATGCTATATTATGATGGACTCCCCAAGAAATTCAATTGATCAACAAGAATGCAAGGAATAGCCAGTGAAGCATTCACATGAGCACCATTTATAATGCCTGGGATATGGTTTTTTTTTAGTAAAATTTTCACACTCAATAATGTACTATTTCTTCGACTCCTGAATTGCTGGAACTTGTCCCATCTTCTTTCTCTAACTTTGTCAAAATATTGTACATGCCCCACTCCCCTCTGCCCTGACTTGTTAGGCTTTCTACCTGCCTTCCCTGGCATAACTTCCCCCCCCCCCCACTCTCCCTCTACCCTGACACCCACTCCTACAAACCTCAACCCCCCACGTGCACCCAAAGCGTGTGCAACCCTACGTGTGGTCAACAGGAACCTGACCCCTCTGGCCCTCCCCATTCTATAAAATGAGCGTTCCTTGCCCAAAAAAGGGGCTAGCTGCTCGATTGCTGAAGAACAGTGGGGTTGGTTAGTTTTTTGCTGATTGACTAGTCAAAGAAGAGAGAGCACCAGGTGGGGGGGGGGGAGGTCTGTAGATTGAAAGAGAGAGAGTAGTAAGGTCTGAAAAACAAATAGTCATCCTTCAGAACGGATGATTGGAGAGAAAAGAGTGTTACTGCTACTGAGAAGAGGTGCAGTTAAGGGGGCTCCTTCATTGAGCTGCTACCCAAGATACACAAATTGGCATCTTTCTCTACAACAGGGGGGGTGCATTGAGGGAACATGCATGGATTTTGGATCCGTCTCTGTTACTACAGGAGTTCAGCAGTAGCTATTGTTTGACGAACGCCGGAGGTGTGCTGTGACTTGCTGACGAAGGAGAAAAGAGGTTCGCTGTGCTTGGCATCTTCTCCAACTTTTGATTTTAATTATTTGACGCATGACTACTATGCAATACATAGTATTGTTTGCCATCTATAAGAGTGACGACGGGTGCCGTGTAATAATGTTTCTCATCTGCACTTCTTACAAAAAGAAGATGCATCTTTCTTTCTGTATCTAGGATTAGGGAAGAGACTGCCTATTTTGTTTCATACTTCCAAGGGTTGATATATGCATTATGTTTCAAAAAGAGGAGGAGGAAATTTTTTTCCTTGTCACCAGCTATTGACAGTCTTATGTAAGCATTGTTGAAGCTACAACCCTGGCATGCTTTGATTTTTTCGTGTTTCCACTTTCTTTCAAGCATGCTAATTTTGATGGTTTAACAATAGAATGACGAATGTGGTGAAAATAGGAACTCGAGTCCTCGAGTGATTATTTATCTGTGTTCTCCTTGTTTAATGGGTGTTGTGAAGCTGTTCCCAATACTAATGTTGAAATTCATCATGGTGTTATGAGTACTGAGCTTATGAAATTCTCAGATTTGTTAATGAGAAGGTGTTGGTTATGAACCGATGGATAAATTTGATCGTTAGTAAAACTCATGGTGTGCGTGGGAATGAATATGAACTAGAGTTATGCACATAACGTTGAGAGAATGAGATAAGCATGGCTCTCCCGTTTTATAGCTTATGGAACTAGTTGAGGACATGTGTGTATGCAAGCTCGATTTGGTAAATAGCCTACTTATCTGCTCCCTTAGGGGATAATGGTGCAGAGCCAAGGGTAGATCGTACAAAGTCTGTGATACATCCATTGTGTAATCATGATGAAGCACTTTATTTCCAAACTGCAACTATACAATGGTGTGGTATGGTGTTGAAGCTCATGCATTTCAACACAAACTATACCCACTGTTGGACAGAATGATGATAATGATCCTGCATCAGTGAATGCATGCATGCAAACGCTGAGTAGGTGAATGGAGTTCAATCAAGGATGAGTGCTCCGATTAAAGCATTAACGTTCTCTTTTCCTCTTGCATTAGGAAGGAGATAAAATTTGGTAGCCACATAAATAGTGGTCCTATTAGGGATACGACGCAATTAGGTTGTTGTCGGAGAATGCTTAGCTATCAACCAGCCGTGTACAAACCTTAAGTTCGAGTACAAAAATAAGTGACTAGTTGAGTAGGAATGTTGAAGCTAAGAGTAAAAGTAATCTTGAGAGCGGAGTGTGGTGTGGTTTACTGATCAAGAAAGGGCGAGATAGAGAGAAAGAGAGGGGACACATGTGCGCTTGAGCATAGGTGTTAGAGCAAGTGAGGAAATGGATGTGATTAAATGCATGTGGAGGGCGCGAGAGAGAGAGAGA